>JAGWCC010000109.1:1800000-2238880 GCA_022651775.1 Drusus annulatus | reverse complement strand
ATCGAATTCTCTGACTGTTTAATTCTGAGACTTTTGTGGCCCTTCAGCCACCTAAAATATATTCACCATTTGGGATAAGGCTTGACTCAAGCGACACAAGTTTAGGACATTAACTTTTTCTCGCTTCAGGTAACTCAGCGAGAGCATTGAGTTACTCTAGTTAACTTTTTTTTCAAAATCCAACCAGATACTGAAGACTTACGAATTTTATTGTGAAACAAAAATAATGCTCTGATGTAAATTTCCAAAAAAGGCGCTTTCAGCCCTTTTGCCTTTCCGGCGACGATATGTACTAAATATGAATGGTGTGTTTTTGAATTTTATAATGTCACGTTCTCACATCACAACCGATTTTTTTTTTACTATTATGTAATATTATAACTGGTGTATGTTCCTATCGTTTGTTTTTTATTTTTTCAGAAAACTTTTATTTTTTATTGTTTTATGGGGTATAATTTATGATATGTATATTTTAAAATTTTATCTTTTGTAGCAATAACACTTATTATTTACTCATTTTGTTTGCTTTAACCGTGCTCTTTACCTAATTACCGGTCTTCATTACGCTGAGTGTTTCGAAAATGTAGGTTTTTGTATTCTATTTATTTTATTGTTTAAAATCTTATTATCATGAACGTAAATGAATCTATTACCAATACCAGATCGGTTTATTAAAACAAAAATTAAAATGCTTTTCTGACTATAATATTTCGAAAGGTTGGGATAAAAGAGTGCCAAGAGAATGCATAAAATAATAGGAAGCGGTGATGGCCAGTTTACACGAGGATAGTGGTAAGTAGTAACTAAACTGTTAACTAAATTTTATGTGACTTGCCGCATGTAAACAAGGTATTACGTGTTTTTTTAAGACAGTCGTTGAATTTACCACTTAATACTGTTTCAAACACTTTTCTCGCGTAAAACCGGCTATAAGACGAAGGAGCTGAGGTCGTCGCTGGAAGACATCGCACAATCAAATAAAGTGTAAAGGTAATGAACCACTAAATTATGAGAAGATGGACATATTTCAATGAAGCAAAAAATGTGCGTGGAGATAGAAAAATTTGCAAATCATTAAAACAATAGAAATTAATATTAAGGGAGAATTAAGATTTGTACAGTGCCCGCTTGAGGTGATTTTTTCACAAAAACGGCACTATACAAATTATCCAAATATTATTAATGATACAACCTGCCTGTACCTAAAATAAAAACAGCGTAATGGTTGGTTACTAAAATTTTCAAAATTATCTGATTACTGATCCGTATATTTTATATCCATTTAATAGATTTTTACGTGGTCAAAACATTCATTTCTACCACCGTTATAATATTCCGTAATAGTTCTGGCATAACGTAAAATATAGTAAGAGTCTCTGCAATAGGTACAAATGTCGTAAATTAAAGCATATCACTGTACTACGTTTCGTAATTATATCTGAATAATCAGATACCTATCTTCTTTTCCATTTCACACTTCATCCCTCAATTTTCTATCGATCGTATAATATATTCCGCCGTTGGGAGTGTTATATTTTCACAGTCACTTGGCAATGAGACTTTTATCCCGTATATATATTTATTTAAATACAGACAAACATTCTCAGCTCACGAAAACCGAACAATATTTTAATTCCTTCTATTACCTTCGTTATAAGCGCAAAATGTTACTTGTGCAATGCTGGAAAACTTAGCTAGCAACTCCATTTGGCTCCGAACGCTTTGGACCGCTCGCGAACTAACTGCTTACAAACTTGTTTTCATTAGTAAAATAATTTCGCACAAACACTTAATATGACCTTTCCTATTTGTGCATTAAATATCTTATATTGTTGAGACGGAGTTTCAAATACATTTGGTATTAGTTTACGTAATTCACAGAGATACGTAAACTCGAAGCTCTTTTGCAAAGCACCAAAATTTTACTCTGCGATGCTTAAGCATCAAATAAATGGTTAATATTGAAAGTAAAACACTTTAGAAACTCAGGTAAGCGGCAACTTATAGACGATGCAAATATAAAATAAATTTCCCTTCCATATTCGGTTCAATGACCCATTCGGTAAATCGCGAATCTTTACTATTTAAGGATAGATTTTTGAATTAGTGTTTTATCTGTTTAATTGAAATTCGAATAGATAATATACATATTCGTAAAAAGCATTTACTTTGTAGCTTGCCATATTTATAAATAAAACACATAAACTTTGTTTATAACCACTTTACTATTTAATATTACGTCTACCGGTTTCGAAAATACCCTTCCATCATCAGGACAATATTAAAATAGAAATTAGAAAATCATTAAAAAGTAAATGCAATATTTTGAATAATCAAATTAATTTATCTCATGGTCCTATCCTAGATATATTTCCAGTAAGCCGCTCTGTTATTCCCATAATCCCCTCAATTACCCCTTCTCCTTCCCATTCCAACTCCTGAATATGTATATATATATCTCAGCATTTTGTATTTTATGTTAATTTTAATACTGTCCTGATGATGGAAGGGTACTTCCGAAACCGGTAGACGTAATATTAAATAATAAAGTGGTTATAACCAAAGTTTATGTGTTTTATTTATAGATAATATACATTTAAAAAACATCATTAAGATTAATTCTACGTGATCGGACAATATATCAAATACGTTATCCGTCTTCGTTGGTCAAAATAACACACACATATGTGTATTTTGCATTTCCTCATATACCAACCTTTTTTTTTTTGCATCCCTTCTCATCCATGTTAGAGGAGTGTTCTGCGTGATTTTTTATCACAATCAATCATTATAAAAACATAAGCCTTAGCAGTTCAATAAAGATCCTTATAGTTCAACAAATATACTAGGCTTTATTAGACGTCACTCACTTAGATTCGAAATATTGTCGCATAAATTATAAATCGAAATCGGTCAAAACGTTATTTTTTACAAAATCTAAAGTTTGAGGAATAATTTCAAAATTAAAACCATTTAAAAAAAAAAAAACAAATTTACCACATAAAAACTTTCGTTTCTTGACGGAGTAATTTTACAAAATTGAAAGACGAAACCACTTCCTACCAAAGTATTGACCAAACTCATAAGATGGTGTTGCACTACTGAGATGCCATTGTTTTGTGCTTTCCATGAGCGTGCATAAAACAAAACTGACACAATTGACCGTTAAAAATGCGATTTTTTTCAAGTTTACCCAATTGGGCGCTGGGCCGTCTTTCCTCAAGTACCATTTATTTATTATTATTATTAAATTGTACGTATTATATTGCATATGTTTTTTTTCCAGGTCCTACTACCTATGCAGTTACGTGAACAAAGCATGGATGATGTACTACTATAACTGTACTGGGACCTTCAACTTTGATCCTGCCCTACAGAAGTGCACTGCAACTTACTCCTGTCCCATTATTGCATAACCAAAAAAGCTACCAATAACATGTTGAATTATAAAATAAAGATATTTACAGATGTTAACTTTCTTAACGAAGACAGAATCTGTTTCATGTTTTTGTTATTAAAATAAATTCATTTGTTTTATGCAGTATTGTATTCAAAAACATGTTTCCTTAATAATATTCCAGCAGTTATACAAATAAAAAGAGGTTTTTTCTTTAAAAAAAAAAACCTCTTTTTATTTGTTTAATTTGTTAAAAAAATTTTATGTCTTATTGTTATATGAATACCGCGCAAGTCCCGACTGTCCGTTTGCGAGACTAAGACATCTTCAATTGGGGTATGTTGTGAGGCTGAATGGAGTGGGGAAGAAGAGAAAATAGAGATGAGATAGGTGGAAAAGTACCTGGCTATTCAGATCTGGTCACTAAACACAGGTTAAGCCATTTCAAGCAACGTTTTGATTCTGAATGGTGGTCTCACACCAGGGCGATATTGAGAGTATTTACCACTCTGGAAAGTGCCGCAAATATACTATATATTTTTTACATCGATTAAATGTGAATTAACACGTATTAACAAAATAACGTTTATTTGCGCACGCCAGGATTTAAACACGCGATATTTGGATTCGTAGTCGAGGATCTTAACCGCTCAACCGTATGGTTATAGTGTAGTTTTAAAAATAGTTATAAAAGATAACTTTTTTGCTATCCCAGAGGTTATAGGACTGAAAGCATAAAATATGGTGTATTACATGTTGATTAAATTCATCTTTCTATAAAGAACACACTATCCAAAAATGGCCGCTATCAAAAAGTGGGGAATATTAAAGATACAAGAATATTTTTAATAACTTTTTAAAGTGTCAGATAAGATCTCAACTTTATACATTAATGCAATAATTATGATGTGCAATTGCATTAATTGGTACGAGCGAGATAACACAAAATATCTCTTAGATAATAATATTAATTAACAAGTCGTCTCGGATTTAAGGCAGAGTAAGATATATATCCTCTCCCTAATTGATGTCATATAATTTGCATCTAGAAATTCCAAAATACATAATGATGCGATAAGAGATAGTTTCGACCGACAGCCAATGACGTTAATATAACGACATTGCCAACAGCTCGTTAAAAGGGTATAGATATTATCTCGACTGCAGGTGATAGACGTTACGAAAATGTTCATCTCCAAGCCCTTTTTTTGTTTGTGGTAACGGAAAAAAATCCTTTAAATTGTATATCCAATCATTACACGTCTGATGAGAAAGTGATGCCAGTTTTTGTGGGGTTTTAAAATATATTTGCAGTTGTAAAACTTAACTTGTGTGGTGACAGAAGTGGTGTATCAATAAATATTGTATTCGCTCCTTATATATTTTCTTCATGCTTCATCATATCGTCGCCAGAAAGGCAAAAGGACTGAAGCGCCATTTTTGTAAATTTACAATAGAGCACTTAAAAGTTTTTTTGTTTTACAATAAAATTGAGTCTTCAGTTCCTGGTTGGATTTTGAAAAAAAAAGTTAACTCAATGTTCTTACTGAGTTAGTTGAAACGATAAAAAAAGTCCTAAACTTGTGAAGCTTGAGTCAAGCCTTCTCCTAAATGGTAAATATATGTTAGATGACTTAAGGGCCACAAGTCTTCAGAATCAAACGAAAGTCAGAACATTCGATTCAGAAAAAAGAACTGATCTAAACATCATATTTAACTCATTTTTGACCAAAGTGTCGCTTCAGCCCTTTTGCCTTTCCAGCGACGACATTGAAGTTCACTGCGTATTTTAAATAAAATAATAAATATACATATCGAATTTAAAATAGCTTTTCAGCACATCTTAGAGTAACATAGTGGATTATTTTTTATTTCAATTTTTACTTTCCAACATTGTCTAAAAATTTTAGACAATATCGATACTTTTTGCATCAAATCTTCAATAACTCTCGTCAATTTATTGTCAATACACCTCAAGGGCGCTGTGAGAACCTATTTATAATGGTTTACTTTCTTAGATAAGAACTCCCTGCTAATAAACAAATATAACTTGTCTTCCAAGTACTCACAGTGAGCTTGCATTTAATAGTCAACTATTTCTATCTTGGATAGTAAAACAGATATTGAGATCTCTTCTATTCATTTGTTTTATGTTGCGCAATAAAATTTAACACGTTTTGTAATTCAATTGACACAAATGAGTACGAGTGGTAGATGCTCTCAGTATCGCCCTGGTAAACGATTACCATTCAGAATCGAAACTTTGCATGAAATGGCTTTAGCCGTGTTTAGATACCAAATCTAAATAGCGGGATACTTGTTAACCCCCTTCCTTCCCCCTTCCCCTTCCCCTTCCCCTTCCCCTTCCCCTTCCCCTTCCCTTCCCCTTCCCCCCCTTCCCCTTCTTCCCTTCCCCTTCCCCTTCCCTTCCCCTTCCCTTCCCCCTTCCCCTTCCCCTTCCCTTCCCCTTCCCCCTCCTATTCCCTTCCCCTTCCCCCTTCGCCCCTTCCCCTTCCCCTTCCCCCTTCCCCTTCCCTTCCCCTTCCCCTTCCCCTTCCCTCCCTTCCCCCTACCCTTCCTTCCCTTCCCCTTCCCCTTCCCCTTCCCCCTTCCTCTTCTTCCCCTTCCATAATAAAAATAAATAAAACAAAAGATGCTTATGTTCTGCTGAGGTAGAAAACAGTAGGCACATTAAATAGAGTCGAACAGGGTATAATCGCTGTTTTTTCCTTATTCATAACTCTTTCGAGATTTAAATAAAAAATCTGGAGCAATCGAGATTTTGAAAATCGTTTTCAGACTCATCGCTGCAATTTCGAATAAACCATCTCAAATTGACTGGCAGTCAGGTAGTCAGCTGTTATTAAATTTGAAATAACGAGAGATAACGTTTACTTCATGCTGAAATGACGTGAAAAGATTTCACTAATTATGTTCAACAGCTCGGCTATGGAACGATTTGCCGGCCTTTGTGTTTCCTCCCTCCTTCAACATGGGTCTCTTCAAGACCCAAGTTCCTCCCTTCCTTTCCTCAAAAAGACCCTCCACACAGCATCCCCAAAGATGACATAGGCCTTGAGAGAAATAATTTCAGCCTCCAGCGTGGAGTTAATGTAAAAAAAATAACTAAGCCGCATCTAGTAAAAGTAAATAAACAACAATCGTAATATTAAACTGAGTGACGCTTGTATGGAACATAATATCTAAGTAACTATTTTATTTTTTTCCTTTTTAACCCTTATATATTTTTTATTAGTTAACGACAAGCGGAGTTTTATCACAACAGTGTAACACGTGTTCTCCATACAATGTGAAGTGCATATCGGCGACTCAATACCAGTACTGTGATTATGTTACAGGTAAACTAAGTATGAGATTATCTATTTATCATCTATTATTCAATATTGATATGCGATACTTTTATTCACGCTAATCGCTGCAATAGCGAATAACAAGATTGAGTAGTGGGCTATTTTCACAAATAAAGGATGTTGTTAAAATCCTGTGCAATGTTTAAATATTATTTTCCTGATCAGATTGTATCATTAAAAATGTAAGAATTTATTACTTTCATAAATAATGATTGATTTTTAAGACGCTCCAAAATCCCTTATTTCTAAACGGTTCGAAATTGGCTATGACGAAGGTACAGCTACCGGTTGCTAACACAACTGTCATCGGAACCTGGAACTGCCTACAGACGTTGGCCGGTGTTACGTCACAGACGCCTTCCGCACGAACATAAATGAAGATTTCGTTTTGGCGGTAACTCAAAATACGCATAATTTGGATCGTTGTCGAAGATGTATTCGTCAACGTAAAAATAAAATATGATAACCGTTATTTTTGTAAAATTGGTTCCACTTGGTTTTGAAGTCATCTGAATCCAATTGAGTCACTATCGTGTAGAGATTGACAACTATGGTGACGTCATCTGATGCAAAATTTAAGCGCTACCTGTGATTATTGTAAAAAAAAGCTTACAGGATTTCTTCGCTAAGCTATAATCACACAAAAGCCACTTCCTATCTACAAAGCGGTTAGGAAGCTCGGTTAGTGGTCGAACTTAATGAGCACGATACTCACAGCGGATACCGATTCAAACACCAAAAAATTACCCATAAAATAATTTTATATCACTTACATGTATTATTTCAGGAGCGCTGGTCGCAGACACCTTATTCACGTGCAAACTTGGTGAGATGTGCAGCTCAATTTCCGTCCCGGTGTGTGTCACTAGCAACCCCCCAGGTCCAGATTGCACTTGCGGTTCCTGTAAAGGAAGCATAGCCTGCATCAGTGATACTCAGTTTCAAATCTGCCCGGGTGACTATTGTTTAATACTCAAATAAATAAATGTCTTATGAAAATTAAATATGTAATTCGTAAGTCAGTGATCGGTTTACTACATTTTACAAAGATTTTTTTTTAGGGGGTCATTTTTTGTTTTAAAGTATTCACACAGGTACGACTATAAAGACTTTGATCCTTTGACAACGTTCAATGGTGTGCAATGATGTCCTCACAGTATTCTTAAAGTTAAAATCAAAACTGAATAACTAAGACAGCCGTATTTTTAATACATTGAATAACTTGAGTTTCAATAATTTAATAAGTTCTTAATCATTATATTGACTGCCTGCATATTTACAAAGTCTAATACGCTCTTGTAACACTCATAGAATAGCCATTCAAAAAAGAAGAACGTAAAATTAATGTTAATGGGTAGCTTTTTATTATTTCTAATTTTGAAACTGTTAATTCGTGGTGGAATTCCATTTTAATGATTTAATAAAATTTTAATGATTTAACCGGTCCAGTCAAAATAATGAAAGTGGAATAAAGTTACAAATTTGTTTTATTAAATCATTAATGGGTAGCCTTGAAAAGGTGAATGCGAAACTAATAAACACCGTTTGTTTAAGGCTGTATTTCGACAGGACTGAGTGGATATAAAATATATGATTACCCTCTCTGGCACTAAACAAAAGACATAACGAAAACATGTAATAATCAGCGGCTTGTGGTCTCATCCATTCTCGAACATTTTTTATAATACTTCGGATGACTCTCCGAAGAAGACCTCTGGCTTTAGTGTCTGATGGGAATATTACTTCTATCCAATATTGCTTTATTATAATTAATAAGGGTAAAAACGGCTTGAGAATGTGTCAAGGGCCGGTTCCGCGACATCTCGCGCCCTGTGTATAAAGTACCGATTAAGAAAATTCAAATAAGATATTTAGTTTCACGCGCCCCTTCAGAGATGGCGCCTATGTGTTTTGCACACTTTGAACGTATGGTGGATTCGACGCTGTCTTGAAGATGCTTGAAATAAAATTTAAAAAGAAGACAATTCTTATAAAAACTAAATGATAAAGAATTAAAAAATGACTCTTTCTAAATTTCTTTATTTACCTATGTGATGTGAATTTAAATAACTCGCAACTAAACATTTTAAAGTAATGCTTATAAAATATGTAGGAATTTAAAAAATTGGTTTACCTTCGTTTCATGCAGGTAGTACAATTTCAGAAATAACACTTTTTTTTAGTTTTAGTTTTATTTATTTTATATTAGTTGTACATTAAAGTTTAAACAACACTTGATACACTTAACTCAACACAAAGATTTTCCGGATTGAATGTCATTGATTTAAAGGGTTTGAAGGTATTAGATCAATTGAAACGATTTTAATGGGTGCTGATAATACAAGCTGGAATTTTTCTATATTTTTTTCGATCTAAGTGATTTTCTCTTCGAAAGATTAACTAAGAAAACATTGCGCAACATATCCGTAGCGAATAAACTGGTTGAATTTATGATTGAGCTACTTTAGCATTTATTTATCTTTAAATAATACACACAGTACACAAATCAAACATCGAAAATGTCAACTGTCAATGTCAACAATTTTCAACTGACATCCACAACGCTGTGCAATGAGTATAGGCACATAAAAGTCACCATAGACGCTAATATTTCATTACAACTTTACAAGGAAAAATAAAATTATTAAATGCTGTGTTTGGGATTGTTTACCTTTTACTAAAATATCGGACACATATCGATTTTCTCGGAATCAAAAGGAAAGGGGTAAATAACATGCCTGTTAATATTTCAATAATCTTTGATTAAAAATTATCGCATACTTTGAAAAAAAAATGCTTTTCATTTTTTTGTAGTACTCATTCTGTAAGCCTAGTAAAAATAGTAACAACATATTATTCAATAGGATTGTGGGAACCACAGAATATATCACATAATCTGTTGTTATCATATTTTGGAACAATTCAATCATAGAATTACACTAGAATTTTTTGTTTACAGAATCGTAATTTTAACGTGCCTTTTGTAAATGATATTTATCATTACCAGCCATAGTTAGGCTTTTAGGTTTGTTTTTTTTTTTTTAATTTTAACTCAAAGGTTCAATCATGAATAATTGAGATAAGTTAAACCGTATGTGAAAACATTTGTTTATTTATTTATTTATACTATTTATTTTAACAGATAAGTGAGAACAATCCAGTTATAAAAACTCAGTTAGTGCACAATAAAAATAAAAATAACTTACAAATATTAAGGATACATCAAATATAAAATTACAAAAACTCAATCAATTATAAATAAAGAAAGATACACACAAAGAGTGACAAAAGTGATACATAATATAATTAGCTCTATCATTGATACATATTTTTAAGCTATAACAGGATTTTTTCATCAAAAATGTCTACATTAGTACTCTATCTTATTCTTAGAGCAATAATATACAAGAGGTATAATAATAATAGCTGTAGATCGATCTGTAGTCAGTTTTTACTAGCTTTTACCTTGAAGTAACTGACTCGGTTGGAAAAGGGCGTGGCTAAGACTGGGGCTACGGTATTTGTATATCCATTCACAGCACATGTCGACATAATGTTTTTGTTTATTCGTATAGCCACTTTTTCACAGTATTTTTATCAATAAAAATATAGCATATAAGCAAATAAACCGTTTAGTTGTGTCAAGTTTAGTGCCATAATAAAAAATGTGGACGGAGTCCCGGGGTTGCCCAGTAGCTTAAGATCATTGCGTCACTACGTAAAAGCGGGGAATTAAATTTGTTGTCTCTTTCTCTCTTGTGGTGTACGATGTAAAAACCCGGAGAAAGTGTTTTTTCGCAAGTTTGTGTAGGTTGGGTAAAAATAATAAGCTATCCCTCCATATATTGTTACTTCAAGATCTTATTAAATAGTCTACACATTTGAAACAGAGGGCTAAAAGACATTATTTCTGAAATTACTCGGGTGAAATGTGCTATGGCGTCTTAAACCCTAAGAATTATGCATATATATTTCAATATTGCTAAGACATAATGTAGTATCGAGATGAGCCTGAATTATTTTTTGTAAACATATTAATTCAGTTATTTGCCTTCTAGTTCTAAGTGAATTAATGTTGAAGTATTCAAGGTGTGCGTCATATGATCTAAGACGGTCATGTAGACCATAATATTTACAAGATAACATGCTTACTATTTTTTGAACAGATTCCACAATGTTTACATATTTTTAGTAATGAGGATTCCTCCCATAGAAGTGCTTCCATATTCCAGTTTACTTCTAATTAAGGCGTTGTAAAGGGTTATAATTGATTTAGGGTCTTTGAATGGTTTACATTTTCTGGGAATAAATCCCATAATTTTGAATGATTTACACTTAATGCCGTTAATGTGTACATCAAATATGAATTTAGGATCAAGAGTAATTATTAGATCTCGTATCGAATAAACTTTGTTAAGGATAGTATTATTAATAACGTAGGAAGATTTCTTTATAATTTTATTTCGAGTGAAGTTTAAAGTGCAAAATGTATCAACATTTAGGTGTACATTATTGACAATACATCAGTTATTGAGTATGCCGATGTCACTTTGAAGCAGTTGATGATCGGAATGAAATGTAAAATTTTGTTGTTTGTAAAAGGTTTTTCTCTTGTGGAAATTCATAAATATGAAAAAAAAATTATAACATTTAAATTTAATTAATCGTACTTAAGATTAGATTAATTCCGTTCAATTTGTTTATCGTTACTTTATGAATGCTTACTCTCTTTATGGAATTGAAAAATACAAATAAAAAACCAAAAAAATGATAATAATAATCAAAAAAAATATATATATTGTTACAATTTTTTTATCTCTCACGAGTTGTAATTTTCGTGTAATAAACCATGTTTTCGTTTCAACGTTATAATTTGAGTGATTACTTTTTGCAGATGGGCTAACACTTACCGCACCGACCATTTCTTGTGGCGCGGGAAGCAAGTGCGACGCCCAGATGACCGCGAGCACCTTCTGCAGCGCGACCGGCGTATCAGGCTGTGCCGCGGATGTCGTTCTGACGTGCACCGCCGCCGGAAGATACCCCATTCCGAACACACTCTGCAAGTAAGCAAACACAATCCGCACCTAAATATTACAATCACCTTTTGTTCACTTAACTCCTCACAAACCGAATTCTTATAAAATCATTAGAGAGCCTAAGATTCATTTGAACATCTAAGCTAAAACGTAACTTATTAAAATGTAATTTCTTTGAAAACGCCCCTAATTTGCTTTATTTCGGTTTTCTTCTTACTTGTATCCTTACAAATCAATGTCCTTACTGTCTACTGAAAACCATATACTCATTTACATACAATATGTATTGTTTTCTTGTTACTTGTTATATTTACACTGTTTGCATTTTTAGAGTAGTTTACTTATAATACTTGAATGTTTTCAAGTACCAATATGTTAACTGCCCTCAATCTAATTTCCTTTTCTTTGCTTTAACAAATTTGTTAATTCGAATTCATATATTCCATCAGGATTTTTAGACCCTTAGCTTCTAGTAATTTTTTTTTGTTATCTGTTGATGTACACATGCACTGTTATACCCTTAGAGTATATAGAGTGGTATCAATCCAACGCAGTGTAGTCAGTTTTTGATGATTTTTACCTGACTCGGTGGACCTGGGCGTGGCTAAGACCAAGCCTAGGGTATGTATACATCCATTCATATCACATATCATAATCGACATTGTTTATTCGTATAACCACTTTTTCACAGTATTGATATCAACAAAAATATTGCATCTAACCTAAAAAACAGTTTAGTTGTGTCAAGTTTAGTGGCATAATAAAAAATGTGGGCGGAGTCCCGTGGTGACCCAGGAGCCCAAGATCATTGTGACAGTACATAGAAGCGGAGTATTATATTTGCTGTCTCTTTCTCTCTCATGGTGTACGACGTAAAAACCCGGAGAAAGTGATTTATCGCAAGTTTGTATCGGTGGGGTAAAAATAATGATCTCTCTCTCCATACATTGTTTCTCCAAGGTTATACCTACATCTGAACCCTTTTCTCTCATGATTAATTATCACGATCATGATTTTAGATAGTTTTAATTTGTATATGTACATATTATATATTATTTTCTTCTTATTAGTTAGGCTTATTAGCTTAAATAATTTAGTATGAAGGGTACTTGCGGCGAAATACCACAAAACTGCGCTATACATATAAGTTCACTGTTATTATTATTATTACTAAAAATCAAAAACACATTATTCCATCGATTGCCGTATTTTTATTTTCATAATTATATTTGCCATAATAATAATAATAATAATAATATTTGGATAATTTGTATAGCGCCGTTTTTGTGAAAAATCACCTCAAGGGCGCTGTGCCATACCTACGCATCAAAATGTACAAGTTCTTATTCTTCCAGTTTTATTGATAAAATATTATTTTTAACTGAGTAGTTACCCTACCGTATGGTGTGTATTATCAAATATTTGATTTAGCCAAGTTGGCCACGAGTTCTGCATCGCTATCCTAATATAAACGTATACAGAATTCAATGATGTTGCTGTTGATATTCCTATCAAAACCGATTTATAAATATGCCTTACTTCCTTTATTTTCGGAAAAAAACGTTGATTTACTTAAAGATGGCTACGAGATTATTAAAATTTTCATGACAAACTAAGAATATGTATTTTATACGTGTTATCTTTTGTTATCTCTTGTCTTCTTATTTTGTTGGCTTATTCATAAAACGTTCATGTTTTACGAGTTAATTATTATATTATATTTTAAATGCTATGTTAATTATTATTAATGACTTTACTTACTGTTTTTTTTTTCATGCACTGTAAATGTACCGTACTACGGTTTATATATAATTACTGTCCTACTAAGTGCAGTGTTTTGCAAATATAGTATTAACTATAAAAATTTCCTTTGTGAATACACGTACGAGTGTGATTTTTTCAAATTTTAAACTGATGTTACTTGAAATTATGAAAAATCTTTTTAAATATCGCCCTGCCTAATAAAGGACCTGCCTGTAATGTATTTTAGTGCATTTATTTCTATATTTTTAATGTCTATATTAAAGTAAGTAATGTTTTTCCTTGGCAAGTGAAGTACGTCTGGTGATTTCTCACGAATAACAACAAGTATTATCAGCTATTAATAAATAAGATCCCTTGTGAGTACGTATGAGTAACTTTTCAAAAGTGGAACTGACGGATGTGTTCACAAAATGATCAAATTTGAAAAAAAATAATCTTTAATGTAGTATGGCAGACATTATTCTATATTTAAAGTGGAAATTAATATATTTTCTTGGCAAATCAAATGACATCCCTATATACTTCACGGGTAACAACTAGTATGTACTTATTATGTTTATACGTATATTGTTTGAAATCCCAATAGTGTGGACATAAATAATAGATCACCAATACCATAGCGGTTATTTAAAACTGAAAAATGTAAAATTTAAACATGAAAATAATATGTTGAGATGTTGGGACGATAGAGTGGAAAGAAGCAGTGGGTCAAAGTAGTCGGGGACGTCACTTGACTAAATGACACGACCAAATAAATTCAAATTAATGAACGAGTAATTATTAGAAGATGGATATAATATGTCAATGAAGCAAAAAAATATACGTGAAGATAGAATAGTGAGGCATTCATTTTTTTATATGAATACCGCACAAGAGTCTCAACTGCTCCCAACCGTCTAGAGCAAGTGAGACTATGGCATCTCCAAATAGGGTATGATGTGAGGCTGAAGGTAGTGGGGAGGGGAAGGAAGAGGAAGTTTGAGAAGTACCTGGCTATTCAGATCTGGTCACCAAACACGGCTAAAGCCGTTTCAAGCAACGTTTCGATTCTGAATGGTGGTCTTTCACCAGGGCGATACTTAGAGTATCTACCACTCTGGAACGTGCCGTAAATATACTTTTTTTAATTTTTATACGAATTAAATGTGTTATGACACATATTCATTAAATAAAAGATATTGGCGCACGCCGGGTTTGAACCCGCTACCTTTGGGTTCGTAGTCGAGCGTCTTACCACTCGACCATGGAGACCGTCAATTCAATAAATTCTTCCTACCCGTACAAGAACAGCATGAGGATTAGTTGTTACAACGTATTGGGACGTTCTGCTATTCACAGAGGTAGACTATGATTTTCCAGAACTATCCGACTATTTCAAATCAATGATTGCATATTTACACGAATCGATTATAATGTGGACAAAACTTTTTTACTTACCTTCGTTCTAATAATAGTTCTGACATCACGTAAATATAGTAAGGTCCTTTACAAAAGGTACAAAGGCCATAAAACACACATAACATATTTTGGTTTCGTAATCTTATCTTAATAGATAGTTTTTTAATCTTACGTTTCACCTTTCCTACTTCACTTTTCCGTTTATCTTACATTCCGCCGTTGGGAGTGTTGTATTCCCATCGGTACCTGGCAGTGAGGCTCTTGTATGGTATAATCAGCTGTTTACGAAATGGTTATTACTGGAAGTAAAGGACTTTACAAATTCAGGTTAGTGAAATGAACTTGTAAACGATGTAAGCAATCAATAGAAAGAATTTACCCAAGCCTCATTTGATTCAATAACCCATTCAGTAAAGTGTGAATCTATACTAACGAAGGATAGGTACTTGTTTTTTTTTATTTATTTTATCTTTCCAATTAATATTCGCATAGTAATAATAATATTACTGCTGACAAACTGTATCATTGATTGATTGATGTTTTATAAATGTTTAATCTGTAAATATTCTGCACCGGATCTCACCTGTCGCCTCTAATGTGAAATTATTCTTTAATTTAATGTTCGTTCGATCAATTATTTACGATAACATTTTTTTTATTACATTCGAAACGAGCTAATTTTATTTTGATGTTTTGTTAACATGTAATATGTTTGATACTGATTTATAACGGAGCTGGAATTTTCTTATTAGATTATAATTGAAACGATCAATATTAACAGATTTAATAAAATAAAATATGATGAGGTGTCATAACATTTTTTAATATGTATGTTTCTAATAAAATGTGTGTATTATATTGCATGTTTTTTTTCAGGTCCTATTACCTATGCAATTACGTGAACGAAGCATGGATAATGTACTACTATAACTGTACTGGAACCTTCAACTTTGATCCTGCCCTACAAAAATGCACTTCAACTTACTCGTGTCCTATTGTTGCATAGCAAAAAAAGTGTTGAATCACGAAATGTATTTATTTATATAGATTTATCTAACTATTTTTATCAATGACATATTCTGTTTCATATACATATTTAAAACTATTAACGTTATTAAAATAAAGGTGTCGGTAGGTATTCAAATAAAACGCATTACAACCATACTATCTTTGTTAGATTTATATCCACTAACACAAAAATCTAATTTAAAAAATAAAATCCACATACATGAAGCTAAATCGTTAAAGCAAATAGCTCTTACAAATTGGTTAGATATCAAATTAAAAGTATCTGCGTAAGCTCAATATCTTGAAAAGGACGAAATAATCCTTTTGAAAATTAATCTTTCCATGACAAAGGAACCAAAATATCGGTGCAAAAAAAAAACGAAACAATGAAAAAGCACTGGTTATTTTTTAATTAACGCAGAAACGTGGCAAATATTTAGCTTGTGAAGTATGGCCAGAACTTAAAGTAGGTTTAATAATACCAAATTATGAACTTTATTTCACTATTTTTTTTATTTAAGACCTCACCTAATTACTTCTATAAAATACAATAAGTAAACAGAGAAGGTAAAATCATAGAATTAAATAAAAAATAAAAACATTAAAAATAAAAATGACGACAATAGATATAATTTAAAATTATGATACAACCCACAGACGCATCTAACACATCACTATGTAACCCGTCTCTAAGAAGGTAATAAAACTACCCGAAGATATTTTTTAATGTTATTGTCTTAGAGTAACAATATACAAGGGAGACCTCACTTTGCGAAATGTTAAAGCCAGTTTTTGACTAAGGGGTGTGTGGCCTAAAAACTGCGTATAAAACAGGGTTGTCACAAAATAAATTAATTAGGTATTTTGTGGTGAGTGGGTAGTCGTAAATCATTAAAACGAATTTGTTGTACTTTTTTGTTTATTTAAGGATATTAGACTGTACATGCAAATACAAACAATATAATTTCTTCAGTTCCACTAAAAATAATATTAATGTAGAATAAATGGTTCTATTTAAGTTCGGTATTATCTGAAAATATTATTCTTTATTAGTTTTTGCAATCATCACATAAAAATAATGGTAATCGATGTATTGTAAGTAAATAAATAAATTTTGCACCAATATTTTTATGGTGTTGTCAAAACTGGTCAAAGATGTAAAAAATGTGAATTATAAAAAAAAGTCAATTTTATTCCCAAGGGTACTCTTGAATCACATTGAGGCACTGTGGAATCCTTTAGACGGACATTTAATGGTGTTGTGTCGAGGTGCTCACTTAAAAAACTATCTTTAATTTTCTCTTCTTTTCCCCATCCATTTTTTAGAGTCTTGGGTTATCTTTTAAAATTCAATAAATACTTAAATATATAATATTAATCCAATTTTAGCACATCCCTGATTTTTTTAAAGTGAAAAAAATGTAAACACAAAGATTATTTCGTCTTTATCTGTTCGCCAACAATTTGACGTCGGTACCATGAGTGAAAAAGAGACGGTGATACATTCAGATGCCTGAGAGAGATGGGTAATTTGTATTCTTATAATTTACCCAAAATTCTTTTTCCTCGCCAGTCACCAGTAACTGGAATCGCAGTTTTACCCAATTTCCGATATCAACCATCCCTATTTTTAATAAATTTAAATTTAAATAAGGATACTGATCTATAAAATTTAAAAAAGATTAATTAATTATCTTTGTCTACTCAACAAGAGATGTCGTTACATGTAAATATTAATACTATTTTTTTCCTCACATTTGAATGTCAGAGACCAGGAGCACATAAATCAAAGAAGCTTAATGAATTAGTTTGGTCTACTCAACAATAGATGTCGTTAGATGTAAATATAAAGACAATAAAATAAATTTCTCTAATTTGAATCTCAGGGACCAGGATCACACAAATCAAAGAAGCTTAACTAATGAATTAGTTTTTTCTACTCAATAAATGACGTTACATGTAAATATAAAGATTTTAAAACAAATTTCTCACATTTGAATCTCAGGGACCAGGAGCACATACATTTTAAGATCATTTAAATTTAAATAATGTTTAGAGATACCGCATTTGTATGTTAGGTTATTAGGGTAAAATCAGATTTGTATGTTTTAAAAGTTTATAAATTAACATCCATAATAACAACAGATAAACTTTATAAAAGTTGTTACAAACATTTAGATTGCGATATCTGAAAGCTATGATGACTTGTTTTAAAGGGCCTGATATCAGAAATCCAGTATGTTGTTGCAAAATATTGGCATTTTGAAAAGGCTAACCTGCGCATTTGTCTTTTGAAGTCAAAGATGAGTTATCATTACATATATTAATGCTGTTAGTTTCAATGAACTTAACAAAAATATTGTGGATGTCTAAAGTACAGCAGTCACTAAAATAATCTAATCAACATCTGTCGTTTATGCGGCTCGTTCTTATGTTCAACAACTCGATTGTGGAATAATTTGTCAACCTCTTTGTTTCCAGTATTTCTGTTTGAGTCTTCTAATAAAAAAGTGCTGTGTTACTGATCTTGGATCAACTGAGTTTTTGTCTTCACTTCTTCAATAGATGCGTAAGCATTTTATTAAGTGTTCTCGAGTTAAATATTCTCATCCTCTTTAGAAGCAAACTACAGCTTCCCTTCATACACTGAAATATTATGCATTAGTCTCAAATCGTGTAATTCAAATTTATAGTACAAAAATTAAATGCTGGTAACCTAACCGGTCGCGTTGTTCTGGGTCACTTAATCTGAATCTCAAAACTCAAATCTCTTCATCAAAATGTTTGTCATCTATACGTGGAAAGTGATAATTCCAGAAGGATAAAGTTATTCTGTGTAGATTCACATATATTTCAACAGTCATAAAATTCAACGTCCGTACGTAAAATATTAACATAATGTTCTATAAAAAGGAAGAATCAAAAATCAGTTCCAAAAATAATGGATAAAACTGGATAAATAACCGGTTCCTCGGCAGTCACCGGTAACTGGAACCGCAGATATACCCATTTTTTAAATATATTTAGTTGGAGAAAATACAGATACAGACAGTAAATAAATAATAAATACATACACTGGAGAATAAAGCTGTATCACAACCTTTTCTCACTGATTAACATATTGTAGCTGACAGAATATTTGTGTACAAATTTAAAGGGAAATAAAAGTAAATCAATTGATTAAGGGTTACAGTGAAAAAAATAGAAATACATTCTCTAAGAAAAAAATAAATTAAATTAAAACCAAAATTAAATTACTTCTTTTTAATCTTAGAAAATAACGAATAGTGCAATTATAAAACTCAAAACTATTAAATGAAAAAAATTATCAAAACTAACATTTGTTGAAAAAAATACCAATTTACCGGCAAAATGGGAAACTTGGAGTCGAAATTTAAACGCCGTTTTCTCGAGCTCTATGGAACCAAATAAAGCTAACTTTTAAAATTCTGTTAAGAATGGTGTACTTAAGACGATCAAATTTAAAAATCCTCAAAAACTCTCATTTTTTTAAAAAGAGAACCTCTTTGCGGGCAAAATGCGAGACTCGGGGTCGAAAATTAGATGCCTTTTTACTCAGGCTCAAAAAACCGAATGAAAGCATTCTTTTCAATTCTGTTAAGAATGATGGAACTAATGAAGATCAAATTTAAAGATTCTCAAAAAATTACATGTACAAAAAAATACTATGCAGGCAAAATGCGAGACTTGGGGTCGAAATTTAGATGCTTATTTTTCATACTCTATAAAACCGAATGAAAGGGTTATTTTCAATTCTGTTTCTAATGGTGTACTAAAGACGACCAAATGAAAATATCCTCAAAAAGTTTAATTTTCTGAAAAAAGAGTACCTCTTTGCGGGCAAAATGCGAGACTTAGGGTCAAAAATTAGATGCCGTTTCCTCAGGCTCTATCAAACCGAATGAAGTGAACTTTTACAGTTCTGTTAAGAATAATAAACTAAAGATAAACAAATTTAAAAAATCATAAAAAAGTCACATTTTCTAAAAAGAGTACCTCTTTGCGGGCAAAATGCGACACTTGGGGTCGAAATTTAGTTGCCGTTTTCTCAGGCTCTATGGAGCCGAATGAAGCGAACTTTTACAATTCTGTTAAGAATGACGCACTTAAGACGATTAATTAAAAACGTTCTCAAAAAGTTTTTTTTTCTAAAAAAAGAGTACTTCTTTGCGAGCAAAATGCGAGACTTAGGGTCAAAAACTAGATGCCCTTTTCTCAGACTCTATAAAACCGAATGAAGGGATAATTCTCAATTCTGTTACTAATGGTGTACTAAAGACGACCAAATTGAAAAATTCTCAAAAAGTCACATTTTCCAAATAGAGTACCTCTTTGTTGGCAAAATGCGAGACTTGGGGTCGAAAATTAGATGCCGTTTTCTCAAGCTCTATGGAACCGAATTAAGCGAACTCTTACAGTTCTGTTAAGAATGATGAACTAAAGACGATCAAATTAAAAAGTCCTAAAAAAGTCACATTTTCTAAAAAGAGTACCTCTTTGCGGGCAAAATGCGACACTTTAGGGTCGAAATTTAGATGCCGTTTTCTCAGGCTTTATGGAACCGAATGAAGCGAACTCTTCCAATTCCGTTAAGAATGATGGACTTGAGACGATTAAATGAAAATATCTTCAAAAAATATTATTTTCTAGGAATGATTACCTCTTTGCGAGCAAAATGCGAGACTTGGGGTCGAAAATTAGATGCCGTTTTCTAAGGCTCTATGGAGCCGAATGAAGTGAACTTTTATAATTCTGTTAAGAATAATAAACTTAAGACGATCAAATTAAATAATCCTCAAAAAGTCGCATTTTCTAAAAAGAGTACTCTCTTTGCGGGCAAAATGCGAGACTTGGGGTCGAAAATTGAATGCCGTTTTCTCAGGCTCTATGGAACCGAATGAAACGAACCTTTACATTTCTGTTAAGAATAATAAACTTAAGACGATCAAATTAAAAAAATCCTCAAAAAGTCACATTTTCCAAAAAGAGTACCTTTTTGCAGGGAAAATGCGAGACTTGGGGTCGAAAATTAGATGCCGTTTTCTCCGGCTCCTATAAAACCGGATGAAAAGATTATTTTCAATTCTGTTAAGAATGGTGTACTAAAGCTGATCGAATTTAAAAAATCTTCAAAAAGTCACATTTTCCAAAAAGAGTACCGCTTTGCGGGCAAAATGCGAGACTTGGGGTCGAAAATTAGATGCCCTTTTCTCAGGCTGTAGGGATCCGAATGAAACGAACCCTTGAAATTCTGTTTTAAGACTAATGGAATAAAGGGGAATAAATGAAAAAATCTTCCAAAATAACATTTCTACAAAAAAAAAATTGAAAATCGCTGATATCGCTGAATAAATGCGACAATACCATAAATTTTCATTTATTACTCTTTTATATTATTTCAACTATTCAAATTTTCGTAAATTTCTCCTTTATTTACCTGCCTCTTTCTGCATAAATTGGTCTCTTTTTGACACTCATTGTGAATTTTTTTTTCGAACTGACGGTAGGTTAAGCTGTAATTAGCTGAATTAATAGTATTATGACCATTGATTTTCTTCGAAAATTGCCAGTCTGAAGATGCCCGTCATAAGGTGAAACCTGTCGGGTCTCAAATAAAAAATATTGGAATAAAGTGAAATAAATAAAATTTTAAAATTAAGTATTATTAAATCATGAAAATGGGGTTCCACCGCGAATTAACAGTTTCAAAATTAGAAATATTTTCAAGTGGGTTCACACGGTAAGGGTTTTTCGACGCGTTAGAGAAATTTCCCCGCACGAGTTGGCTGCGTACATATTCTTATGTGACTTCACACAGATGGCAATTTCTGGCTGCAAGTTTATCTCGGGGACTTATATCGGGCGAGAACTTCAGCGCCACCAGCATCAGAATACCAGAAACTTCCGGACAATGGATACAAATAGTTGTTAATTTTGAGAATGAGGCTCATTTTCTATGATAAAGTCTTTTACATTGACCAACTATTTTTCAATGTAAGATTATTTTTCGATATTTTTACTAGTTTTTTTATAGAGAATACGTGAGACTATGGCATTCCCAATTGCAGTATGTTGTGAGGCTGAAGTTATTGGGGAAGGGAAGGAGATGGGGAAGAGGAAGGTTGAGAAGTACTTGGCTATTCACATCCGGTTATCAAACACGGCTAAAGCCATTTTAAGCAACGTTTCGATTCTGAATGGTGCTCTTTCACCAGGGCGATGCTTGGAGTATCTACCACTCTGGAACATGCCGCAAATATACTACATATTTGATTCGTAGTCGAGCGTCTTACTACTCAACTATGGAGCAATTATAGAGGTAGAATACCGATTTTATTCTGTAGTGTGGGATGTTATAGAAAAGAATATGATTCTTCTTTCCTTAAAGAAATTACATTTTGCAATGAAATTAAATGTGGTATTTTAATCTACCCGACCCGAAGCCACTAAGCACAGACTTACCAAATGCTATACTATAGTACTTGTTGTGGATGACACATTAGACTAACATGAAAATCTTTTAAGATTCTGGTTCTCATTTAGAAAAGAAAAGAGAGTATTTAATTATAGTTTAAAAAGAGCCCTTAGTTGCGTTGAGTGTACTTTTGGTATTCTAGCTAAAGCGACAAAAATTAAAACCCTGTTAACAAAACATTTAAGCGAGAAATTTATCGCGCATCTAAAACCCCGCACTATGGGAACCTACGGAAACTTTTAAGCAAGTAATTTTAATGTCCAGTATTATCGTAAATATTACAAGTTTTAAAAAGTCATGTTGATTATTAATAAAAAATATATTAATCAAGAAATGTTTTTTTTTTTACTTTCTTATGTTATTTATTGTCTCTGCTTATTATATCTTTGAAATTCTAATAATAACTGCAAAATATTATAGGTCAAAATATATTTTTAATATTATAAATTTTTCATTGTCAATAATATTCCATCGTTTTTATAATCCCATACAGTTTCTGTCTTCCGAAAATATTACCCGTATTAAAAAATATGTTTATATCTTTCAGGTTTTAAAATGTACACATTGTAAACTGTGGAGTTGAATATTTTATTTTAAAATTCTATGAAAGGTCGTCAGTAGATCTATAAAATATATTTTAATCGCAGTTTTATAGCACTGCTCTAATTAAAATTTATAGAATGTACGAATTTCTCATTTTTTTCGAAAGTAGAAAGGTAATGCTTTGACTCGTTCAATTAAAACAAATGTGTTTTTCAGGCGTCTAAATTAGTTACTAACATTTTGCCTTGGAGCATGTTACGTTTGAATGTTTCTCAAAATAGTCCATAGATGGCAGTAGCAGTATTAACGGAGAAAGGTCATAACGAGAACAAAATAATATTTGTATATTTTTTGCTTATATTATTTTTACCAATTTTTGTTATTTTTTCCCCTGATTCAACATTGAAAGTAAATTTAATACTTCCATGTTTATACGATTACTTCAAAAAAACAAAAAGAATCGCTTGTTTTACGCAATTTGGCAATATCACTAACTTAAGATTTCCTTAAATGACATCAAATATTTATAAAGTGCATAATGCATAATACACTTTATAAATATTTATTATTTTATGACATCACACTTTTTATCGTAAGTATTGCTTCTGATTGAAATATTATACAGGAAACTTAATATCGATTATTTTATCTGGACTTTTCTTCTTCTTACATATATATTAGTAATGAGGTACGCTCCATTTCTGTCAATATCAAGTCGTACTCAGACAGTACAAAGAGATAACAGTTTTCAGAGAATTAGTCAATAACTATTGAATTTAATAACATAATTGTTACTTTGCTATGTTTATACCACCACATTAGTGAAGACCTCGAGGTTCGAAAAATAATTAAAACTATTGTTAAAAATATCAAGAATTCTTACCCAAACTGATCTGTGGTTTTATGAAATAAACGAACATTGAACATATCTCTAACAGGCATAATAGTACAAACAGAAAATATTACTATTTTATTAAATAAAAATTTGCAAGGTACTCGTCACCAAAATATGTAGTTTTTAATGTTATCAGTGGAATGCAAAATGCTTCATTATGAAATGCGGGTTGGAAAGCAAAGTGGTTTGTCAGTACAAATCAACTATGTAAAAAATATATGTGTGTGTGTAATTTTCAAAAGTTTTACTTTTCGGAGAGTTAAAAACGGATTAACCTGCTTTTTTTTATCGTGTCATGAAAAAATTTCATTACTTTTACTTCATGTGGGAAAATGAGTAGATGCTTGAAGAGGGTTTGCAGTGCGTCGGTGTCTGATTTAGTCATTTATTATCACCAAATTGTCCGATTGGGCAATTAACTATAATTTTAATTTTTATCTGGTTCTGTTGGCGATATAAATCTCTTTGTTGGATTTACTTCGGAATGACACGCGTGAATGACTTCAACAAATTGATACGGAATCTGCAGCGATTTGAAACAAGTCTTGTATTTCTTATCAAGATCCATAAAGCTTTTTATTGGTATTCAATAATCGTACTGGTCAGTGCCTCCGTTCAACTCACTCAACCAACACACGCTGTTAAAAATATTAATAATAATTGTGGTTTCACTTCGTTTCACCTAAATTAGTGGTTTTTTCAGTTACATTTTCAAAAGATGGATTCCGAAAAAATCTCTTATAGGAGACAATACATAGCTACCTTCTGTTGTAAGTTTTTGTGGAAAATGCTATTTTAGTTTTATATTATTATTTGAACATTTCGTCAGGAACCACTCTCAACAAACGTTAGTTTTTTTTTTCATAAAACTAGTTACATCGGATAGTCATAATTTCGTGTCTGTAATTAAAAAATAGGGTACCTCTTTATGCGTTCCTATTTTGTTTGTGCTGTGAAATGTATAGAGACAATGGGTATTTTGAAATATAACTATGGTACTTATTATTTTCATATGTACGTAGATATAACCATGTGAGAATTAAAATACGCAAAGTTCAATATATTGCTTTTAAATATCTATATATATATAAATATAACCATTTTTTTAACCGTTTTTGAAATAGACAAAAAATCTTTTTTTAAATATAATTGTAATTATCTACGAAAATATTATTTCTTCCAAAAAATACACAGTTTTCCAATATTCAACAATGTTTCTCTATACGACAGTGCTTTTTTACAATCATTCCGTTGCGTTACATTGTGTTATATTTGTGGAATCCGGTAGTTTTAAAGATTTATTACAAACAACAGCGAAAGTATGTACTATTGTATTATCTTCTGATCCGATGACCAGGAATGCAGTTACAAAGTTGATTAGTGTTTGTTGTTTAACGTATTTATAATAAATATAAAAACCTGTGATTTACTACTACACATGTAGGTACCGTAGTTAACTTATAACGATTCCTTTCCTTTCTGAACTATTAAAAGTACTTATCGATAGTGAGATCTTGGTACGTTTGTATTTCTAGCGAAACCAGAGAATATTTTAATACTCGTGTTACCTCCAACAAGTTCCTAAACAAATATATCAGTTTGACTTCAGCTTATTAAAAAAATGTTGTTTGTTGCGTATCTTCGCGTCCTTCGAAAACGTTTCAAACAACCTTTTGGCAGATATGTATAGTGTAATGTTAGTTTATTTATATACCAGCGAAAACGTGCTACATTTGTAAACACCTTTTATTTTTTTTTGTTTTTTATTGAATTTAATATTATTATTATTAAGTTCTGTTAGTTTTTTTAATTATTTTAGTGACAGCTGTTTCGGCGTTCAATGCCATTATCGAACTGTAGTTAAGCCACATGGACCATTAAACTATGGTTATTATGAAATTGGGAAAAACAGATGTTCAAGTTAAGTACCTCACAGAATAAGAATTTCAAGAAAATTCGGTTCTTATCATTTTTTTATTAAAGTAAATTTAAGTCATATAAATTAGTCGTTGTATTGTGGCCAGTTTAATAATGACCCTAAACGCCGAAACAGCTGTCACTTAAAATAAAAACCAAAACTAGGAGAACTTAATTTTAAATTAGGTTAAATTAAAATGTAGTTCTACAAATTTTACCTTTAAATGCACATATTTTCCTTTTAATCTGAAAAAATCTGCATGTAATGGGGAGTGGAATAGAATATTTTTTATGACTTTTAAATAAAAAAATAAAATTGTGGTGGTTTTGGAAGGGAACATAAAACGAACCTAGAAGAGATATTGTGCATTGAGGAGGTAAAAAAAAAAACAAGGTTGACTAAATTTATATTTTATTAAGTTAATTCAGTTTGTAAAAATATGTTCGTTTTAAAAAACTCCCGCGCTTACATCGTATCTTGCACGTCGTGCATTTAAAAGTTAAGGTACCTCGTGCATGTAAGAGTTAACATAAAAAACTATAAATAAATCTTACAGTAATCGGTTTAATCGCTAATCACTTTTGAAAAGACGGATACAAAGAAATATTCCGTTGTTCCTATGAATGCTGGATTCGCAAATTCCAATCACCTCTGCAATCAGTCGAGGTCGATAAGTTGTGGGCCTTCCCAATATTTAAAATTCTTAAATTCGGAGAAAATTTAGTACTGAGGAAATACTCATCTATCATGGATTTTTCCTAATGAAGGAGCTTGCATGGCAAAGCTGTCCATAATGTAGGCTTTATGGGGAGAAAGCGCAGCACGGGTAAACACCCCCAAAGCCTAACTTACAACATAATACAGTTAGGCCGTGATAATATTAAAACCGTTTCAGCTCATTAAGAATTCAAAATCAATAAATATTATTTTCTTTCTTCGTTTACAAAGTCTTGTCGATCGTCGTTGAAAAAAATAATCTTTTAAATGAAAATGTTAGACTCAAGAATATCACTATCGTGGCGGGCAAAAAATACAGAAAAAATTCAACAATGTACTTATTTTTTTTTTTTTAAGTAAGACAAACATTCCCGGGTTACGAATAACCTGACAATATTTTAAAAACTCCTACTACCATCATAAAAAGCGGAAGATATTGCTTGTGCAATGATGGAGGACTTAGCCAGCAGAGGAATTGAACGCACGACGCCCGGGTGGGAATGACGCGTTCTCCACTCAGCTACTGACCGGTTAATCATCATTTTAATAAATTTTTTTTTTAAATATATGGTTAGAAAAGTGTTAGTTTTTTCTATTGTTTTTACCAGTGGGAAAAGCGTGTATGGCAAATAAAATTCCTTCAATATTTGGTAAACATTGAACTAATTGAAAAAAAGTTATTACTTTTTTTCAATTTGAATGTAGTTCTATAAAATAAGCTAAATAAAACATAAAGTAAAATTACGGTGTGTTAGCGAGCATGGTATAATAAGTATCGTGTTTCTATTAGTAATTTTGAATCTGATAATAATTATAACGAAATGAAATTCTGCAGGGGATAGAGAAAATATTTTCATTTTCAGAAAAAAAAATGATCATTTTGTTTTCAGTTCAAGTCTTTACAATTCACGTAATCACGTAACGGCAGGTTTTAAGGTGATTTTTTTCTGTCAATAAACACGTAGACCTTTCATAGATTTTAAATAAGTAATCAGTCAGAGCGTGTAGTCTACAAAAGCTCCAAAGGTGTTCATATTCAAAAAAAGAAGATAAAAAAATCTTTTGAAATTGAAAAAACCTGTAAATTTAGACTAAATCATTAATCTACGTAAAAAAAAGTTTGTTTTGTAAATTTTGTACTTTCAAAATAAATTTAAAATGTTAAATAAATTAAGCGTGTTTTTTCCTTTTTTTCTTGGATGTAAACAGCTTTACTTCCCTCTGTAATCTGCACTTATCGGGATATACCCCCAGAGAGGCAAGATTTAACTAACTTACTAACCATCACGCCGTTTCCTCGCAGGGGTAGAGAGGATGGACCTCCATACAACTCTGTCTTGGCACACACTCCTTGCTTCATTCAAATTCATACATCGTCTCACACATTACTTCTGTTATTCTGACTCTTCACATGACCCGATTCAAGTATTTAATTCACTTGATCGTGCCATGTCGTACTCGGGCGTCCTCGACTTCTCCTTCCTTTCACTTTCACATCATATATTCTTTTTACATGCCCAAACCATTAACCGTTTGGGCAAGATTTACATTATATTTTATTTATTTTTTTGTGTTACTTTCTCACAATACAATGATTTCAGCAATGTGCTAAAGGAAGCTTTAAAAGAAGATGCGATGATTCTAATATCTCATTCCGTTTTCTTTCTCAAGTTCACCACAAATAATAGCATTCTAATTCACAAGATTCTTACTTTCAGGCACTCTCATAACAATGGCTGCAGGAACTGTCCAGGGATGGACCTCCCCAACACTTCCAAAGCTGCTGGCTCCGGACTCCCCCATACCCATCACAGCGGACGACGGCTCCTGGATAGCGTCCATGATGATTCTAGTGTCCGTCGTCAGCGTCCTCCCAGCCGCCTACGTGTCGGACAGGATCGGCAGAAAGCGCACCCTCCTTTCAGCGTGTGTCCCCTACGCCGTTGGATGGATCATGATTATCTTGGCCTCCACCAAAGTGGAACTGTTCATATCCAGGGCCATTTCTGGACTAGGCCACGGAATAGTGTACACCGTATCGCCCATGTACCTTGGGGAAATTGCGTCGGATCAAATTAGAGGGTCTCTAGCGTGCATGATAACGCTCATGAACAAGGTAATAAACCTACAATTCTATATTACCATTCCAGATTATCCATAGTAACATAGTTTTAACCTTGTCGTGGATTATTCAGTCACATAATTGCCAATTTAATGAAACTGGGTAATTAGAATGCAATTGATAAAGAGTTTATTCAAAGCGCATTGAAATTACTTACATTCTTGTTATTAGTTGTTACGTATGACCTTCCGCCTTCGTGATCTATTGGAGATGCTCACACAGGAGATGATTCATGGGTTTTTGTTGGGAAGACAAGTAAAGGTACTAAATTTGCTTCACAACTGTTGTTGTTGTCAGTTGTTTTTGCAATGCTGTTATTGGTATTCAAATAAAACTAACTTAATTTACATAGTCGTAGTGACACGTACAAATAGGTACCTACGTAGCAAGTACTAGAAGATATTGTGGTGCTTGTAGCCAACTGTAAGTTTATTGAGAAGTGTTGATTATTTTGTCTTAGATCGGAATAAAATATGATTAGCTGATTATTTCTTGTAATACTAGTTATATTGTGATTTGCAATAAGATAAGACTTTATAATATTGATGTGAAACATGCAACTAAAGATTAGATAGGTAGGTCACATGACTTCCGAATCAATTAAAGATCATAGTGCGTACTAAAACATATAAAGTAATAAATAATAATCTCAAAGCGCCGATAGTAATTGAAATATCTCAAGGACTTTCATACTGTGTAGTGGTGCACGTGCACTCACTACCCACTACACATTTTAAGGCGATCATGCTATAATTATAATATACATATAAACATATAATAGCATATAAGGCTGATTAGTAAGTTAGTGTCTATATCTTGGCATGAATAAAATATGATAACTTTTCAGCAGGAAACTATTATATCTTTATTTAATGTTATTTTTTATTCTTATTTCCAGGCCGGGATTTTGTCTCAATACTCCATTGGACCGTACGTATCCTTCAAACTCCTCGCCGGAATCAATCTCGTCATCCCCCTTCTGTTCGCTGCCACCTTCTTCTGGCAGCCTGACTCCCTGCACTACTTCATCAAGCGCGGAGACGGGCCGAGAGCTGAGAGGAACCTGCGGACCCTGCTGATGAAGGAAGACGTCAAGCAAGAACTGAACAACATAGAACAATTGATAACCAAGCAAACTATGAACCTGGGCAAATGGACCGATTTGATATATCACCGAGGGAACAGGAACGCTCTGTTTGTCATCCTGGTGGTGTTCGGCACCCAACAGTTCTGCGGCAGCGCGGCCGTGACGGCCTACTCTCAGCAGATATTCATGGAGGCCGGGGGCAGCATCGACTCCAGCGAGTCCTCCATCATCCTGGGGGTGGTGCAGCTCGCGGTGTCCTTCGCCGTCTTTTTCCTCGTGGACAAAGTTGGAAGGAAGCCACTGTTATTGATATCCTCGCTGGGCGTCACCGTCATGAACGTGATCATCGGCACCTATTTTTACTTCAAATCGACCGATCCTGACAGTGTGGCGGATATTGGCTGGCTGCCAACGGTGGCCATCTTGATTTTCGTCGTCTGCTACAACGTGGGCCTCGCCTCAGTGCCGTTCGCGATCGTGTCGGAAATGTTCCCCGCCAACGTCAAGTTCCACGCGTCCAGCACAATCCAGATGTCCCTAGCGCTGCTGACTTTCGCGGTGACCAAGCTGTACCAGGTGATTGCCGATGCGTACGGCACGCACGTCATCTTCTGGGCCTTCGCCTGCTTCTCCGCAGCCGGCTTTGCGTACATTCTCTGGAAACTACCCGAGACTAAAGGGAAATCCTTCTCAGACATACAAGATAGCATCAATGGTGTCAAAGGAGACTTCCCTAGTGATAGCGAATAGGTTTATATAATAATGCCTACGTTTAATCAGTTAACCACGTGATACCTCATAGGAATAAGATTAAATATATTTAACTTGTCATCAATCCGTTTATACTCGTAAATGATTCGGTTAAATGCGTGTATATATCAGTAGCAATACAGTCTTATCTTTAGTTAAAACGTGCTATCGTAAAAAACATGGTAAATTGTGGTGGGCAACGAGAAGTTAACGGGTGTGCCATTACAGCTAACATTATTGAATAATAAGTTCTCATGTATATTGGAGCTGTATAAAACAGTGTGATATTAGCAATTAATTTTCCTAGATTCGTAAAAAAATATTTTTTCTTTGTACATATTTAATTAAGTACTTTACACTATTATAATTAAGTACCTACATACCAACTACATTAAAATATATGATTACATATCACGTACCTTCAAAAATTAGATTTATATCATAACCATTTAATATTAAACTATCTTTGTTTTAAATGATTGGCACAAAAAATAATCATTTTTTGCAACGAGTAATAATATTTACATTTATCAAAGTTCGCACTTATCGTAGGAAAATAATTAATATCAATGAAAACATTGCAAACGTATTATATTATTATGTACAGGGTAAACTACGGAAGGGATAAATTAGAAAAGTGTGATGTTTTAATTTCTACTTTACCCACACCTTTCTTCTCAAAAATATTTTCTTTATTTAGTCATAAAATAAACTTTTATAAGGGTTTCATATTGTTTAATTTATAAAATTATACCTGTTTTTTTATACTTTGTTAGTATCTATCTTAAAATATAGTTAATTATTAGACCAATTTATGAACGAACAAATTAAAAAAATATATTAAAGCGCATTCTATATAATATGTAGGTTACATTGAAATTTGCATATAAATCAGCGACAATTAACACATAAAAACCTTGCAAAAAATGTTACAGAAATATTTTAGATAGGCAATAATTAACGAGTGTTCTTTATTAGATCTTGCCTAACTATAAATTACGTCACGGCTCGGTGCTGGGTACTCGGCACTCGGTACCGCATATGGCAAATGAGTTATAAATAATGAACGAAGCCAAAATGTATTCGGGTCGAACAGTTAAAAAAGAGCATGCGATAAGCCATCTTGTAAGAGACCGTACTTTTCTGACAAAGTCGCATGACAAACCCCAAATATTCAGTCTTCTCTTTATGCTCGGTTCTATACGCATATGAGAAAAAGAGACAAACAATTGTTGAAACCAATACGATTTGGGGCGTGCTGAATACCATGTCCGTAATATTTGATCTGTACGAGTAGTTCATTCTGGGCAGAGTGTCAGGCGAACGGACTGTCAAAGTGCGTAAATAGTTAAAAAACTTGAGTTATTTTTTGTCCGGATATCTAGCAAAACATCATGGCCATATGTGCTATACTTGGTTGCTTCAATCGAAGTACAAAAGGACCAAAAACAAACAGTTTTCACACGTATGGTACCATAAAAATCGTCTTTTTAGTTAGATCTCAAATATTTAACATTCTAACCTACAAAACAACTAGTAACTTACACCAATATGTAATTAATCTTTGGCGGCCCGGCTCGTTCCAATATAATAAACTTCCGTTTGAAATGAGTTTTAGTGGATTCGTAATATTTTTAACTTAGAGATATTTTAGCTGTCACATAAGAAACCATTACAGTGGGGGAATACCCATATTGTACGGCTTCTGAGTATCCCGGTCTCTTTCTTTCTCATGATACTAACGCTAAATTGTTGGCGAACAGATAAAGACAGAATAATGTTTATCTTTTATACGGTTTTCTTCGCATCCGATTGGCTGGAAGCATATACGTCATACCTCCCTTGGTCAATCCTTGGTCAAAAAGTGCGGACAAAATTTCGCAATGTTAGGTCTCTACGTTACTCTAAGGGACAGTTGTAGCTTGTAGCCTTCTTGTAGCGAGTAGCGGGTTATCTGACAGCAGTCGCATCGGTCCCCGGTGGATTCAGTCTTCAGTTCAGTGCTCAGTTCACCGTTCAATAGCCGGGCCAGTCGTCGGGCCGATCCGCAGTCGCCTGCAATCAGCACTCGGCAGTTGTTGGCGTTAGTTTAGTACTAGCAGTAGTAGGCAAAGGCAGCAGGCACCGGCACCACCGGCAGTCACTGCAGTCAGTCCGCAGTCGCGCTAGCGTGCCGAGAGCTGAGAGCATTCGCCGCTGGCCGGAACGCTTGGCGTGTCGGGATATTTGAAAAAATGTGAGCCACATGCAAGGATCTTCACTAAAACCAAAAGGATGGAGAACAAAAGATAACATTCTACCCGAGTGCATTCCACAGCGGATTGTTAAAGCCTCCGCCTCAGTGCAACAGGAACGGGTATCTGCTCGGCGGCGCGGCACATCTCGCGCGCGATACTATTTTACTCAAAAATAGTTTCAGTATAAATAGTTAGTTCAATAATAGTTCTCAAAATGCCTGCTAAGGACGTATCACACTGGAAGGAGTACCGGGCTGCCCTGTCTGGTGAGTACTTGTACCTATCTACCGTTTCACACTTTTAGGTTAGAAAATGTGGACTTTAGCGCGGTAAATATTGTAAACATTTTATACGATTGTCAGTGCGGTGAGCGGTGAGCGGTCACGGTTAGTGCCAGTGCGCTTTGCCGCCGTTTTATTGCCTTCGCCGAAACTCTGTCCCTACCGAATCTTGACGTCAAACCTTTTTATCAATGGCTGCACCTCATCCTTATCACCCCAGAGAGACCAAAGATAATTCTCCGATAAAGCAATATCATACTTATGTGTGTTGAAAATAATGATTTCTGAACAAATCGTGGCTTATTGAAACTTTTATTGACTCGATAACATCTGCTCAAGTAATGCCTACTGAAAATGGATACGATATATAAATACTTATTTCAAGGTGAAATCATTTCATCGGATTTTAGAAAACGTTAATTATTCAATTTCAGTGTAAAATTATTTCGAAATATGGAAAAATAAATTCTAGAATCATTTATAGGTTATTTAATCTTGTTTTCACCGACTTTATTAGTGATGTCATTCGCTGTAACGTGTGTACCGAAACATTTCTAAGAACAGAAGAATATTTTATATAAATAATTCATCTTATGTTGCGCATAAGTTGTTCGAATTTTGTATTCATTATAAGACTTCCTTCGTTTTAGTACGTTGAATATTTTATATTACATTTTCTTCGGGTTAGGAAGGTGTCGCTCAATATATTACAGTTTGTAGGATTATTGTAATATGGGCCTCCAATATTACATATTACCAGTACATTCAGTACCACAAATTTAATCAGCAATCATATATTAGCTGGATTACTTTTATAATTAATCGGCTTTTGAATCTGCCGCGGGTAATTTTGAGGACGATTCCGGTTATCTCACAGATACGTGCGGCTCTTTGATATTGGCTCGATTAAACATGTTCTATACACGTGTGTCTTTATTGGACCCAACGATCAGCCGAGTAATTCGTTTTAATTATCCCATTTTTCACTGTCCTCGTCACTAATAAGAACTTTGCTCGATACCTACTGTGGATTGTGTAATTGGCATTTCCCAAGAGCGCTTGATTACTCAAAAGTAGATCCATGACTGTCAAAAATGTGACATATTGGCAACACTGAAACACATGACGTATTTGTGAAGCACGTGGGACTATTCTATAAAAACCCTGAATGTTTTTACTATTTATTACCCGTATATATGTTTACTATCAATTTAGTGCATAGCGCTTTCATCCTATTTTGTGATTCTATTTGCAGAGTACACTAAGCGTACTCTTTTGCATGCGAAATTTGCATTAGAACATTACAGAAAATAGGATAAATGTTCAGTCGTATACTCGTATACTGGCTGTCAACACAAAATAGGCGGCAAACTTCCAAAACATAAATATAATGTTTACGATTCATGTTAATGAACCTTTTTACTAAGTTCAAGAATACCCTGCCTTCGTGTGGGTCTCATATCCTCCTCTATTCCTATCTTCACAGAATTATTTATTTTTTACCACGAGCACTTCTATCTACTCTCTCATTCCATCTCTACTCTCTCTTAGCTTGCACCCAGGATCCTGCAGGTGCGATCTATAAACATGGGTGGTCTGAATATAAATTAACAATTATTTCAAGTTTGTCAACTACCTTTTTTGTTACCTTTATAATAATAAGTCATTACTCATTCATTGCATTACCACACAAATTTTATCAGCTGCATACATAACATGAGCGAAAGTTACAAATCGTGTTTTTTTATCTCAGCACGGATCACTGAAAATTTATTTATATTTTTAAGTATTGTTTTAAGTAAGTTTATTGAACATCCTTTTTCTGTACACGAAAATGTTGTGATAGCAATGATAGTAATTTATTTAAGGAAAAAAAGGTTTTGAATGATCTTATAATTTGGCTATATTTAGCTTGTGGGACTGGTTGGGATGGCGGTACGTAGGTAGAGCACTTATCGCCATAACAAACTTTAAAACCTTCTGAGAATTTTTCGGAACCAGATTTTAACTTTCGTTGCTAAATAAAGTGGTTCTGCGAAAATGGGTGCTTGGATTTTTAAGAAATCCAAAAGCAATTATAATGCTTACATAAATAAAGATGATTAAGGAAAAGAATGCGTACTAAATGAGATGACAATATTTTACTGACCCAACAGGCATCCTCGTCGGGGCGCCCAGTCGGATCTTATCATAAATCATCTTGCACAACAGACATTCATATTATAATACATGGATTTATGTTTAGCAAATTTGCTGGCGGACCAAAATTGGGATGCGGTGCTTTTAGACGGTTTAGGACCGTGAAAAAAAAACAAAGGAAACAACCCACGCGCCATGTCAAAAAATAAAAGATTTCAATCAGTGCATATATTAAAATATTAACAATATATGGGTTCAATACATGGGCGCTTGCGAGGAGGTGAAGAGGTTCAACAAGTGAAAGCAACGCAACGTGGGTAGAATGGGACATTCCGAGCTCCTCCCAAAATATCGATACAGAAATGATTGGATAACAAAGCATTAAAGAATAATTAAATATGTAAAACTGCAAATAAAATAACTTAGGTTCTTGCAATATTTGTTATCTACCGGTTTTGTTTAAAACGTACCAGGGCAGTATATTATTATATTGATGGTGTTGATAATATACTGCCTGATGAAGCTTAGATATAAATGAAACCAGTAGGATACAAAAAGGGAATACCGCAGAAGACTCCTAACTGCCTGGAGCCAGTGCAACCATGGCATCCCTAATTTGGTGTATTTTGGGAGGCTTTAGAAATTGAGAAGAAAATGAAGGTGGAAATTGAGAAGGTTGGGAAGTATCAGGCTACTCAGATCTGATCTGTGAACACGGATAAGACCACAGCAGCGGTTTGAGAGAGTATCTTAGAGTCTTACTGAGAATATCTATAACTCTGAAACGATAAACAAATATGATCAGAAACAATGGGTTTGTCACTGCTTGGAGAATAGACATCCGATGGATAAATTAAGCCTTACAATGGTTTCCGGGAGGAACCAATAGGGCTAAAGACCACCCAGATCCTCCTGTAAAAAAGACTGACCAAACACAATCGCTAAACTGAGACCGGGCAAACCGTTTTTGTGAAAAATCACCTAAAGGGCGCTGTACAAATCTTAACTTCTAGTTAATATTAATTCCTAGTTTATATATATAAACTGATATACAGAATGACATAGCGGCTAATTATGATAACCATAATAACATTTCTAAATTACATCACAAACCCATTTGGATATGTTCACAAGCTAATTCTTACAACATGGTAATTTATCCGTTATTTGATCATTTTTCTAAGAATCATAAAAATGTCAACTGATTGTGGTCACATTAATTTATTAGCTTCTTGCCTTGAAATTCTAATTTCACCTAAAAGTGAAAATGAACCGCCTTATTCAGAATAATGATTGTGCAAAAATAATAAAAGAACGCTTCTACGTTTGGTTTTCCTCAACTGGAAATAATGCAATTCATATTCTATTTTAATTACAAGAATTTTTTCACTCTTCAATTTTTGCGTCGGTGGTCAGTGTTGAGCTTGGAGAAACAATGTTGAGAGTGTCACAACGAAAAAGAGTATAACTTATAAATAACAGGAAAGCGTTTGTTACCAGCTGCTGAGCACGCAGACATCGCTGCAAACAGCGTGCTTGATATTTCACAGTACCACTGTGATAAAAACGTGAATTCCAAAACGTACAAAGATCTTTGTTGATAGAAGTATATGTGGTCTTAGGTCTAAGTATAATAAATGCAAAAAATATATTGATATAAATCAAATACGAGCGGATCTATGCAAAATACACATATCGTAGTTTGACAAAACAAACTACCTCACAAAACGATGTGAAATGACGTAATTCCTCAAAATGTTCAAATGTTCACTCATCATACATAGACCAAAGACTAGCGATGTGTACCTGTATTGATATTTACGTAATATTTACTGAAAATAAGTTAGAGGAATTGTATTAATTGCATATACTTTTTGTTCGGGAAAACATACAGTTAACATTTTGACATACGAGTATTACATGATTACTTTGCTTCATAAACCAGGGAAGTTTCCGCTAATAATGAAGACGAAACATTCCCGCGTTATGAATAACCAATAAACAATATTTGGTTTCTCCCTAAATTCATGAAAAGAAACTAAAATTGTTGCGCGTGAAATGGTTGAGGACTTGCTAGCAGAGGGTTGAACATGCGCGCCTGGGTGCGAACCCAAAGATTTAAACCACTCGGCTGCAAACCGGTCTTACAAATGTATCTAAGTTTACTTTTTTTAAATCAATGTTTTAAACAGTGTTTTCAAACACTAAGTATGAACCAGGGGTATGCATACAATAGTCTATGGAGGCTGAAAGCTGCGCTCAAAAAAGTTATATATTATTTCCGATTTAAAAAAATGAATCTAAAAAAAAATAGGAAGATATGTTACCATCTGAAAATCATAACAACATGACAGTTATGCTTTTTAGATGATCACGATTTGTTTTTAAGCTGAAACGCAACAACAAATGGGCGTTTAATAAGGACCTCCATGGTCGAGCGGTAAGACGCTCGACTACGAATCAATATGTGTCATAACACATTCTATTCATATAAAAAGTATATTTGCGATACGTTCCCGAGTGGTAGATACTCAAAGTATCGCCCTGGTGAAAGACCACCATTCAGAATAGAAACGTTGCTTGAAATGGCTTTAGCCGTGTTTGGTGACCAGATCTGAACAGCCAGGTAATTCCCAACATTCCTCTTCTCAATCTCCTTCCCCTCCCCACTACCTTCAGCCTCACAACATACCCTATTTGGTGATGCCATAGTCTCACTGGTTCTAGACGGTTGGGAGCAGTTGAGATTCTTGCGCGGTATTCATATAAAAATATATATATATTTGTTTAAATGCGCTAATTATTGCTCTGTGACGATGTTAATCGTGTCAAAAGTTTGTGATTTAAAGAGAAAATTTGACGTAACTCCATGTTGATTTTGTTATTGGCGCCACAGCATTGGTAACATTGAGTGCGGTCCATAAAAGATTTAAAGCTTAGCATGCCCAAGAAAAGAAAAAAATGTGTCCATTTATGATACGATATGATAAATGAACAAATGCAAATATTATATGATTCATTGTATTTTCTAATTATCAGCCTCAAATCTGAAACGTGTGGGTTCCTATACCGGACCGATGGACAAACGCGTCGGATTCCCACCCGGGCGTCGTGGGTTCAATTCATCTGCTGGCTAAGTCCTCCATCATTGCACAAGCAACATTTTCCGCTTATTATGATGGCAGTAGGAGTTTTTCAAATATTGTCAGGTTATTCGTAACCCGGGAATGTTTGTCGTTCTTTTTTTAAAATAAATAAAAACTTACGTAAAATGCTAATTAATTCCGTTGATGTCATTTCACATTCCTACCCAAATTATTATCGTTTAAATGATTTACATAGTTCCATAACTCGATTTTTTACTAGTAAAGTTAAAATTCGAAAGCCACTTTTATAGTTCTGCAAGGTATTTATTTTTAATATCAATATAAAAATATTCGACTAAGATGGAGTTCAACAAACCAAGTACAAAAACAACAAATAAAGTATTTGTTTAGTGTGATTTTTATTGTATTGCTATTTATAGTAATGGAGGCACTGTTTTCTTGTAATAATAATAATATTTGGATAATGTAAAGCGCCGTTTCGTGAAAAATCACCTCAAAGGCCTATGTCATACGAGTACATGAAGCCTGGCTCAAGTTTCAACAAACAATACAGCGCTTTATCTTATTATTTAAGAGGATATTTCAATAGCTCCGTAGCTCTTGATGTCAATCGCGTTGCTAGCTCAAAATAGATGCATTGGCGCAGAAACACTTGTTAGAAAGAGTTGTATGGATTTTATGACGCCAGAGCTCACTGTTCGCGAGATTTTAGCCAGGCCGAGAGAGAGATACACAAAATGAGATGTTTTTACTTTATAATGAAGATTATTTCTTAACTTCCACCGTATTTATGTGCTAATTTATGGGTTCATAGTAAACACAGATGGAGAAACTACGATTCAAACAAATACTATTTATTCAGTCGGTTCCCGTCATGCATGTCGTCAATAATGTTTCTGTCCAGACTGGTCCAGACAAATGATCTTTGCTTTTGCTCTTCCATTTGACTTTTGACTCCCATTCATTGTTATTTAAAGCTTTAATGTTGCTAATAATAAGTTTTACAACGGTTTAATAATTTTACGAGGACTTGAATGTGAGTGCATTTTGGTCGCGTTACGGAAAATACCGAAACTTGCCCTAAATATGTGCGTGCTTCTGTGGCATTAAGTACTTGTATATTTTGTAGATGCAATAAAAAAATGGCATAAATTTGTGCATTTTAAGCTGCAACTTTTAACGGGAAATGCTATTAAATACATTTTTTTGTGGCAAAAGGCCTGACCATGTTGTGTACCGGCTTTACATAACAGAGCCTGGGAACTTTAGTAAGGTACTATATGATATCGACGTTGTAAGGCGGGTTAAGGAAATTCTGTAAAGGGGGATTATTACTTCGAGCTTTGGAAGAGTCTCACCGTCAGTTCGTTCCACATACGAGCCGTTTTATAGAGAAGCGACTCGTTCCCATGCGGCCAACATAAACCATGATCCGGTATTACGCCCTTCTCTGTTGAGGTTCTCGCCGGCTCATTCACATTAAATCCTTCAAACAGGCTCCTTTTGTAATACCTGTAAAACAGACCTACCTTTCGTTTAGCCTTAGACATGGTAATTGATATTTTAACAGTGAATTAAGATGAACCGCCCTTCTCCGCACAGAGTCTAAAAGATTAATCAAGGCTTTTGGGCACCAGCCCAGATGTGGTTCCCAAGTTAGTCTGTTGGACGAACTTGTGATCTGTACAGGGTCAGCAGCTGATCAACTCCTATTTATATAGTATATAATTCTTGAGATATTATAAAAAAACAACTTTTCCTCTGCAGCTTTTTCAGTAAAGTGCCCTTTAGTGAGATGTCAGTTACCCAGAGTAACTAAAATCAAATACTTGCTTGTATTATTATATTATACAATGTCTTCACGTAGTTGTAAAAAACATACTTTTACTAGTACTCTCTTTAACTATAAACACAACTTTATTTATTACATATCTTGTTAAACTTCTTCTAGCCACAGAATAATTGTAATCAATTAAGAAGTTGTCTTCCACTTGATCAGATTTCTTCTAGCATGTCCATACACTGTATTATCAACGCATACACAGATGATAAACAACCACAAATAGCTTCTCAAATCATTAGTTCCACGAACTCCGAATGCTTTTCCTAGTGGATTAACCCGAATATGAAATACTTATGGACCAGTTTTTCAACTTTATCACCTTGTATATCTGAAGACTAGATAAGTTTTCATAAATTTATAATAAATAAAGAATTTTTGGTTTCACCAACTAAAAATATTGCTTTAATACTTGGAAGTATAATAATTTAAATAGCGAATAGATCGAAACTTTTTTCCTTAATGAGGAATTGTAGGCATGAGATCGTATAAATTAGTAGTTTTTCGTAGAATAATGAAACTACGAGTATGTTGAGAAATGATTAATAACCAATCTAAACAGTCCGGCCTGGCTCTAAACACTTAAAATTCGGAAAAAAAGTTGACTGGACTTTCTCAGTGATGAATTTGGAACAAACAATATCAGGGTGTTGAACAATAATAATAATAATATTTGGATGATTTAATTTCTACTTAATATTAATTCTTAGTTTATATAAATATACCTACAGCAACATACTTACCTGACAGGACAGAATCACCATATCATAATAAACTAAGAATGTACACCTCTTCAGTGACGGCTCGTGACTTTTTAGTGTGTTTCAGTGCTAAGATTAAAAAAAACGTCATGATTGATAATGTTGTAGCCAAAAACGTTTTTTTTTTTTTTTTTTTTCAAAAACGTTTTTTGGTATAAAGATTTTCAAGTTTTTTCAGTTTTTGTGGGTCATTGACCCAACAAAACTGAAAAATAACACAGATGATAACAATGAAAAATAACAGAAGCCGCTGATTGTGTGCGAGGTAGGGACTAAAATGGTCAGTAGTCAGAGTCAATTACAAACATCTTCGTATTTATAGTTTAACATTAATGTGACTGAAAGGGAACCCGGGTACCCTTTTCGGTTTTCAACATAGATTTTTTTAATGTTCCAGTAAGTCTGACCGGCTGAAACTGACTTCTCCTACTTATCCTGACTTCTCCACAATAGTGAAAATGAGCAATTAAACATAACCGTTGGATATGTGGAGGGTGGAATGTTAGCGGAAAACGAATAAGTTAAACTTACACCTTCTGATGACTGAAAGGGTACTCGGGCACCGTCATGTGTTTTATATGGAATTTGAAGCTCGTCCATATTTATTAATCATTTTATCTTATTTTAAATGATAAATATGATGTACTGTTGTGTTAGTCGAAATGTATTACGTCATAAAAACTGGTTCAGCAAACTTCAGCAAATTATATAGTGTAAAAGAAACCATCATATCAATTTTTAAAAGGTGTACTTTTCTTCAGTCACATAAGGGTTAATTATATTTCAAAGTTCCACAGCTCAATATGAAAAACTAAACGTTGGAGAGTGAAATTTATGAACGTTGTTGCAAAGTTGAGTGTATTAATAATTAACAAGGAAACCCCAGGTTAATGCTTAGGTTGACAAATTAATGGGAAGAAATTCTGAAATGAATAGCTTAAAAGGTTTATTGCAGTTTATTACAATGTAACCCTACTCAAGACTGGGGCTGTAAAATATTATGCACGAATATAATCGAACGCCACCTAAATATATCAACTCTCTTACGACAGCCGACAACCATTTCTGTAAAGTTCAATGCCCGGATTGGCATCGCCCAATTTATGCATTCCACATTAAAAAATGAAAGTCAATAAATTATTTCACGGAGGACTGAATGCTGCAGTTTTTTAACATCTTATTTTCAAACTAAGCGAAGTTAGCAGTTTACAATATGTCGAGTGCTGATACCAAACCTGATAGGTGTGTGGCAGTAAGGCATGGAAATGGCAGCGAAAAAAACTAGAGTAGTCGGAATGCATCATAAATGAAATCCCTGGGGCGTATTGGAACGGATGTGCGAAAACAGAAGTGTCAGGAAAATATATGGCACGCAAATGAATTGATGAAGAAATCGAGGACGCCCAAAGAAGACATGGGACAATCAATCAAATGCCTATCCTGTTATTTATATTAAAGCCACGCAGAAGGCCCTAATTAATGTTTTCCCTCGGGGCGTTTGTCATCTTTACGGATGGAGGATATTTTTGACGAAAGGAAAGATCAGACCGGAGTCTTGAAGGGACCCACTTGTAGAAGGGAGGAAACGTAAAAGCTCGTTAACCATTCCATAGCTGAGCTGTTAAACGTAAGAACAATGCCAACGGTGTACATATTTAATGTTGTTGGCGCGTTTGGTGTTTGATTATCGAATCAAAGTTCGAAATTTAGAATAACAGGATGGTATACTCGTACATGAGTCAAGGAATATGAACTGTAGCAGAGTTGTTCGGCGGCTTTGCGGAGAAATATCGTAAGAGTTAATTAGTTGCATACATAGTTACGCCAATATATTTCTGTACCGGGTTGGTATTCGAAACTTAATGTTTTTCAACTTAAATTAACGCGTGAATTATCTAAAATAAAGTACGTAGTTAGTGACATGATGAAACAAACCATTCATGGAATAGTCGTTTAAAAGCACTGCAGACCCCGGTGCCCTTTGGGTTTTCCACTGGACCATCGGGGTTTTCTCTGCTTACCTCTACCGTGTCATAAAAATTGGCTCTGATCACTGATTACTTGATAACATCGATTACTATTAATTGTTCCTTAACTCCATTCAAGAGCGTTTAAGCTCAATCATCGGTTTTTAGCCAAAGAAAAACAACAATTTTAATTAAGACCTATGGGTCAATCTTGGAAGTAAAAAAATCGCTTTAAAATCTATAATAGGTGAGTTATCAGCGATAATTAGGCAGATAAATTGTCAGTAATTCATGAGATTAAGTGCGGAAAATTAAATTAACATTGAAACGCTTATTAGATATGTACTTACACCGTCATATCTACTATAGGCACTTAGGTGTAGGTGGAAAGTACATCGTATTAAAACTAGAGCGGATAATTTTAAAGATTTCGGAACAGCTCAACATTTTTCCAAAATGGACACAGAAATGCATTATTTCTGTACATTTGTTATTTCCATTTATCAATACAAAGCATTCACTTAACACTTCGCATCGGTTAGATTTGTCTGCGTCAGTTAACGAGCTATAAGTAGCTAACGGCACGAATATGGACTTGATCAATTGACTGGATTATTTATTACATTTCAAGAAATTGCAAATCCAAAGCACGGTGAATTCTGAACATTCAAACAAATATACATGAATACAACATTTACTTATCTTTTTTTGACTTTAAGTTTAAATGTTATTTGTATTTTCATGTTGTAATTGTAGGTTGTACGTGTATTCAAATGTCTTCTGGTAACATCATTCTACATCCCTAAGTTACGATTATTTAATTCGTTACTGTCATTCTCTTCTGATTTTATTGATTAACTACATAATTACAAGCCTTTTAATAAGTTTTCATGTGGTCTATGTCGCCATTTTTGTTGGACTGGGCACAAAATATTGTAGTTCCGGTCCTGGGTAAACTTACTCACTGTATCTCCTCATGTGAGTAAAAAAAGCATCGAATCTCTCTGAACTTGCTCGGCTTGTGCGCGTATTTTAAAATGATGAAAAGTTGTAATGATCACGTATAAAATTCATTTAATGATTTATTCGTCACCATGAATATGTTGACTATCACCGCACTCATCTCTGAGCTACATCTCTAAACAAATGACAAAGATTATTTACAATACCTTGTCCAAGAGGTAGATGCCCTTTCCTTTATTGTCACAAAGGGAAAAGGCAGAATGGCCCTGCACGGAATCTCTTTGCATTCTAAATGTTTTTTACTAAGCCTCGCTATCTATATATTCAAGTTTACATATAAATTATTTAGAGATTTTATTTTCCTGCCTACCGCTCTACCATAGAGGTCATCAAATAGTAACATTTAGCGATAGTTTTTTTTTACCAATTTCTTAATATTCCTAGTATTGTCGACAAACTGCCATATATATGGCAGCTTTGCGTGACTATTTTTTTTATGAACACAACATGTTTAATTTTATTTTAGTCATTATTACGATGCAATCGGAGGCAATAATTTTTTCTAGATTACACAATTAGAAAAATACATAAATAACATTTTTTTAAGTATGACAGAAAACCACTGCTCTTGGTAAATTTTCCATAAGTTGCTATTCGACTAACATTTGTTTACATATATGTATATCGAATAGGAAACTCACACATAATGACTTGTATAAGTTCAGTAAAACATTGACCTGTACACTTGACCTCTAAAGTATACAGATTCCGATTAACATTCGTGGATACTAACTTATACAAATATTCCTAAAACGCGCCTCTGTTTTATTCGTCTGAAACACTATATTATACTAAAACGTTTATTACACTGAAGAGATAAATGGATAGAAGTGTGTTGTGGCGTGTCCATGTTCCAGAAGTAAGCTCTTTTTTTATTAGGTATACAACTTTGCTTTCGCCGTTTTCCTATAGATGACTTTAGTGGTAAGTAGTGGTTAAAATTAATAGATTATAAACATAATGCCATAAACTTCGGCATCTGTCAACATAAATCCATAAAAAGATTAGTCGATTTGTGTCTGCATCATAAAGTTATTCTCAATTTAAAATGTCAGCTTACCAGCCAAATTCTCGTAATTTGCGGGAGGTGCATCATGACAATGCCCGACCCCGTGTTGTGAAAGTGGTCAAGACATACTTGATACGTTGAAATGGGAAGTCCTACCCCACCCACCGTATTCTCCAAACTCACTTGTTTCGATCAATGGCACACGACCTGGCTGACCAGCACTTCCGGTCTCATGAAGAAGTAAAAAATTGAATCGATTTGTGGATCGCTTCTAAAGATGACCAGTTTTTTCAACGCGGGATTCGTACGCTACCCCAAAGATGGGAGAAATTAGTGGCCAGCGATAGACAATTCTTTGAATCATAAATTTATAACCAGTTTTTTACAATAAAGCCTCGAATTTCCGAAAAAACGACGAAAGCAAAGTTGTACACCTAATCATTTTTATCGGCGTTTCTGGGGCCTATGATTCAAACGGTTCAAGGGTGTATGTAAATTGGTAACATCCATTTCTTCAAATCTGCATAGATCACACTTAATAGGGATTCTCTGTTCAGTGGATAGTACTAATTATTTAAGTCTCGCTGATAGAGTGGGGTCAGGTCAAACCCCGCCTCTTCGCGGGAGCGAGATACCAGCTACATGTGCTTACCTATCAGATCACTTACTGGAAACACTTCTTGAGCATTCACTCTTCACTCCTTACTTTCCCAGCGACACTATCTGCCTCGACAACCTTTGCCTGACCTTACGTAGAAATTGGCCCGTCGTCATGATGGTAGCATAATCTCATTTCCAGCACCCAGCGGAGATAAACAATACGACACTCCGAGCTAGAGATGTACGATCTATAAACGTGCCGCAGATAGCGCCGTTGCAACATTTCTATCTCTCTCACAAACGAAAAATGTAACACAACACAGTTATAACGCACCTCTTTGCGGCAGGACTCTTTTTTTTATTGATGTGACTTACAAGAAACGTTAATAATAGTTATCCGCATATTATGGTGTTAAATAATGTTTGTATATTTTGATGATGGTTAATGCCTTGAAGTAACAATATACTCTAAGGTTAATGCAAACATTTCTACGGTACTTGGGGTGACCATCTTGGACGCTTCTCCCCTCATTAATTCGAATATTAACGGCATCCTTTTCTCTTCGCAATATTTGTTATAAAATAAAGTAAAACATCCCTGTGTAACCAGGAAGATAATAAAGACAATCATTTAATGTCATAGTGTGTTTTTTTTTATTTCGATTTATTATATCCCTTTAATTGTTGTTATAAACAATTTAATTGTGTTTACAATGTACAGGAGTCTAGTATTTCCAAGACGGATGATAATACTGTCTCTTCATTGTGGAAATAAGATTTAAATGCTAGAAAACATCTGGTGATTAAGCAAGCTTTAAAAAGCAGTTATTTTTGTAACTTTCTGGTACCATGGTAAAGCACTCTCCTCACATACATATTTGAAAAAAATAAAAAAACAATATCGTTGCACAGTGTGGCACGTATTCCAGGAGCAGAATAATTCTAAGAAAACGATACTATGAAACGTATATCTTTACAGAGATGGTAAAAAAAAATCAACATACGCCCGAACCAGAATAGACAGTGGAATATTCCAGGGGAAGCACGTGTGGACACGTGTCGGCGATTTACTCGGTTACTCCTTCCGATCTCTGTGCCCTGTTCACATTGGGAGCGCCCTGTTGCCACTGCAGTTTGGTTTTAAAAACGTAAAGGGGCTTTTAAAAATCTCAATATGAACAGTGCTCTTTTGAAAATCACAAAGCTCCCCTGTATCCACAGTGGAAAGCCCGGCAAATATATGACCGGTCGGTAGCTGACTGGACAAACGCGTCGGACTCCCACCCGGGCATCGTGAACTCAATTCCTCTGCTGGCTAAGTCCTCCATCATTGCACAAGCAACATCTTCCGCTTCTTATGATGGCAGTAGTAGGAGTTTTTCAAATATTGTCCGGTTATTCGTAACCCGGGAATGTTTGTCTTTCTTTAAAAAAAAAATATATCGCCACTTGCTTGCGCTACGTTGTGAGACGGGTTAAGGAAGGGACGGTATAAAACGATTTGTTAATGCGGATATTTTAAAGTGAATACTGCACAAAAGTCTGCACTGCCCAGACCCAGTGAGACTAAGGCATCTTCTAATTCAGGCCTGGCTAACCCAAATCGCACCCCGGGCACATACAAACATTAAACTTTTTTTTTTGTTACAGTGAATTTTGTACTTATTGATTTTTTTGTAAGTATTATAAATTATTTGAATGCAGAGGTAATCTGAAAGTACAATCAGGGTAATTGTGAAAAAAAAACAATACTACAACCAGATGTGAAAACATGCATTGAACCAACAAAAAAATGTATTCGTATAGTAATAAACATAAAATAGTTTAATATTTAGATAGTTTAATATTAAGATCTGGTCACTAAACAGGGCTTAAGTCTTTTCAAGACACATTTCGATTTTAAATGGTGGTCTTTCACCAGGGCGATACTAAGAGTATCTACCACTCTAGATTAAATGGCAGACAAGATGAATGCCAGTGGCTCGTACCACATACGTGGCGTTCCACACAAGAATTACTCGAGGGATAGACTCGTTCCCATGCTGCCGACATCAACTATAAACGGCTATTTCGCTCTTGCCCGTCAAATTTCTCGCTAGGAGCATTTACACAGCATTTACTAGCCCTCGGAAAATTTCGCTGATAATTCAGTTGTAGGTTATGTTGATGCCTCAACAATAGTTGATAATTTAAAGGTTCTTCATTATACTGTTTTGTTTGTGTGTGTTTATTCTATTACCTACGTCCTTTCAATATATCGTATAAACTACCGGTCGCACCGTACATGACTATGATTTTGATCTACATTTTATTTATTTATATAACTATGATGTTGATCTGACCTTAGAATGGTACACCAATGTGTGCATTACCTAGGAACGATTTACATATCCTGTGCATTTCCCGTGAAAAGCGACACATGAATTGGACATACCTTATTGTTTCGGACAGAAAATGTACCCGGATGTGGACATTTTTTTCTATTTTCAATGGTAATTGTAATCTACCGGAAACTGGGTTTGGAAATTTGAATGTTTTCTGCGGTGTGTCGAGAATTAATGTTTGCATAGAATATTCTACGAACAACAGTGGCGCAATTTAAAATGGCAATCTTTGTTCGTGGAGAAAAATGAAACACAGTTTATTTTTACCTACACAGTAGTAATAATTTTATTGAATCGTAGAAAATATAATTTCCTTGAATAAGTATACTAAACATTTTTACCTGGTATATTATTAGTTATTATATCACATAATTTATTTACACGTGGACTTAAATAATTTAATATTAATATTGTAATTGTATTAATGTATATACAACGTTAAACAAATCACGCAATTAAGTAATGTTTGTTTATAAACAACAAATTGGGGGACTGAACAGATAAGAATATATATTTACTGGATTGGATAAAACAATATCTACATAATAGTATAATGCTTTACTTGCACGTGATCAATTTAGACTTCGTAAGTATTCCACTTCGGCGGGTGGCCTTTATGACGCAGCTCTCGCGTGCTATGTTTATAAATACGTTACGCAATGTGACATCGAAGTGAACGTGCACCTCGCTGGGAAAATTAGTCAGACAAAAAAACTTTCTTTTAATAAAAATCTTTATTTTATTTCCGTTGGGTTGTTCTAAATTGGTTCGGCAATTATTACCAAAGCCTAAGTGATTGCGATTGAAATTGATCGAACCGGTAAATGAACACAATACTGTTGAATTTTGACAGTATGATGTGGAAACTAATTTTGCATTAAACGTGTCTAATGACGTGCCAAAATCGATATATGATCACATGAACGTGCCAATGATCGCTCCGTTGTAGCATCTTCCTCTTTACCATAAACAAGGTAACAGAAAGAGAATTTACAACGAGCACTAAAAACCATAAGGTCAGCTAAAATTATCTGCTTATTTTCGAAATACTGATGGTTGGTTTTTTTATCTTACAGCTACTCTCATAATGGCGTCAGCAGGCACGGCCATAGGCTGGACCTCCCCCACCCTCCCGGTGCTGTCGGGGCCAGACTCGCCCATCCCCATCACGGCGGACCAGGGCTCCTGGCTCGCCTCCCTCATGATCCTGTTCTCCACGCTGAGCGCGCTGCCCGCCGCCTACTTCACGGAGAGCTGGGGGCGCAAAACCACCATGCTGCTGGCCGCCATTCCCTACATCCTCAGCTGGGTGCTGGTCATCACGGCCGACTCCGTCATCCAGTTGTACTTCTCCAGGCTGCTGGCCGGCATCGGCTACGGAATCATCTACACCGTGGGGCCCATGTATCTGGGAGAGATATCTTCCGACGCGGTCAGAGGTTCCTTGGCCATCCTCATCACAGTTATGAACAAGGTGAGCACACCACCAATTCAATTAAAAATCACCAAATCAATGTTTTAGTAAACTAAACTATTTATTTTTTCCTTACGCGATTTTAAACGTTTTTTTATTTTTTATTTCCAGCTCGGTATTCTTCTGCAGTACTGCATTGGACCGTACGTGAGCATGAAAAACCTCGCCTGGTTCAATTTGGTGATACCGACGGTGTTCTTCTTGACGTTCATATGGCTGCCGGAGTCGCCGTACTACTACGTCAAGAAAAAAAAAATCGCCGAAGCTGAAGACGCTTTGCGGAGGTTGCGGAGTTCGGATGAAATACACATAAAACACGAGATGAAGAAAATCGAAATGACCGTCAGCGAAGACATGAAAGAACGGGGAAAGTGGATCGACCTGTTCCGCGACGTCGGCAACAGGAAAGCCCTGAAGATAACGCTGGTCCTGTTCGCCACGCAGCAGGTGTGCGGGAGCGCCGCGGTGATCTCGTACGCGCAGACCATCTTCAAGCAGGCGGAGGGCAAGGTGGACGCCAGCGACGCCTCCATCATCCTGGGCTGCGTCCAGCTCTTCGTGGCGGGCTCCTCGTTCTTCCTGGTAGACAGGCTCGGCAGGAGGCCCCTGCTCCTCATGTCTTCCTTGGGTGTTTGCATCATGAACACTATCATCGGGGCCTATTTCTTTTTAAAAGACTATAAACAGGTTAACATGGAAAGTGTTGGCTTGTTGCCAATTTTCGCCATCGTTATTTACATTATCGCTTATACAATAGGCCTGTCCACCGTTCCCATGGCGGTTACCTCCGAAATGTTCCCCACGAACGTCAAATCGTACGCTACGAGTGTGCTTCAACTCTTTGTCGGGTTTTCAACATTCACAGTGACGAAGCTATACCAAGTAATAGCGGATGAACTAGGGACTTACACGGCCTTCTGGACTTTTAGCGTGTGCTCGACGATCGGGTTGATATACATATTCATAAACCTTCCCGAGACGAAAGGCCGGTCGTTTGTGGATATCCAACATCACCTCCGGTTCAACACGAGTCTCGACAACGTCTCGCAGAACCCAGAAGAAATTCATCTGAACGCCGCCGAGACAGCTAAAGTCTAAATTTACCTCGGGGGTGGCGACCTCGCACGATCACTTGACACCGTGATAAGCGCTTCTGCCGCGTTAAATATTCTTCCTAATAATAATAATAAATTATATTCAAAATAAATACTGAATTGTCTAATACAACGCAACAATGTAGTGTGTTCGCTTAGGCTACTAGAGGACTATGCCGAGGTGACTGATGGCTGATATGGCGAGGAGCAGGAGGGCCCCCGCGACCAGCGGCAGCCGACGGGCGGCCAGCCCCCCGGCGGCGCTGAACACGCTGAAGTCAGTGGGGTCGAAGTCCGCGGGCAGCTTCCTGTCCCTCACGATGTCGCGGTACACGCGGGCGGAGCGCTTGGCCGTGCGGGTCCTGTTGGGGCTCGTGTAGTCCACGTGGTACAGCCCGAAACGCTCCCTGGAATCAAACAAACGTTAATATATAATAAACCAAGTGTGCTAACAGACAATCAAACTTTTGACAAAATGCAGTGTAACACTGAATTATAAAAAAAAAAATTGGTAAATTTTTGATCTCGAAAAGTAAGCTCAAGTTTAAAACTATGGCTAAAATAAAGCTCATTTTAAATGTATTTCTTTTCCGATTTTTTGTGTGAAATTCAACGGTTTATCGACAAATTCGCAAATGGAGATGTTCAGTCTGAAACTGTCAAGTTGTACCTAGTTACAAGTTGCAACAATGAAATTACTTGTCATTGTGCTCACGCCGAAATACATTCCAGAGAAACAGACAATAATATATCGCCAAAGATACGAGTGATGTAGCGAGACAAGCAGACGAGATGCCTCGCTCTTCGATGAACGCGGTTATACAAATAATAATGATTTCAAATTGAAGTGTGATAAAAATGGTCGGCAATATAAAAACTAACTAATTGTACTTATATAATATTTATTGAAATATTGCGAATATAGTGGTTGATATTTGATATTAAAAAGTGAAAGAAATTTGACAATTCTTTCATGAAATGCTGGATGTGATTTTTTTTTCAATAAAATTCTATATTTGAAGTGAGTTTATTTTGGTATGTATTTATAAACGACCTTTTCCTCCCAGTGAAAATGTGAGAACAAACAAGACTTTATGTTTGCAGTAGATAGTATTCTGTTCAATAATAATCAACAATGATATCACGTAGCACACCGGAAAAAATGGGAAAAGTTTATCTTTTTTGGGATTGTTGTCCTACACGCCCTACCTAAGTATGAACAAAAAATCAATACACAAATAATTACTCCCACCATTCGCCTCGGCTATGGCATCAGTCATACTTGTGTACACAAATCAGTAGACGGGTTATGAACTTTACTACATAAACAATTACTATACTTGATTAAAAGCGTAATGACAAATAAATTATGTTTTATAAAACTGCCACCTTAGCAATTTATTACAATATTTTTTTGTTAAATTAACATAAACGCGACTGGATACACGTTCATAAAAAAAGCCCCAAGAGTGACACAACAACTGGGTCAATATTGAAATAATCTTTTATATAAAATAATATGTCATGTGTATAATATTTGAAATTCGTGCGATCGTAAGACATGTAATACACTCTATGGTAACCGTGAAAATTCAAGGCAATTCTGGGGGAAATTAAATAGAAGAATCAAAAGTGATCATTTCATTTTACAGATTTTTGTTTCACTAAATCTATTAGACATTTTACTTAATGATGTTTCCGACGTCTCGAAATTATTGTCTATTTAAAAATTGATACCTACACGCTTTATATTATTTGAAATCATATCAACCAATGCTGCTGTAATTTGGCAGTCTTTACCGCTACGAAACGGTTCCCGCGGCCCTCAACAGGTGGCGGTGATCGATTACTCACTCAATCAGATTTAGAATTATATTCTTATAGGTCAACCAGAGTTGACCCGAACACAGTACTCACACAGATGCATTCCTTACATACAGCATGTTTCAAACTTGTTATTCGACTTCATAAAAGAAAAAAAAATCCAGTTAAAATTTAAAAAAGGTCCATATATAATATAATAAAAATATCGCACTGGAAAACTTTTTAACAAATGTTAAAAAATTTCGAATATTAAAATTTGATCAAATGAATACACTTACTGTCCTTTTCTTACTAAAATAGCATAAAAAGCAGGCATAGACAAACCAAAGGCTGTTTCTCAGTGACGTTTGGAAAATACATCACTGTCGAAGTGAATTATGCACCAATACACACAAGCCTAAGCTTATGCTGTTATTGCGCGACCCACACTAGTAGTTACTACCCGGCTTCGCCCAAATCCGAAAATATTTTTCCAAAATCTTCTCGTGAAACAATAAATGGAAAAGTATTGAAGAAACATTATGGCGCCAACTCTTCTTTTTTGTCAGTTAAAATAATATTTTTTAACTTTGCGAACTGGTAATTTCGGACTGAAAAGCTGAGAAACCTGAACTCACCGTCAGAGTTTTCTGCTTTTTAGTTAAAGTTTGATATTTGCAAACGTACCTGATGCTTAGATAATCTAAGTAGGTTTAAAGAAATTAATACCTCACGATAAGCTGTAAGCTGGCTAGACAAAGTAACATGAGTGATCAGTAGAACAGAGGTGGAGGGTGAAGGGTTCATTATATGTAGTGTTAAAATTATTACTACCATTAACTAATTAATAATAAATTACTAGTGAAATAATTTCCAATTCACAAACATTAACTACTCAAAGACATAGGTTCGTGTGTTTCATTTTTTTCTCATTTGACATCGTCACTATTCGATATATTATTTTGTTTAAATTTTAAAGTTTCTTGTTAAACTTTGATAATAGGACCGTTTCAACTTTGGAAGAAAAAGTGTAGGCAGCTGAAAAGCATAACTGTTATGCTTCTCAGCGGATCACAATTTGTTAAAAAATCTGAAACTGGCCCAGAATCAACGTTACTAAAAAAGCCTCAGCACACAAAAATGGTAGATAACGACACTTTATAGCATTCTAATACAAGCAATACTACAAATGATTTATCTGTAAATTTTCTACGGGTAGTTAGGAAAATGTCTAAGGTTTCCAGTGAATACATTTTTTTTAACTATGTCTTTTAAATTCTATGAAAAAAATACTGAAATGTCAGTAAAAAGTGCAGTTTGAAAACCAACCCAGCCATTTTCTAACGTTTTATCTAAACTTCCAGTTTGTTAATTTAAAAGATTTCTGTTTAAAAATTGTATTCACTGAAAACCTTAAGCATTTACTAACTACCCATATCAAATTAACACATAAATCATTTGTAGTGTTGCTTGTATTAATAATAATAATAATATTTGGACGATTTGTATAGCGGCGTTTTTGTGAAAAATCACCTCAAGGGCGCTGTGAAAGTATTAGAAAGCCAAAAAGTGTGTAATTTGGGTGCTACCCGTAATGAGGATCAATATGATGTTTTTTTTTTAAATAGCCCTAATCATTGAATTCTAACGATATCAAATTTGACAAAAGTTTTAAACACACCAACCTAACCAAATCCTTTGTTGTTTTGTTGTACCGCTATAATTATTAATAATACGAAAAACTCAATATTTTATTTAATATATCCCATGTCCCAGTAAGATGTTATTTTTGAGTACTCTTTTTTAATACTAATAAATTAGAACTAATTAATGATTACATCACAGATGTGCTAATAAATATTTAGAATAATCTAATAATGGAACCTTCAAACCCTGCACTTGACGATAATGATCATAACACCACCCATCCACTCTGTTACTATTAAAGTAGTATTTATCTCGGTAAATCATTAAGTGGATGTATCTACGGCACTTGACGATCATAAGAGCTTCAATGAAACTGATTTGAAAACTTATTCCTAGATCCAAGTGTTCCGACTTACTTTGATCTGAAATTATCGCGGATTTATTGGTTTTATTGTGTGATAACACAACAAACTGCAACTATGGCACACATGACCCGATCAAAAAGCCCATATATCTGATTAATAATGTAATCCGTTAAATAATTCATTTAAATTAAACAAACCTCCATAGTAAGGTAAAAAATTATGTTTATGTACGGATTCTTGTTTCCATTTTATTTGTTTTAGAAAAAAATTCTCCCGCGCTTTCCTATTTGCAAAGACTTTATAAAGGCCAAAATACGTTTTTTTCTCATTTTTTATTGGGTTTGATGTTTAATCAGCTACACCATATCGTCGCCGGAAAGGCAAAAGGGCTGACGCGCAATTTTGGGAAGTTTACACCAGAGCACTTTTAAGTTTTTTTTTTTTACAATAAAATTCATAAGTCTTCCGTACCTGATTGGATTTTGAAAAAAAAAACTCAGGTAACTCAATGCTCTCACTGGGTTACCTGAAAGAAGAAAAGCTAAAAAAAGTTCCAAACTTGTGTCACTTGAGTCAAGCCTTCTCTCAAATAATAAATATATTTTAAACAGCCGAAGCGCTACAAAAGTCTTTAGAATCAAACGAGAGTCACAGCATTCGATGCAGAAAAAAACTGCATATTCAAATCATTTTTGACCAAAATGCCGTTTAAGCTTCAAAAATGTCAAATTAAAATTTCAGTAGGGCTCCCCTTCTTTCCTGTATGCTCTACTAAGCACGTGCTTATTTTGCTTGGTAGATACTTTTAACGAATAATTCGACAATAATAACTTTTAGCAACGTATTTCATATTAAAATCACTTTGCACTTAAGGAAGGTAGGTATTGATAATTTCCAATATTTCCTGTTTGCAGTAATATTGTGAAATCGGTTTGCCGTTATTATGTCTTTATTGAATGCTGACGATTAGCTCGACCACTTCATAATACTTAAGACGTCAAAGATCGCCCATAAAAAAACAGCAGTTCGTTATCTATTCCTTTGACGTACGAGTACCTCGCACGATATTATGTTATTAAATGACGAATAATTAACTCTCTTAACACTGTAAGTTCAGTAAACATAAATATTTGTTTTAATTGATACGGAGTCAAGATATATGACATTTTACTTTATAATCTTAAAGAATACGATCCTATCCATGCAGGGCCGGTTCCGCAACACCTCGCGCCCTGTGCAATAAGTATTGATTGCGAGATTATTAGACCAGATGATAGCCATTTCCGTTTTATGTAAATATATGCAATATTTATTTATTGCACTTCCGGGGAACCTAAATCAAGCGTAAAAAATACACATCGCACAAAAAAAAAATCGATAAAGTCACAAAGATGTACTATCTATAATATTTGTAATGATTTAATAAAACAAATTTATAACTTTATTCCACTTTTGTATTTTTTGACTGGACCAGTTTCAGCCTATAACGACCATCTTCAGACTAGTACAGGTTGTTCTTATTATATGGCTTATTTACTATTTTTGCGATGTCAGGGGTAGTAAACCATGATTTTACTTTACTACTACTAACAACCTGTACTAGTCTGAAGATGGCCGTTATAGGCTGAAACCGGTCCAGTCAACAAATAAAAAAGTGGAATAAAGTTATAAATTTGTTTTATTAAATCATTAAAATGGAATTCCACCATGAATTAACAGTTACAGAATTAGAAATAATATAATACTTGTAATAACAGGATATTATCACCAGAAACATTATTCTTCCAGCAAAATTTGAACATAAATTGGGGTACATAAATTATTGGTAGGTACCCTACTTTTCAATAACTTATACAACCAATAAAAATATAATAACCTAACCTAAATTTGCTAATAATCTAATCGTATTCTGATATACTTTACATGTTTAAAATTAAGTTTCAATAGATGAATTAGTGCTCAAAAATTATTTGTAATGACCATTAAATTTGTACAAGCCTTCTGGTGCATATTTCGCACACTCACAACTACACCACCATAAGATAAAAGTAAAGTAGGTACCACGTTAGAGTACAGTAGGTACTACGTTTGATATTATGCTTTTTAAAGAACACCCAGAAAAAATGACAGATCTCAAAATAACTATTTTCAAACAGTGTTTTGGTTGTATTCTGAGTTCTAAATATCAGATTACACTTACATTCAAATATTACAATTTTAATGCTCATATAACAATCTTAATTTGTACAATCTCTTTTTCAGTTGGTAATTTGTTATTTTGCAGTTCAATGCTGTTTTACTCACGAGAATCCCCTTTCCCACTCGAAGTTGTCCATGAGGCTCCAGGGGGAGTAGGCCATGACGTTGCAGTCGTCCAGGTTGACGGCCTGGAGCAAGGCGTGGATGTAGTGCTGGTGGTAGGACGTCCTCCTCAGGTCTTCCAGGTCTCCGAAGTCGGAGAAGCCATTCTCGGTCACCATGACCTTGGGATTGTTGAACCGGTCCTTGATCCAGTTCAGGAGTTTGCGGAAACCCCATGGCGCTACCTGAAAAATAAATGTATTGTATGTATTCTAAACAAGTCAAACATTTTAATCGAACATAACATATTCGTATCTTATTCAATGGATGGAAGGTAAATAGATAGGCCTGAATTTACCATTGGGGTAAGAAGGCTACAGTAAAAAGCTCCCAAATTTGTAAGCCGTGTCAAAAATTTGGATGTCGCGAAAGAATGCAAGACTGATGTAAGCGTAATGAATAGGATTAAAAAAGGGACGCTTAGATGATTTGGGCAAATAGAGCGGATAAACGAAGAAAGAAGTTAGAAAATAATATATGACGCGAAAGTGAATGGAAGAAGAAGTCAGGGACGCCTGAGGAAGACATGGCACGATCAAATGAATCAAATACTTGAGTCAGGCCATGTCAAGAGTCAGAATAACAGAAGAGTATGTATCAGACGATGTATGAATGCGAATGAAGCAAGGAATGTGAACAAACAAATTCCCATGCTATTGAAATAAACTTTCATTTTGTTGTTGATTATCAAACGATTTTATGAACAGAGAAGTAGGAAAAGCATTTCCATAAAAGTGAAAGCTTTTTTTGAAATGAGAACAAAATTTAATGACCATCTGAGATAAATTCGGTCCTGTAAGTAAACAGTAGTGATAAGGTGAGGTGACGAGGACGGAGTGTTGTTCAAGCGCAACATCAATAATAGGACCGTTTTGGTTCATGAACACTGCAAGTATTTACGCTTAATGACACGCAAGGTGTGTAATTGTTTGATTAGTCAACTGACCTAACAATCCACTGACCCGGTAAAAAAAATAAGCTTAGATTTTTATTTCACGGTTTTTGCAAATAATGTTGAATTAATAATCCTGATTTGTTCTTCTTAATATCGTTTAAGGATCTTCTTAAATGTATTTTGTATTCTCGTACGTATGCGTAATCCGAGTACCATTCTGTATATTATATGCACGCAATGCCTGACAAAATTAAACGTTCTAAGTGCTCAGTGGAGGGCTTACCAGGGGTATCTTTCTACGGAGATAACATAGACACCCTCCCCCTCCCCACTGTCAGCTTACCCCATCGTATATTATCACCGTTCTCTATAAACATTAAACCCTTTGACGGATCTAAACAAAAGTTTCATCGCTACTGTGTAGTCGTATACTCGTGTTTCTTTAGGACTATACGCAAAACAAAGAAACCCTACCCTTGCATATAAACTTCCCAATCCTTCCCTCGATATAGATATGTATAATATCGATTTCGATCAATTTTTGATTTGTTCAATTACATTCTATAAACGCTGCCATGTCTAAGGAGAAATCCCTAGATCTAAGGAGAAACAGAGAGTTCCAAGTATGAAAGAGACATTGACATTGACAAATCTAGGGAAGTATCGTTACTGTCGAATATTTTTTACAAAATTCTAAATATCGTTAATCAAAGACCCCAGAAATACGGTTTAACTAAGAGATTTCAGTTGTGTTTCCAACATACCAAGTTATTTTTACTAATATGTTAAAAAGATATAATATGAATGAACATATTGAACAATATAACGCAACTGGCTAAAGTGTAAGAAGTTTTTCGCATTTTTCGACATTTTCATATTTTCGATGAAAGCCTTTTATTTATAAGCCATAATTCCACCTATCAAATTTAAATTTGAATAATTACCCAGACAACAACAAAAGCTCACGTCTTGTTTACCAACGGCGCCAAAGACACGTGCGAAAGTGATTATTATGAACAAAAACAACAACGCGATATCATCGTGCGTACGAAAAACCCGTTACGGGAATAATTTTATAAGTATATTTATTATATTAGCTGCATGAAGCTGTGGATAAGATCCTTACATCCATGTGTCAGTAAGATAAATGAATTGTATGTAGAACCATATGCACCAGTATGAAAAATTATTCCACAAAACCATTTCAATTACCTTCCCAGACAATGTATGATTATGACAAGCTCGCAGGTACACATAGTAATTTCAATAAACCGTAAGAAGTGCATACAGCATACATATTCGTTCAAATGTTTGATGTTTACCGATTACAAGATAGGAATTTTGTTTATTCGGATCTCTAATAAACTACTATCGGAACGCATAGATTCTAAAGTCTCTGGCCTATAACTATAACTGATATCATTAAGATTACAGAAAAGGATTAGAACTCGTGGCAAATTAAAAACTTTATTCCATTATCGTGCTTCGCCTGACGGAAAAAATCTTATTGACCCTTAAATAATTGTCTGTTTATGAAACTTTTCAAAAACTCGGCGATCTACTTAAAAGTTTACGTGATTCCATTACCTAAGCCTTAAAGGAATTTTCGCCTAATCTTTTAATTGTATTTTTTAAACTTGGCGGAATTTAAAATATTCGTCATTTGACGCTTTGGAAAAAAAGTTCAGAAACTCTTTGTAAAGATTACTTCCGAGTCCCGATGCTCCCGTAATACACTCCGAAATGGAAGTCCCAGAGATGCGCTCACAATATTAAATTATAATTAGGTCCCTTTATTTAATAAATTGTATTCTGTGATCGTAGATATCAATACATACGTCAAGAATTTCTAGTAATCTTCTTATTCCTTAATTATTTATGTTTCTCGTAGATTACTTCCTAAAAGGCTAAAAATCAAATCATGTTGCCGTGCACTCGTTGCAGATCCTACTTGCAGATAATATATATATGTAGAGTGCCTCCTAGTACTGCTTGCGTACTAGCAAACGTCAACATTAGTTATATATATTATTTTAGATGCGACACGGACGCCATCCTTAGTATCTACTGTCTACTGTCAATGATAGGTACTCACCCTGAGCCAATTAGAGGATGCTCCCGAAGGCCACGTGGGATCCTGATGCCGGTAGATTCCTAGATCATTCTCGTGCGAGGGGATGGAGCCCACCGGCCCATCGGCCCACTGCAGCAGGTAGGAGGTGTAGTGGTTCAACCCGAAGTAGTCGGATGTTCCTTTGATGTAGGCGATCTCTTCCTCGGTGAACTTGGGAAGACGAGAGCGGGGATAGCCCTGCTTCTTGCTCATCTCCTCTACCTTCTTGACGAGCAAGGGCGAATAGTCTCCATTGAAGATAGGATGGGCGTACCAACCAGCCTTGATTTTAAAAAAAAACATATTTTTTACTTTTGGAGTCATACCATTATACCTACATTTCATGAATGCAAATTTGGCAGCTACGAAACTTGTCTTCTGCCGCGAGAATTATTTCGCAAGTGTTTATTTTATTTTCGGTTTAAGCAGCTGAGCAATACAGATATATCAGCTTCTTTCATCCCACAAAACAGTTGGCCTGCGTATTTACTATATGATTATGAAGATTAATATAATATTATTTTCATAACACAGACTTGGGAGTTGCACCAAATCAAGATTTCGGTGAACTACGTACGACGCTCCAATAAAAAAACTTAAAATATTGCTCTACAAATGCAGGTCAATTATTATTTTTATAAAAATATTAAAATACACCGAAATTATAATAATAGGTATGATCAATAAAAAAAAGGATTGGAAGTACTTAATGAGTAATTAATCATTTTTGACTGATGTATAAGCAATACAAATACGATAGTGACAAAAAAATTCTGCCATCACTCAAATGTTAATCTCACCCTAGATCATGTTTATTAGGTTAATAATTGAGTAAGATGTATTTACGATATAATAATGTGGTAACCAGACATTTAGATAAATTAAGGACAACAGCAATCTTTAAATATTTATCATTGCTTTAAGCACGTAGTTTTAATCTGATTTAATTTGATGAATATGATTAGGGTGTTCTTTAATTGTTGACCATTCAAGATAATTTTAATTTGTATAGGATATATACATTAATATGTTTTTTTTATGTTAACTCCAGAAATGAGACCCTGTTTGAAATCTTTTCTTTCAGAGCCTGTCATCTTTGGGGATGATACGTGGAGTGTATAATGTATATCTACATACTGCCAATTGGCTCAAATTAATAAATATTATATCGCGAAGATAACTAATCATGTTTAGGCTATTTAAAAAGCTGTTAATTCTAAAATAAACACAGTTGGCTTTCAATATTATTATCACTGCCAACTATGTTATGTAATTTTAATGATCAAATAATATGTTAAACACCAAATCCTAATGTTTTACCAATGAATGTTAAAAACGAAAAATTGTCTGTTGAAGCCCGGACCATGCTATACTTTAAAATCTTGTATCTATGGAAAACGTGACCCAGGAAAATTCTAATTTTGCTAAAGTTATGTGAACGTTTTTGTTTTATATTATTAGCAAAACAGAATGTCGTCGTTATTGTTGTCTAGAAGAAAAAATGTTTAAAAGAGAACGAATCGTGTAACAATTTTCCATTACACAAATTGTTCAAGATGGCGTACAAATTGCCTGTCCCATACGAAACAAGTAGCACACTTTTATGCCCAACGCGACGCAAGACGTACTAGAAATAGACACTGGAATCTCCAATTATTGTGTTCTTTAAATCGTTTACATCTTGAGGTGGAAATAATAGGCATTCCTTGTTTCCAACTTCATTTGACAGTTATTAACAGTTTACAAATTTAAATTCTGAAACAGTACAACTAGCAAACAGTGGATCGGTACATTTTAGCGTTTAATTGGCATTCTCCGGATTAATACTTGGACGTTGTTTTCTCAAGGAATAGAGCATATATCATTTTATTAATTATTTGTTGATTGTATAATTTGGTCACCCTTCCTGCACGAGCACCAAATGTCGGTTTATTGAAGCGATATTGGCATTATCGCTGATAAGGTCTTACTAACGTGTGATTGTAAATAAAGTTCCGCTGCTTCCTTGTCGGCTACACTGTCCGTGTTTGGCTCTGCCCAGTTGGAGTCCACAGTTATCCCGATTTCTCCTGCAAAATAAATATCTTTCAGTATTCTGGAAACATATCTAATAATATAATTGAACTCCAGCGATCGAAACATTTCAAGCAATCTACTGTTCTACTTTTGTATTTTGTATTCCATGGTCGATAAATAAAAAGTTGACATCAATTAAATTGAATTTATAAGTTTCTTGTTGAACCTATGCAATAGCATTGGATGATGAAGAGCGAAGGCACGTTCTCATTCTGAATCTGTCAGTTTTTATCTCGCCGGCAAATACGTTATAATTAATATTGATCACAATGTATATAAGTATGACACGCCATGCTTATTTTGAATATCGTGACTCATCAGACAACATAAATTATGCTCTTAGAGAACCACAAGATGTCCTCATAATAACATAAATAATAATTAAGCCAAAAATAAAGTTAAAAATGGAGCCATTTGAAGCAATGGTTATGAAGTGTCCTTACCTTTGTATTTTGGTCGGAACTCTTCGTCGTAAATATGATAAGCCCTCGCGTGAGACTTCAGCAGGTAATGCGTGCACAGGTACTCTCCCACCCCGTGGTGGTTGAGAGCCGGAGCCCTGTTGGGCAGGCCATACCCTTCCAGACAGGTCTGCATGGGCTCGTTGAATGTGGTCCAAATGGGCACTCTATCGGCAAACTGCCTATAGACAATCCTGGCATAATCGGCGAAATATTCAACAATATGAGGATTGGACCAGCCGCCCAAGTCTTGAAGCCTTTGCGGTAAGTCCCAGTGGTAAAGAGTGGCCATGGGTGTGATGTTGTATTTGATGAGTTCGTTGATGAGGTTGTTGTAGTAAGCGACGCCATCCTTGTTGATGTGGTTGGCGAACCCCGTGGGCAGGATTCGCGGCCAGGAGATGGAGAAGCGGTAGAAGTCGACGCCGAGAGCCTTGAGCATCTGCACGTCCTGGCGGTAGTTGTAGTAGGAGGCGGCGGCGATGTCTCCGTTGCTTCTATCCCTGATGACCTCGGGGTGTTCGTGGGTCCATCTGTCCCAAACACTTTCTCCTTTTCCTAAAATTTTTTTTTGTTTGTTTTTAAGTTACCGACATTATCTTCACAAACTCCAACTTCGAATGGAACTACACTGGACCCGTGGCGCGACCATGAGATGACCGAAGGTATTACAATACCGCCAGATGGCGCCCTGTTTCACGACCGGAAGAGAACTGTCAGATGGGATGTCGGATGGGTGAGAGCCGCCGAGAGTCAGTAAACTGGAGTAATTTGATGTCGGCTTACCACCAAAATAAAGCTATTTTATTGTTAATCGAACTATTTTACCAAAGGTTATTTAAATTGCTGTTTGCTGACTTTGGGTATCCATAGTCAAATATTTTACAAAAAATATTCGTAGTAAAAGCTCAAGTAACTTTGCGAACACACAATGAAATCATTATTTGGACATTGTCCATGTTACTAGAAGAGATCTTAATCTCTTTAAGCCTGCTTTACTGGTAAGATTTAATCCACCGATCACATTAATCGGTCCCATACACCTGCTACAGATTGATGTGTTATTAGTGTTATTACTTTACTGATAACAGCTTTCAAAATTCTAGATTTCCAGATGATAGATATTGGAAAATTCTGTCAAATCACTAACTAGATCAGTGTCTATAAAAATAGTTGTTTTTGCGATGAAGGATAAAAATTTTAAAAATGATGTTGCCCAAAGGTAATTTTCCTTATTTTTCTTTTTAAAATAATGACAAACATTTCAAGGTATCAATAATATGAAAAAAAAAAACGATTTCTTCTATTACCAAAATTAAAAGCGGATTTATTTATTGCGCAATGATGGCGTACTTAGCTAGCGGATTGAACCTGCGACGCCTAGGTAGCAACTCGACGCTTTGGGCCGCTCGACCAACTAAGCGATAAAAGTACCGTACTTACCTGATTCAAAATGTTTAATTTGGACTTGTTACTTTACAAAAAAATTTAAAGACGTATTTTTGGTGAAAGTTTTTTATGTTATTTTTACAGTTTCACTCTCAGTTTTCAAATAAAGAATAATAAACAAGAAACATTTGTTTTGTTAAAAATAATCATGGCGATAAGCAAGTTCAATAACAATAGCACATGCTCGACGCAATACACACGTACTACGTTATCTAACATCTTGTATATGCACGTGTTTTAAAATAACTTCAATAACATTATTTAATGAATTTAAATATTAAAACAGGCTACGTAAGAATACAATTATAATCAACTTCTCTTACAAAGGAAACACGTTTTTCTCAAAGGGTTAAATATTTAATTGCATTCCAGATGGCTTTTCATAAAATTATTTTCACAACCTTGTAAAACTACTGTATAAACTTGTTTTTAATTCATTATTGTATAAGGTAAGTCAAGATAAACTTGAATTTAAATAAATTTAAATATAGTAGAAAACCACCAAAAGTATTTCAAATGAACGGAAAAATAAAATTCGATTGGTGCTTTATCCAGGAATCAAACCAAAATAGTACAGAGTATAATGTGAAACTAGTGACATCTGTGGTCGTCTTGAACATACGGAGAGGTCATTTTCCTAAATGAGTGCCAAGTAACTAGTGGAAAACTGAACCACTCATTTAATTTAATTGTTTTCACAGAGAGGCTGTACTTTCCTGGCTGTAAATCCTCGTAGGTACTATCATATTTATAAGCCGAAAATATTGCTTGTGCAATGTGCAATAAATATATATTAGGAATTAAGATTAGGTGTAGATACCTTTACAAAATTGTACTTGTGTATGAAACTTATTAAAAAGTAGATTAAATCAATAGAATTTTAAAAATTACTCTAAATAATTTCCTTTGTGAGTACGTGCGTGCGTACAAACGTATTAGTGTGAACTTTTAAAAATAGTAATTGTTACGGTGTGTTTTTAAAATTATCAAATAATAATAAAAAAAATGTATCCAAATCTCTACCTACATAATAAAGTACCTACATATAATGTATTTTAAAGGACATTATTATTTATTTGAAATGGGTGGATTAAAGCATTTTTTATTCTTGACAGGTCAAGTAATTCACCGGTAACAAGTTTTACAATAATTTTATACTATGTTTGTTAATTTAATTTCTTAAACATTTTATTTAATTCTTAATACATTTCCAAAATGACTGTTCAGTGAGAGCATATATGTTCCCGGGTATAGAGAAATCCAATTTGTAATAATTCCTTTTTATAGTTTGACGAATTAAATACTCTTAATAAGTAAGTATGAATGGTCTTTATTAATATTATTAGTTCACCATAAAATAATTATATTTTTTTAGAAAGCATTGTACAGGACCACGAATGATATTTTATTTTTTATATTTGCTTTTTTAGCCGTACTCACCAATTTTATACTTTCGTAGAAAGCAACCACTTTGTGGTTTGACATATTTAAAGATTTTTTTTACAAAGTTATTTTTCATTTCTTTAAATATGTCAAACTATAAAGTGATTGCTTTTTACGAAAATATAAAATTGTCGAGTACAGCTAAAAAAGCAAATATAAAAAATAGAATAATATTTGTTAAAAATAATACTTTTTTTAAATAATGAGTTTACAGCATTATGAAGATACCTGAAACGTTCCAAGCGCCCTCTATCTGGTAAGCCGCCGTAGCGGCTCCGAACAGAAATCCTTGGGGGAAGTCAAAATCAGAGTGGTTCATGGTTTGCCCATCGCCTGACTGGATACTGTAACAAATAAAATTAATTTTAATTAGTAATCAACAAGTTTCAATTAGTAATAAATAAGTTTTAATTAGTAATAAACCATTTTAATTATAAATAAACTACCGTGAAGTGAAACTATAAATGCATATAAAAATGCGGTTGAAAAATATTTTTAAGGAAATGAAAAAATAACTTTGTACAAGAACACGAATATAATTTTTTATGGCCGACCGGTTTCGCTTAGCCTAAACATCATCGGGTATCATAGTTTAATTTTGTACCCTTGTAAATTATATTCGTGGTCTTATACAAAGTTATTGTTTTCATTTCTTCAAATATGTCCAACCACAAATAGATTGCTTTCTACGAAAAATAAATAAAAATATTTTTGTCAAATACGGTCAGGAATCGGTGATTAAAGTCTGTCGGATACGTCCTGATACACCATGTATAAATGTTGTTTTTTTTCAATATTTCAAATACATCGCGCACATATTATTAAAAAGGTGGTAGTTTCATGATGCTGCTATGGGGAAAGACAGCGCAACACATTTAGATATATTCAAACGAAACTGATTTCGTTGACTCCATTCATTATTTTTGTATACGTCAGATTGAAGTAACAGGAGATCCTCAATATTTAAATTGGACGTAGTTATGCAGAAAGCATCCAACCCCAAAAAGAGGGAACTGGGAAAAGGGCGTTTGAAAATATGACGATAAAAAGCATTGATATGCGTAATCGTTTTTTTATAATCATTATTATAAATAGATTATTTATAATCTATCATTATTATTATTTTTTTTTTTTAAACGTATTTTTTTATATTATCCTACATTTTATAATGTTTTTGAACTTCAATTTCAGTAAAATATCTGCAATTTGCGTTAGTAAAAAATGTGATTACCAAAAACCTATTGCATTTGGAGCTTAGATGTTTTCTATTTTTTAGAAATAAATATCGTATTTATCAATGGGAAAACATGTAAAACTCGATTTTGTCAAATTGTGGGTTAGACGCTTTTAACATTATTAATACCTCTTCCAATTACTGATATACCTAGTCATCAACTGTATATAATTATCCAATAAAACACGTGTTAAAGTATCAATGAGTCCACATCGGTGTTCATGTTTTTCATGATTATTCACACTATACTAGTAAAAAAACATGTTTGTTTGATTAGCAATAAGTACGTACCTGCCTAGCTGATTTATCAATAACCATGTCCACAAGCGGTGCTGTAAATACACTGAATAGATAATTCCTAGAAGCGAGCTATACCGATTTGAAATAAAACTGATGACGCCAATTTATATAATAATAATACTAATTAACTTTATTCTGGAAATATTTTGGTAATCTCTTCAGTGTTTAAATGTTTATTAACATCCAACTGATGTATAGATATATTCGTATATTGCATACCTGCTATTTATGTAAACATCATTCTATTAAACATGCGTGTATACAATTAACCCTTAACTGGTATACATATTTTTAGCCACGTAAAGGATATAATTGGGTAATATTAGACTCGGGGTATATTACATAGTGTGTAAACTTTATTTTGTAACTTTTATACATTATTATTTTTTGCATTGATTAACTGCCGTACTATATATTCTGAATATATATATAGCTCACTTTTTATCTAAAAGAACATGATCTCATAAATGATATATTTTTCGCAAAACAACTTTTTTAATTAAAAAAATTCCCCTACCAGGTTAAAATTAAGGTATTTAGAAACGTAAAATCAGTCAACTCTTATTATAATACATTAAAATTACAATAACAACAACCATCCTTTCTCACATTTTTTGTACTGAAAACATTATATAAAATTGACGCTACAAACACTTCCGTATGTTACTTTCACACTTTGCAATTCACTGCAGTAATCGTTGCTCTTCGATTTCCGCTATTTTCAAAATTCGCTCTAGTAAATAAAGTTACACTAGACGTATACATCGGTCAAATTTTATCCGAGAGAAAATTTGCATACTCGTAAGTCTAAAAATGTTCATTGACATCTGACGCGTGACAGCTTGCGTTACAGGGTGTTGTGCAAATGAGGGGTACTAGTAAATGGTGTGTGAATGTCTAATAACTATTGAGTAAAATCAATGGTAAGTCCGGGTCATTTTTTACCAATTTATACCATTTGAGGGTTAATCAATTTGAAATGGGGGTCAGTTATTGAGTCGATCGTGTTGTCAAGCATAATTGGAGGTCACCTATTATTTCGCTAAGCGTATCCGGTGTGATCTATCTACCGAATATCCGGTGATTATTTTTTATTTATTACTTGTATTTCGCTATACTAAAGCGGCTTTCGATCTTAACTATTTTAAAAGAAGATCATCCAAAATTCACTTAATTCAATTAAAGCGATCCGTAACGTCGGACCTCTTTTTATATGCAATATAAAACGTTAAGATCCAACAAAAGCCTGTCTAAGTAAAGTAGTCAAAGATTTAATATCAAACATTTGAGCCATACCTCCTCAAGGGAAGAGGATGAAACGCCGCATTCACAGAGCATCTTATACAATACGAGATATCGAACTATTATTAATCTGGAAATTTTGGTCTTTCTGCAATTTAAAAAAAAAAATCTCGTATTTCTTTCCGGCTGACCCCCCGAAATGACCTAACGCAAGTATTTGAATCACTTGATCATGGCATATCTGTCGCGGACGTCCTCGACCTCTGCCATTTATTCTTTATCGCGTTCAATACGCTTATATCTGCCTTGCACTCTTTTCGTATAATCTCATCCAGTATTCGATTATTCTTAATTTTACCACACATACGCCTAAGGGACTACTTTCTCCTTCCTCGGCCAGAAAGCATATTATTTAGTTGAATTATTTAATAAATTTACCTTGTTGTTAAATAGAACCTTCTTTCCAAAAAAAGTGTGAAATGATATTCGACCTGTTATTGCATTGAATCGTTCAATCATATTGAATCATTAAAATAAATAATTAAATTACTAAAGGGTATTAACCTATCCTGGCGATACCTATATATGGGTATGTATATTTTCTGATGAGATACGACTGGGATATTTGAAACGCAAAAACTGGAGTGCCTCGATTTGCAAATATGCCAATACAAAAAATATTTCTAAGAAATAATTATGTAATAAACTCGTGAATTAATTAATAGAGGAATTTTTTAATTTAGATTTATACGTAGATATGCGGCCAATTTGTTTTGAATAAATAGGCAAATTATTATTATTATTTAACTTGTGTGAAATACTAACTATACATAAGTAGAACATTTGTTTGTATGTATTATTAAAATTGCCAAACGGTGAGTTCGACTATTTTTGTCTGGAATTTCGAGGACAACCCAACTATTGGCACCGTTAATTCTGTCAAGATCTGTGGAGCTTTGAAATGTCAGTATTTTATTTTTTATTATTATTATTCAATATCGGAAAAAAGTGACGAAACTTGGGCGAAGTCGGGTAGTAAAGCTAGTTTTAGATAAATTAACTTCTTTTTTTCTTAATTGAAGATGGATTTTTACTTAAATTTAATGACTTTTGTCATCGAGAAGTTAACACGATTACCTTGTCTATGAATCGAGATGTCACCGGTTCAAATTCCGGCGTGCCCAAATAAACTTCATTAAATACTTTGTGTCATTACGCAATGAATTCATTATAAACAATACTTTGTATATTTACTGCACGTTTGAGAGAAGTAGATATTCTCAGTATCATCCTGGTAAAATACGACCATTTAGAATCGAAACGTTGCTTGAAATTACTTTAGCTGTGTTTGGTGACCAGATCTGAGCCAGGTACTTCCCAACCTTCCTCTTTCACTTTTGCTTTCCCCCCCTCTCCACTACCATTAGCTTCACAACATACCCTGATTAGGGATACCATAGACCCACTGGCTTCAGACATAATAATATTCAGATTATTATTTTATTTTTTAAAGTTGTATATTTTATACTCGTAACATTCATATCACCAAATATTTATCAAAGGTCTGATTTCACTCAATGCATATAAAAATAATGATATTTGTAAGCATTAATGTACTTACTAAGTCAGTAAATAGCCTGGAGTTATAAAGGTATTATATGATTTTAATGAAGTCTACAAGCAATCTCGGTATGACACCACCTAGCCTTAGATTCTAATCACTTTGAAGATAAATAATTAATTGTGTGAATAGCTTTCCAAATAAATACATCTATTTCCGACTCAAAGCAAAAGACTATATTTTAGAAGACAACAATTTGTTGAAACTATCTTGCTGTATAATATTTATACTTTGGCAATAAGTTATTGTACAAGTACACTTTTAAGCCCCATTCAAATAGACAAATACATTGCATACATTTATTTGAGATAACGCAAGCCCCTGGCCTTAAATGTAGCGTTTCTAAAGTAAGGCATTACAAAAAGGATATTTTTCACTAATATAAGTTTCGACACGTATTTTCTGTACTGATGCTGACATAGTGTATGTGTTGGTATACATATGCAAATATGCAAAATATGTGCTTCCATTATGTACGAGTCTCTCATGAAATTCGCAAACATTGCAGACCACATGTATGTGTACGGATAATTACATAAGAGACAACCGTGTTCAGCATTGCATGACAAGCGAAGAGGACAATTATAATTACACACTTAAGGTGATCCAATCGAATCAACTCAAACGAAATCCGCACTCCTCACGCTGGTGGCGAAAAGGTTGAATTTGCCACTTGACGCCGCCCGCCTGTTTCGATTAATACAAAAAAATAGCGATAATTTCTTTAATTCATATATTGTTGTACATGTACCTTACGATGAAATAAAATGGATACCTACAACAAAACATTTCCAAACGAACCAGCAAGCTCTCGATGTTTTTAAATAATTCAATTGAATTATACAAAAATTAAAATGGAGTTCTACAAATTAAACACAAAAACTATAAATAGCTCTAGATGTATTCAATTGCATAAATCATTTTGCTGAGGAGACCGGCCATAAAATTGAATAAACCTACATATGAAAAAGCAACAAATAGTATAAATTTTGTCCTAGATATGTGGAGATTACATTTATATTAACAATACCTTAGAAAGTGTCATTTGTTCTCATGTGTGTCGAGGAAATTATTCATCAAATATTGAATTAAAATTCGAAACGTTAATTTACATGTTAAGTTTTGTATACCCCTCTTTTAACTATTACAACTTTGCTTATATCTGTGACTGGGTATATTGTACAATATATAACCACTATATATATGAAAGGTTTCTAATTTATTTAGATACACTGGCAAGTAAAAAATGAAACAAGCCAGCGCTAAATCAATTAATTTGAAATAACGCAATCAGACAGCATCTAAAACCAGATGCAAGAAGGCAGATTTGATGGCATTTAATACCGGTTGATCCATTTCAAACGAATCGTTGCAAAAAATATGACGAACCCAGCAATAGATTTATTTTTTGCCAGCTTCACTACTTTGTTCAGCAAGTATTTATTCATAGGGGTGTATTAATATATGACACATTTCACAAAGTCAGTAATATTTAATAAACGATCAAGGATGGTTAAGAATAATGCTCCCCCACTCTTCGCACTTGCACTCTAAACGTAGGTAAATTGGCCCTTCTGCTAAAACCATTGTGCATCATTGATCTACGCAGTAATAACTGACTGTGTCAAAATGTTTGAATAATGATACTGATTAATGAACACCTACAACAATGCTACTTTTTTCACACCCAGCTTCATGGAAATTTCCATGTAAAAACATAAATTATTTTGAACACGGACAAGTCATCGAAGGTCACCCAGGGTTTGAAAAGGTTGATTGGTTTTACTTACACCTGTTTGGAAATCAGCCATTGTTTCAAGGAACGACAGCGAATAGGCGTACTTGCTTAAATAAGGCTGGTGAAGAGTTCGCCAAAAGATGCCACTCATCTCGGTGGCATGTCAGAGATAAGAAGTATCACCACTTGACCAGCGGTTAATATTTACTTTTTTTGCCCACTTGGTAGAACAAGTGTTTCTGTATCGACACACACCATTTCAAGACGGGGACAAGTCATGCAAACGAGTTTTCGAGTTTTTGCCACCACTGGACTTGTCACGTTGATGTCAATCCAATTCAGTATCTCTTAATGTAGAAATATCGTCGAAGTAGATATATTTACGAAATAACTTTTAACTACAGAAAATAGAATACAAGGAAAAGAATAAATCAATTGCTCCTTTCTTTAATATATATTATAAACCAAAGCACGTGAACTGTTTCCAACTAATTAAAAATATATTTACAGTCAAAAGGGCAAAATGAAGTGTATAAAATCAATTGTGAATATAATAATATATTCGGGCCTCCCCATTAATGTTCATCTATTTATTAACTTATTTGCTAGTTGGGAAAGGCTCATGCGCTAGCAAAAGAGTTCGCGTACTAGCTTACGAAGCAGTTCCCAACTACGAAATAAATATTTTTGCAGTCAAACTAGTGAAATAAAGTTTATGAAATCAATAATTGTGGCCATATTAAATTCCGGCCTTTTATACGTTAGCCGCGCGGGGTCTCGACAGATCCAATCATTTATTTATCTATGGTCCTAATAAAACTATTGATTTTCCTTCTATTGTTCTCTGTTCCCCGTACCTGTAATTTTTTTGGTCAAAATTCTATTTCACGTCAAGTCTACATTTTTTTATGTATTTTTCACCAGTCATTATGGCCTGTATTATAGCGTGTGTTTTGGTACTCTGCTACCGTGTAAAAATCTTTTTTCAGTCGGCTCTCCAAGGTAATCGAGAAATATGAAGATATTAATTAAGGTATTTAGCGAATAAGAATTCTAAATTAAAACATGGAAAGCGATGGAAAAATATAATTGACCGGTCGGTAGCTGAGTGGACAAACGCGTCGGATTCCCACCCGGGCGTCGTGGAGGGCCATTTATTGTTTTTTTTTGTATTTATAGCTTAGGTAGATTTTTGATTAAATCTTAAAATTCGTGAAAATTTCTTAAGAATTTAGTCGCTTTTGTTGAGGGATGTATACATAGGTATTCTTTAAAATCATTCTGCAACTATTGCATTTTTTATTAGTTTATAAAGACCTTTCAAAACCTTCACGGAATCATTCATTATGGTGTGCCATTAGCACTGATCAAAATTCAAACGCAGTTAACCGATTGATGATAATGTTTGTATTTTGAATTATGACAGTAGCACACTTTTTGTTTATGTCATAAAAGTCGTTTCAGCAGAAAATTAAATCATCAACCAATATTTTTTTATGTAACCGCACAGGAACATATCGTGCGATATATAAAGCCCATTGAAATAAATGTTTATTTTTCTATTTTGTAAAAGACACAAAAAACATTCAAAATAATTTATTATGGCTATTGTTTTAATCTCATTTTGTTTTTTTTTATATTCTTTACAAGGTCAGAATTTCGTTACAGTATATTTTACTTAGAATTTCAGTTTTCAATTTGCAATACTGCACTTGGTTATATAATTCAATTGATTTAAATTTGATATTATTAAAGTCTAGTTCTGCTATATTCAGTTTTTTTGTGACAGCTGTTTCGGCATTTAAAGCCACTATCAAACTGTGACTAGGCCACATGGAAACGACTTATTTAAATGATTTTGGTTCTTTGTTTAATTCCTAATAACTCTAAAAACCAAATTATATTGAATTTATTGTTTGGTGAGGTACTTAATATTAACATCTGTTTTCCCCATTTAGTGATTACACACTATTGCTTTTAATGGCAGATTTTTCTTAATTGTTTAATAATGTGATTTGCCATTAGTTTTTCCCCACGTTTATAAAATGATTTGAGTGAATCTAAATTTAAATCTTTAGAACAATAAATTCAAGACAATTTGGTTTAAAAAAAGTATGTTTTACATTTCCAAACTTTTTCACTCGTTAGTACAAAAAATAAAAATATATTTCATAATTACAAATCATTTTTTAGATTTACCTACCGGAACCAATTATTAACCTTTCATGCAAAACGCAATGAACTACAAATGGCTTTAATATAATTCGGCAAACTTTAATTATGTACCCATGTGAATATTTTAATATCCGTTTTTCAGGGTAGTACCGCGATACTTCAGAAATTTTTCAAAAGATGAAATTCTACTTTCCAAAAAAGTTCTCGAAAACTTGTAATGTTGTCGTTTATCACGTCTGATTTGTTAATCATGAATCTATTATAACCTTTTTGACAACTTAAACAATCACTTTTTTTTTAAAGTAGAATTGCTTTTAAAAATAAGAGACGATTATTTTCTTTTGTAATTTGAATGACAGCAGACAAAAAAATTGATAGTATATATTATTATAAAAAAACGCATTTGTGAACAATGATTTTTTCGTTGCTATTTATATAATAATTTATGTAGAATTGTGCCATTTAATAATTTAAATTTAAATTAGTGAATCGGTTCATTACAATAGTATACCTATTACCTACATATATTAACGTTTTACAAATATTGAAATAACTATTAAGATAGTACATGTGCAGTTTTGTGTAATTTAATTAAAATAATATTATTCAACGTAATACTCTCTAGTAAAAAAAAATTACATTGTGTCATTGAATTCCTTTTACGTATATTCAACTATAAATCAGACGAATTAAAAAAAAACAGCCTAGATGGAGGTTGTAGGCTCCATTTCCATCACAGCGATTGTTAAATTTGAAGAACGTCACAATAATAGTTTCAAAGTTCTAGGAAACAATATTGATAAATAAATAATGTATTTGAAAGTTTTCAAAACCGCCATGTGACAAAAACATGTAAAAGAAACAGAGGTTACCTCGGAGTTCTCAGCGGCAGCTCGATAATGTAGGTATGTGTAGTTGTGCAATACATTATCAAAAGTTAAAAAATATTTTCATTATTGGAATTATTTGATCACTGGCCGTGGGAATCAGTTATATGTCCCTGCCGAGTAATTTTTCACTATCACTTGGAAGCTATTTAACACAGACTGATACTTTTAATTGCACGTCCTTTAATGTCCGTAAATGGCAACTGCCAGTTAAAACCTTCTATATTATTACTAACCAATTAACAAATCCTTTCGACACCCACGCACACATAAGAACTGGTCGATTCTACGACTTGTTCATGATTCTTGAGTTCAATAGCTCGTTTGTGGAATGATTTGCCGGCCTTTATGTTACCTCCCTCCTACAACATAGGCCTCTTCAAGACCCTTGGTTCAACCCTTTCTTTCCTCATAGAGCCTTTACACAGCATCCCTAATATTTTGTAGAGTAAATATTTAAAAAAAAAAACACATGGAGTAATAAATGTAGCCTTATTGAGTCGAACTATTGATGTAAGAAATGTTGGTATTAGCTTTCAATCGTCAGATTTCAAACAATCAATTTGGGGGTATATTCTAATTTAATATCTTCACTATAAAGCAAAAACCTGATTCTTCATCCGTTGCGTCATGAATCTATCACATTTTTTGTGTCCGGAATTCGTAGGTCAATGGAGCTATTTTAAGTGAGGAAAAAGAAATAATAATAATAAGGGTAAATAAATAATGTTTTTCAATATTAGATAAAAATCATTTTGCTTACCATAATAAATGTATTACTGAAATCCATACAAGGGATGATCGTAGAATACAGGAAGAGCTCACAAATTTCGGCCATAATTTCCATGTCATCTTTGGATATTTGTTTTGGTATCACAGTCTCTGAAAAAGTTAAATAAATATGTGTTTATTCCCAAAAAAAGTTTTTCTTAAATATGTGTTCTCGGGTATATTAAAAATATCATTCAAAATTCGGTCAAGTCCAGGATAAACGAGTCACTCAGAGGGACATAATTTCAATACTGATTTAGTTTTTTTTGTCACTTATTCATAATGTAATATTGTATTACTAACATAATATAACGCTACCGTTTTGCAATAAACCATCAACATTTAAAAACTGGACAGGTTATTAATATATCCATCAAATAATATAAATATAGATTTACCGCTCTTCACCTCTATTTTACGACAGTAAAAGTCAACTCATGAATTGCACATATTTTTTTTACGGATCATTAATACATAATGTGTTTTAATGTTCATAAATAATGTTACTTCATTTCGGTGTACAATATTCACTTCGTCAAGTCTAGCAGCTGACTCTGATACTCTCAAGAAAATATATAATTGTTACCTGCTCTCGAGTATTAGTGTAAGAATATAAAAAATACGGTTATGGTCAAAAAGTAGATATACTTGAAACATATTGTAACAGAAACATGTTCTCCTTGACTCTAGAGTTTAATTATAGTACCTTTGGTAAGTGAATATTTTTTTGAATGTCAATAACATTTTGAGTTTAATCAATGGATAATTTGCGAGATGAATTTTGATATTCGTTCCAAAAGGTCATTACTTGTTACCTAATTTAATGTCAATTTGTTGAATATTAAACAGGTCGTTATAGCCTCAGTCATCAGTAGTTTCAATTCAAATGTGCATAATTATACTAATTTAGTTTCTTTAAATAGTTCTACGTTGAATGAAAAATTATCAATAATAATTATTCATTGAAGTGGCTAAATAGTCAGTTCGCCAATACGAAAGTTTTTCTTTGTGCAACATGTCGTAATATTATAAAGTCTTTATTTAGATTTCCGTATAACATCATTTTTCTCATTTGATATTTTGTTATTAATTTGCAAGTTTTTTTTTTCTTAACAGCTATGAGAATTGTTTTCCAACAGTTTCTATCAACTAATTTATTGGAGTATTATTGTGAACAACAATATTTATTGGAGTGAAGTGTATTTCAAGCCAAAATATAACTATAACAACAAGCTAACTATAATTCAGAACAAATTGATAAGAGCACTTAAATACCAAAAACCTACAAAAAACACGCTCCCAAGCGTTGAAAAATATTAAATTCAAGTAATTTCATACCGGGTTGGTACATGAAAAAAATTGACTACTTTTTTCAAAAACGAGGCTTTATAAATTATCCGATTATTTTTGTCTAGACTGCATAAATATTAAATCACACCTTTTGTGCTTTAGAAATAATGTTTATAATATTTAGTAACTTTAGAATATGTAATATCTGACAAATAGCTCCGATGTTTCACCGTGTAAACACTGTATTATAGGTCAATGATATCGCGAACCACCATTAGACTGGCATAGTAATGCCTAATAGCCTTGTCAAGTCAGACACAAATCCCATCATTTAAAAGATTATACAATGGAATATTTACTAAAGCAAAATTACGAACATGGCGCAGAAAGACTTTCTGAATTGGCGAGTTTAGTACAGAAAATAAATAATTTAATTGGTGAATTTTTAAATATTATTTTTCATCCTTCTGTCCACAATCTTCCGGGGTTTCAGAGGTCATTTTATGTATGAAGAGATTGAACTTCCTTGAACCACGGGCCATTGCATTTTCAATATATTCCGGTGTGTTTAAATTATTGGCAAAGAGACATGTAAATCCACTACCTCTAATATAATGTCTCGCAAGTGTAATCATAAATGTATGTAATATTTTAAAATATTATATAATTACTTGCTCAGCGATTAGAAAACTTTCACTGCCTACTGAAGTTTTTAAATGTTCATACGTTTTTTTCTTTGACACCATTTGTAACTGATGTGGTAAATTGAATTTAAATGGAAATCGAATGATTATGAGTATTGAAAAAAGCATCAGATCATTATGAATAAACCAATGGCAGGTAAATATATTTTTAGCACGCTCGTATAAGCCTCTCGTATAGTATGCGCGTTGCGTCACAAATTCAACCGTCGCGTTCGTTATTCCAGTTAACGTAGAAAACTCGTAACGCTGCAAAAAACTGATATTACAGTTCTTCTCAGTAACCTTGGATTTTTTAAATGGAAAACTTACTCGGTTTTTTTTGAAGTACCACATAAAAGTCGCCACTTCCCGAAGCCAGTAAGACTATGGCATTCCAAATTTAGGTTTATTTTGGATCTGAAGATAGAGGGGACCGGAAGAACACGGCGAAGTTGGGAAGTACCTGGCTATTCAGATCTGGTCACCAAACACGGCTAAAGCCATTTCAAGCAACGTTTCGATTCTAAATGGTGGTCTTTCACCAGGGCGGTAATTAAATTATCTACCAATCTGGAACGTGCCGCAAACATACTACGAGTATATATTATTTTAATGTGAAATAAAAGAGATTAATTGAATAAAATGAATATCGCACGTCGGTATCAGAACTCGTGACCTCTGGATTCGCAGTCGAGGATCTTAACCGCTTGACCACGGAGGTCATTAAAATCATTGAAGTGGCTGGCAAGTACTAGTTCATTATTCAAAATATGCGATATATAACTGTTTACTTTTGGCTTTTGTAATAATGAGATTGCTTAGAACAATAAGGGAAATCAATGAAAAAAGATAAATAAGTCCTAACTCAATTCTTTAATATGAATAGCCATTTTCACTTGACACTTATTAATTAATATATTAAAGTCACATTCCGTAGTTATAAAAATAACTAATACATTTGTTGTATTTTGGTCCATTGGTTAGCATGTCATGTCTACGACCACATCAACCAAATAGCAACACAATTCTTTCGATTGCATTAGTGTCTGCATTGCACAGTTCTAAAGTTTATCGGCTATTTTGCAATACTAGTTTTATATAACGTAAAGCAATAGAATGCAATTGGTTCATTTCATTTCTGACAGTTGTTTTACGTGCAAAATGATAACGCTAACTTGAGTTTACAGAAAAAAAAATTACTTTAAATTGGGAATAAAAGAATGTATCTTAAGCTATATATCGATGCATACAATCGAAGACCTGTGACTTAAAAAAATATGCAAGGATAATTGAGTTTATTTTAACATTGTTAAACCAAAACCGTAATGATAAATAATAATGTGTATAAACGACATTTTCAAAGATATTTGTTTAGAATTGCGCTTGTCATAAAACCTCACGAAGAAAAGATAAAATTTTAATCACCACTGTGTATAATTATTGTGAATATACTTAAATACGTGTGTAATTAATTTTCTTATTGTAAACAAGAATTACATAGTTTCTTCATAAGTTTGTTTATTTTGAAAGTGTTTCGGGTCACCTTTATAATATTTTATTAAACACAAACTTGCTCAGCATTGCAATAAAAAGGTGTTTGTTCATTATTTATCAATAAATGTTTTATGAAAAGCGATTTATCGTTGATTTGCAGAGATGCAGTTTTAAAGAAAAGTGAGAGTTAGTCCGATATTTACGTGCATAGGTTTCATTTCACGTTTTATTTAAATTAATTTGGTCATCTAAGTAAATCAAAAAAATCATTACACAATTTCCACATAAGTATGTTGAAGATTTCAGGCAACAGCGAAATATTGTAATTTTTTAATAGCATTTATCGAACACAGTATTGGACAATAGTTACTTCAAGAAAAATAGTATTTATTTTTTATTAATGAGCTGGTTATTGTTTTATTTGAATTGTTTGTGACACAAAGCTAAATCAATTTTATTGCTTTTAAAGTATCGTATTTTCATTGTCAAGGAGATTAATAGGTCCTATTGTTTAAATAGTATCATTTCCGGTGCTTTACTACCTAGTAACTAATTAAAAACATTACGTGTCTCTTTACTCATTAATATGTTTGGCAAAAATTAAAGGTTATTATTACAAAATATTTTCCTTTGGTTGAACCTTTTTTTTAATTACACTAACACAATTTATTTTACCACGTCAATTGTCAGTAATAAATATATTATTATTTATTATGGTGATAACTGATAAGTAATGCTGTTTTATTAATATGAATACAAATAAACCACTGTGTTCGCTAACTTACCAATTAATTCTAAAAACTATAGTCACACACTTATATCACAACACGTAACAGGGGTACCGTATTAAAGATTGTCTTTAACAATTTTCAGCAAAAACCACACAGTTTCACTCGAGCAATCTTTTCAAGAGCCGATTCCAATTTCATAAATACGTTCGCTTGCTACGCGTCTGTCGTCCTTATTAATTCACAACTTGCATGAGGCCGACACCATCGAAGCCTTTTTTGACCGCTCCGTCCGATACACCGTCGTAAACTAAGATGTGAAATATTTTTGACAGCTTAAATACAAACCGCGGGACGCCCACCGCGACGCGCTGACGGGTGGACGCGAGCCTTCCCCGCAGTGGAGACGGTTGACGGTTTCGCTGGACCACAATCGCGGCTTCTACATCTACGTTGCACAACAAAGGAATCGAACGATTGTTTGCGATATGAATTTAAACAAATAAATCGACTTTTAAAATCCAATAATAATGTTATTAATATTATACGTTCTGCTATTTAAAGTTTTAATTTTCAGTGAGTTATCAACATTTGTGTTTCGGCGTTCAAGGCCAAGATTACAAAATTTGAAAAAAATCGTATTATAAAAAATGAATTGGAGTTATAAAAATCAAACACAAAAAGTAAAAATTACTTATTTCAGGATTTTATATTAGTAACTTTGAGAAAGAACAATATTTAAATTAAAACCCCATGGGATATGTACAGCACATGGTCACACTACAACACTGTGAAAAACATTTGAGAGACTCCATCCTTTCCTTTGCCTTTAACTCTATCTCTCCTGCACCTATCCTTATCACCTTATTTTAGGTATATTGATTTATTATACTTGTAAAATGTTTATTTTATTTCTACCATGATTCTCACCTTTATGGTCGTTCAAACTAAATTACATAAACATAGTAACTAAATAACATACACATACTTATTTCTATAGCGCCATTTTTGTGAAACATCATCTCGAGGATTTGTCTAAGTTTATTTACATCAAATATTTGGACGCACTATATTTCTAGAGATTTGCTCTTTTTTTTTTTTAAAGACCTGGCTGTATCCAAAACCAGTTTAGGCGTGTTAATTAAAAGTGGTCTATACAAAGTTATTGTGTTTAATTTACATACATTGTAAATAACTAATGTCTTTTTACTCGTTGGAGTGTATTATTTAGTTGCACTACGTCATCGACGTCTTGGAGATACCGCGTCACGGACGCGCTCGTTCAGTCTCGTCGTAGGAGAATATAGGGTAAGATTACCTTCACTTGGGCGTCTAAAGGCACGGTCAACTCCTTCTAGCAGGTTTTCGTTGCAAGGCTTTTCAAATATCGCAGACAATCAGTTGTTTAATCTGATAATGCCCGATTTTTCACACAGTTCTTTTTAGTGGTTACTTCGGAACGTGAGGCCGTTAACCCACAATCTTATAATATAATAGGAAATTGCTGAAAAAGTGTTATCTTTCAATCATTCGGCCATCTGTACGTTATATAAAAACACAGTTTCATTGATTTTTATCGGTATTGCTTTTTAAATCAAAATTGCATCCTTGAAATACGACTTAATTAATCTATTACCTTCGATTTATCTCTAAACACATATTAACTATGACTGTCTGATAAAGTTAACTTACACAATTGTGTTATATTTATTATCACGTGATAAATGTTTTATTATTTCTAATGATATTCTAAAGTTTACAACACATAAGGAAAATTTTAGTGTGGCAGAATTTTGTTTTGGTTTGAGGCGTGTTGCTATTTTCAACTTACGTCAAACAGGGAAAGTTTGAAATAAATTTCAGAAAATTGAATTCACAACATTATACCTATTTAATTGGTTTTTAGTTCCTAATAGTCGATTTGTCTAGTTATGAAGTGCATGTTCGGCTTATTATTACGGATTTCACTTGATAAAATTGTGGAAGGAGTAGTTAGTTAAGTAGAGTTAGTAATCTATAAAAGCTGCTGGGTTATCCCGAATCAGCCACCAATCATTCCCCCACCCAACAGCAGCAATATAACTAGCCAATTACGAGAAATAATAATAAATATATTCCCCCCATAACTAACCACGAGCCGCATTTCTCTTATCGGTTTTCCCAATATCGTATGCGTATACTCGTATATATAATGGGTTCGGGTGAATCATTGCATCATCTGGTTGCATTTTTGGTTAAAATTTTCATTTTTCACAAGATCTTCTCTTTAAACAATTACATATTCCAAGAAACTTGCCTTTTCCGAAATGGTGAAAAACATGCCACAAATATTATAAATTACCTTTTTGTGAAATGCCGCTGAATTAAGTACCTACGTGGAGATTTATCTAAACAAAAACTTGTGATGTTTATTAGCTTTAAATCAGACTGATTCAAGAAGGAGAGAAAAAAAGAAGATTTTTCCTTGGTGCATTTATTAATTAATTCATCGTAATAATAAAATATGTTCACGTTTACTTCTTAATAGAGTAAATTTCGAGTTCTAATTATAGGAAACTTTTTTTTGTTTCGTCGATGTAAGGACAATTTGTTTTTGGTATCGAATCTCAATTTTTCTTTGCTGCAAACTTGTCGAAGTCAATAATCCTGGACTTGACAATCTCCTTGAGGTTGTGGGCTGAAAGGCGCGGGGTTCTAGTCTTTTGAGGACTCTTGAAATCCACTTGATGCAGTCCGAAGCTTTCTCTGAAAAAAAAGAACGCACGTTTACTCACCCCCATAGTTATTTGGACTAAAAGAACAAAACTTGTTATAAATAAAATAATTGAACTCACAAGATACGAAAACTAGGCACGTATTTTCAATAATATACGTATCATTATCGGGTGGCGAAAATAATTAATGACGAATTTAATATTAAGTTTTACGTGAACTAAATGTTTTGATTGTCAAAACATTTATGCATTAAACGCACGTTACACATAGAAAGTTACGTCAAACGTTTAAACTACTAACTGAATGCAATAGATACATTTATTTTCTACATTATTAGTTTAATAGCCGTCTCAACTGAGCCATTTTTTTTTCTTCCCAGGGCCAACTTCTTCGTTTCTTACGGGTTGTACATATTTTTTTATAACTACATTCTTCAATAATTACATTGCTTTTGTATTTCGATCAAACCAAATACTTTTTGTAAGTGAAAACACCAATTGCAATGAACTTAGACTCAAGGTGCCTGAAACATTTTCTGCCCCAGATAAAATTGCTTCCTAAGAATTTAATTCCAATAATTACTTTAGGCACTGATTTTGAATTTAATAATGCGTTCAGGAAGGCTTTAACATAACATTATCCTTAGTCTTCAGTGTATATAATTTTTTGATCGAATTGCATTTAATTATTAAATTGGTCAGTTTTCAAGGTAGCAATCTAAAACTGAACTGTGCAAAAGACCTGCCCTGATCAACCATGGTGCTGTTAGTGAAGGCCAAGAAATATTTAGACCACTTTAAAATAACTCAAATCACGTATTATTCAACTTGTAAGTTTGTTAAACCTTCGCAAACAAAACATTAAAGCCAGCAATAACGTTTAAAAGTTTAACTTTCCAAGATGATAATAATTTTTAGTGGTAATTGTTTAAATTAAACTAAGCTCCTCTTTATAAAATGGGGTCGAATACCCATCAATTTATTCTCGCTGCGAACCTAGGCTAGTGGGAAAAAACCCAAAGAGAAGTACGAGTAACAATCAAACGATATATTTATTTTTTGTTCTCTGTTTATTTTTTGCTCAATTTTTTTAAAGCCATCCGATTTTTTCAATAGTTACGACTATAAAAATATTCTTTTCAAAGCTTCGATAGTATAGAAAACATAACATTTTGTTATACATAGTTTTTATAATAATAATATAGCGTATTAATTACTTTTTGAATAGACATGAATTTACCGCAAATTATTGAACATATATTTCCATTGCACAGAATATTGATTAAAAAATTAAACATGGAAGGAACAGATTTCACTGTGGTTTCTTGTGAATATAAAATACACACATTAAAATAAGTGTTTGCACCTTTGTAAAAACCGGAAATTATCAATGAAATTATAAAATACATTAAATTAAATATGTATGATATATATTTATTATAATGAAATCATATCAAACAGCTGTTAATGCAAATGGTCTCATTTCTTTAAATGTTAAACCATTTTCAATCTAGTTATAATAATATTAATAAAATATAATAAGTAATATCCGCGAATCTTAGGACTGACTTTTAGAAAAATCCACGAAAATCAAAAGGTCAAAATATAATACAACTTTCTACCTTTGTGAGCGATAAAAATATAAGTAATTCTTCTTTGGTAATTCGGTAAGGATCGAGGTTGAAGGTGGACTCAGATTCAGTGGACAAAATGCACTAAATGGGAAGAACTTGCCTGATTTCAATCGAAACTAAGGGATGATGACCCCAAAAGATGTATTTTAGAATAGTAAATATAAATTCTGCATAAAATGCATTAGGTCCGTGTGTATTTAAAAGCATGCAAAGTCACAAGATGCTGCGAAATGTAGGTGATGTGACGACGATGCCGCAATGCAAAATTTAAAAAATAAATTGAATCTAGATTTCCATCGAGGAACGTCCAGATTTTTACTGACAAATAATACCTAGCATTGTATTAAGAAAATGCAAAGGTCATTTATTTAGATATTCCTAACTACTGAATTGGATGTCGATCCTTGTCTAAGTCCGTCTGGTATATTTGCACATTGGCCAAAATATTTTACGAAATTATCTATTACGTCATCAAAGGAAAACGTGGTTAAATTATTAATTCCAAGTTGCACGCATAAGCACAAGTTGTTTCACATTGTTGCACAAATGAACACTTCACTGAAATGACGTGATCCAATCGCTGGGTACCTGGAGGAAGTGCTGCCCTCTACACCATCTCTATTCCCATCGCCCGCGCCGGTCAGATTCTACCGTTATGCCGTGTTCACTGTGGTCTATCATGACATCCCCGGACTACCCGGTTGTTAAAAATGATTGTCTTTGATCTTGTTGATGAGCAGTACTATGTTTCTTATTATAATTATTTAGAATGCAGACCACTATTATACGGGCATTTGCCTAGTTTAGGAGGTCGTAAAATTAAAATAAAAAACTCTATAAAAAAATGAAACAAAACAAAAAGTGAGCCACTTTCGTGATTTTGTTCTCAGTATAGTAACGATATTTTTTTGTGACCTTTGTTCGCATTCTTTAAGCTGCAGCATTTTTTTGGTATTGTTACATGTTTACTTCGGAAATCGAAATACTCGAAATACTACAAACTGTGAAAGTGTTCTCTACTGGCGGCCAAACAGCCACATATATTTTATTTAATAAAGCCCTCTATCGGCTTTCTTTTAAATTACGTAAATAAATCCGAGATATATTTTTATTACGACTACAACTATCGTAGGGTTCGATTATTATCATAGAAATTAATCCAATAATGAAGTATTAGTTTACCATTTCTTTAAAACAACGTGTACAAGCTAAAATCCACAAATTAGTAACGAATCAGTTTTTGAAAATGTCAAACGTAAAAAAATAATCTTATTTTTTGCTCGCTACGCCATTTTTGAAAATGTTCCTAATTAATTAAGGAACATTCTCAAATAGTGACGTAACGAGCTCACAATGCATATTTATGTTTTAATTTTTACTTGCCTTTCCGTATTCTCTGTAGAAAAATCTATTCACTTTAATTTGTTTTAGCCAAAAATGTATGCAAGAGGCTCATTCTCAAGATGTGATTGCTTTGTGGCCAATGCAAAAGTTCAATCCACGAATGTCCTTCATTTCCAAATAAAACTGTCACAAAACATACTTTGTCGGAATAATGTATAATTTTTTCAAGTCAAGTTAAAGCCAGCAAAATCGCAAAAAATATATAATTCTATTTTTCTTGGCATCCACGTTTCTATCACAGGGTTGCGATTATGAACTTTCCTGTGGATGATATAAAAACAATGTTTTATATTTTTTTTGCAAATAGGGTTAAGTAATTCTAAAATTCCAGCTCGCGGTTATTCATACTTAACTTTGATAAAAATAATGAATCTTCAACCGGTCAATAAGGATCACACAAGGCGGGCAGGAAGCGCTCACTATCTCAAGTGATGCTGGGCGAATTGAACGTGAATGAATGCTGTACCATATTACTCAAGCATCCATACATTGTGGAAGAACTCTAATCAATCTCGCTTGAATATCTCGCAGTAATGTCATCTGCAAACCCGTCAATTGTCGCAGGCGTAAAGTACAAACTACTGTTGAACTATTTACTTGTAATGGTATTGCTTCGTCCTACATTACTTTTAGAATGTATGGTGAAGTTTTAGCCCCGTTATTCAATGCGGGTAATTTATTTGATAATTTGGGAAATAATAAAACACGTTACCAAAATGTAATTGAGTCCAATATATACTCAGAAATCCTACATACGAAGAAATAATCTGAATAAAATTATACAGATTCATTGATATTCTTAGAACAATACGGTGATTTTCAGTCTAACCCAACTTCAAAGAGAACATAGATATTATTATCCGTAAAATTAGTTTTTTCGTATTTTAGACTTGGCTAACAATGGAACAGTTGAAAAAAAAGTTTTAAATTCATAATCGGAACTAGAATCTGTGATTGATAATTCTCCCCCGTACAAACCGTCGAGAAATGAATGAATTTTAGTATCGAGGTTGGTCTATGGTCTTACAACTAAATAGAGGATGAACTTTCGATATTTAAATATTTTCTTGAAGAGGAACGAAGCCGGACGAAAAGTCTTAAACGCTTTTAGAATGTTGAGTTTCCTTCACTCTTCTCTCTCTTTATGCGATAAGTGCACTATGATAGATGCAGGCTTTCCGCGTGAGCCGTAATTGGATTGCATAGATGAAATTCTGAAACTATGAGAGCACTATTTAGCTTCATAAATTATGAATCTTCTCGTACATTATATGCAGTATGTCGTCTAACATAGTTTTAGTAGCAATGGGTTTCCAACAAAAAATTATTCCAATACATGTTGTGCTCACAAAAAAATACATGTTGTCCCGCACCCAGCTAATGCCGTACTTATACCTACGTATATTATAAAACACAAATATATTTTCATAGTGCTAGATTTAAAATCTCATAAGTTTTAAGGATAATACAACGTTTTTTTTCGAATAAATATTTATTAAATAACTATTTTTAAGTTAGTTCCATGGCGTTTTCAAAAAATAACCTTCAACTGTTACGACATTATATTAGGGTTGTATAAACATGACTATGGGAAAATTATTTCGGGTGAAAGAAATGAAAAAGTGAACATTTGTGACCCCGAGATCCCCCACTGAAAAACTCAAAAAAAAATAATTCAAAAGCTGGTCCCGTGAAAATTTTGATAATTTTCAATGAAAGGTTTTTAAGAAACTCTTGGAAATCTCATTTTTATATAAATAATAGTTTTCTTTACCCCCAGATCCATATCAACTCTATTTTTCCCCTTCAAAAATCTATACGTCAACCTTTGTTTGTATTACATGCAAGTAAGGTTGTTAAACAATTTGAGTATTTTTTCACATGCCATGCTACGAATGTCCCCACGTAGCAGACGAATAACAAGACTACTTTACTTTGATTCTTAACAATTTAAATTAGAATACATTTCAAATACCTATTGGAATAAAACTGAAAATAACGAAAAACCTGTGATGCTTTTTACTCAATAACTTTAATTTATTGCACAGGTAACGTCACCTCATGGGTGCTGAAATTATCTCAACTTTACACTTTTAACTCTTCATTACAAACGTGTGATGATTATTTTAAGTATCAATGAATGACAATTTAATCTCTGATGATTTGACACTATTATTACTATCAAGAAAATAACACCGACAAACGTCATCAGTTACTAAATAATATTATTATACTCGTACTTTATATTATAACTTTAATAGTAAATATTTACGGTAAAATCACAGAACCCGATATGCGGCTGATGTCATTAATATGCGATAAGATTCTATGTTGTAATTAACTTAATATGTGGAATATGTGGCTTATCATTAAGAAAAATATACAGTTCTCACTGTATTTTGATTTGTCAACTTTTACAATAATAAAATTGAGGTAGGTGCCTTCATAGGTTAGGGTGTTTCAAACTTTCGTCATATTTGACATCGGTACAATTCGTCGATTAGCACCAATTCGCTTTTTTTAGATAAGCTGACGAGCACAACGGCTTAGATCAAAAGCTTAAAAATCGACGTCTAACGGAGACTATTAAAATGTCAAAAAAATATAGCGGCGCATTAGCGCGATTACGTTGAATTGCAACAATGTCAAATGAGACAAAAGTTTTAAAAAATCATTTTATAATTAAATGCCGCTACGTTCCACTCAAAATATTTAGAGAAAAGCAAAGTTTAGAAAAACACATTGTCAAGCGCGGAAAATGTAGGGAAACACAGCGTTTAGGTATGAGATTGGTTGAAGGCTAATAAGTCGTATTCTATCGTGGAAATGATATGATTAGTATCAATTGAGGATAATGCGCAAGAGAGGATGATATTACGTGTAATTATTTATTAAAATAACCGTGCATTGTACGCAAACAGAACCTCAACTTTCTGCATTCAATTATAGGGTCCGAGGCAACCATTTTGAGATTCGATGTTTCAAGTTTCTTCAAATAAATAAGTTTTTAACTATGTATTTTACTATGACGTGTTGTTAGGGTATCCGTTTGACAGTGTATTACGACCTGTCTTTACGTTATCTTTACTGGTGGGTAATTTTGAGATTAAAAACCGTCTGATTATTCTAGAATCGTAATATAATAATGAAAAAAACCTTGTTGTTATGAGCATTTCTAAATTCTGATATACACCCACCTTATAAACGTAATTCTTTTATAAGTTAAAGTTGTTGTTAACTCATAAAGTGTTGATAAAAAAAAAAAGTTTGAATGTGTCGAGAATGTTTAATTCTACCCAAAGACATTTACAATCACGAGCATTTGGTTGCCATCTGTGAAAATGTCAAGAATAATTTACATTGATGTGGTATCTAGTTTCAATCAGGTAGTAGAAGCTCGAGATGGTTGATATCTGAAATAAGCTATCACTGCGGTTCCAGCTATCGGAGACCAGAGATAGTCAATATTCTTGTACTGGTTATATCGTTCCAGTGACTTTACTGTCACTGGATCGACCTGAGGATTACTTTTATGAGTAACCGGCTATTTTTGTAGCCGGTTACGTTTGATATTTTTAATAATTCGAAGCTTCTAAACTATGCCTTTGACACTCGAAAAGAAAAATATATTAGATATAAAAAAATACTATATTTTAGTAGAGATGGTCGTCCATATTGCGGTGACTGCAGTAATGGACGATACAATATTTCGAAGAAACCGCTTCCTTAATAAAGACCTCCGTGGTCGAGCGGTTAAGATCCTAGACTACGAATCTAGAGGTCACGGGTTCAATCCAAATTAAGTTAATAGTATATTTTCAGTACGCACAAGTGGTAGATATTCACAGTATCCCACTGGTGAAAGACCACTATTTAAAACTCAAAGGTTGCTTGAATTTTAAAATATATTTTTATTAACATGTTCAGATTCTGAAAACTTTTGAATTTATTGGGAGGGAGGGTTGATGTCGAAAATTAAGGTTTTACATTTGCATTTGGGGTGGGGGGCGTAGCTAGTGAAACTCTGAAGAAATGGAGTAATTATTGATTTCATGAAGGAGGGGATAGCAAATATCTGGGTAAGGAACTGATTCCTCCTAAATATTGTATCGTCTATTGCTGGAGTTACCGCAATATCGACGGCTATCTTTACTAAAATACAGGGGCTTTTTTATTTGTTTTATTTTCGGTTGCAAAAGGCATAGTTCCGAAATTTACGAATCTATTACAGAATCGGTTTCAAAAATAACCAGTTACTTAGAAAAATAATATCTGACCATTCCGTGACGACAAAGTCTCCGGAACAATGTAACCAGGACAGGAATATCGACCGTCTCTAGTACCATAGAAGCATCAAATACGCGTGGATAATGGAAAATACCTGCAGCATACAATAACTACGATTAATTTATAGGCATTCATATTTAATATTTTGCAATAAAATACGGAATCTTGTGAAGTAAATGCAGATTACCTTCAGGTAAAAAGACATAACCTAATAAAAAATAAATCCATATGCAATTCAATTACTTTAGTCAAACATAAAACTATGCAATTAATGTTTATCGTACTTTCAATCCATTGACACAATTAGTTCAGTGGTTTGGTTGGTGTATTTAGCCACCATTTGTAGCTCAGGGGCCCATCCTAGCACAGACGCATCTATAAAAGTTTTTTTAATTAAAAATATTGTTTGTTTGTTGACATTCCCGAGCACGAATGCAGATCGCCAAGTAAAAATGACAACACGCGTCGACTAAATCTGATTAATTTATCGTGTCATAATTGTGTCTACATATCGATAAAAATTGCGGCCAAAATTTCGCGCGGTAATCAATAAGTAGAGGCTAATTTTTGACGAACAAAGGATTTGAAGTTGGGGAAATGGAGTTTGGATAGTAGTCACGGGTAATGGCTAGCGACTGTTGGTCAAAAAAACAATCAGCAAATGTCTAAAATAACCAGGGGCGGCTCGTGACTTTTTAGGGTGCAAGAGTGCTGAGATTGAAAAATATGACGTTATTGATGTTGTTGTAGCCAAAAATGTATTTTTTTTTTATAAAGAATTTTCAGATTTTTTTCCCAAAAAAATCGTTTTCGGCTACAACGACATTAATTGTGACGTTTTTTCAACCTTAACACTCTAGCACCCTAAAAAGTCACGAGCAACCACTGAAAATAACTAATAATCTGAGTTTTGCAAAACGAATAGACTAATGTTGACGTTTCAATTGGTCTACGGAGTAGATAAAATGCCTCAGGGTTTCCATCGTGGGGCGATTAACCTTTTGGACATTGATTGAATTTTCGATGAATTAAGCAGCTTGGTTATTTTTCAAAATTATTTATTGGCTTTCGCTCTATGAGGGCTGCTATATTGCCCATTTTTAAAAGATATGTTTTTTATTGTATTATACAACCACACAATAATTATTAAATTTTAATACCACACATTTTACCAATAAACTGTTAATTTGAGAAATCTTCAGACTAGAAGCGTCGTTCGTGCTAAGGTTGTCGATAAACAAACGTCGATAGCTTGGTTTGTCGTTTCAATTCTGCTTAGTTAGCGATGTACGTGTGCTAGGGCCCCAGTGTAATGTAAATCCATCGGATAGGCGATAATCGATTAGAAGGTAATATACACACCGTAGAGTTAAAAACACAGTTATTGTGTTACACACAGCACCCGGTATTCTAGATAGAGCCAGTGAGTATATCACATCCCTAAATTTGATAAATGTAAAGCAGAGTAAGGAAGGTTAATATAGAAAATATGGAATAGGATAAATAATGAACAGTAAATAGAACAAAGGGGTTTTCCATATAATGGTGTCCAGTGCATGTGTTAGGGAAGTAAAGTTTTTTTTCTACCCAAATTTTTCAAAATAATTTTCATCTTTTCATGGAATAATCAGAAAAAACAGGCTGCATACTAAAAAACCCGTTAGCTTTCAGAGTCAGATTTTATACCGTAAAAATCGGAATATGTTTATGTTCTAACCTGTTACCTGTTACCTTATTCTCTATTGTGATTTGAGAATATAAATTATCCCTTACTTAAAAACAGAACTCACACCTGATGTGACATATTGTAATTATACACCCATTTTATTGAAATGCGATTTTCCTATTTGTTTGTATACGATTCAAAGAATTAATTGAAGAATGATAATTGGGGCCATAATTATTGATTTATTTATATATTTTGATGTTATTGATTTATTGGTCATCGACATTGAAACTAGTTTTTAATTAACGGCTTCATTAACGAGTACATTGTAAAACGCATTCTCACACGACATTCTAGATATTTTGCATTTTATGTTAAATAACTTCCACGATAAATCATTGTTAATCAAGTTATTCACCAACATGGACACCGGACATACATACGTACATAATAATGCATGTTTTCAAATCAATACATTTATCGCAGCGCTCGTTCGTTAATATTAGTTTGGAACTCCGTGGAACCGCCATCCTTTGTCAATGTCCCAACAAAGAACAAGAGCTTCTACCTACTCCTTTCCCAATAAGTGAAATATTTGCACTTCTTCCATTAAATATAAAAATACTAACGAGTATCCGCTCAGCCACTCGAAGCTGTCCATCAATGACCAGGCGATGTAGGTGGTGACGTTGATCTTGTCTTCGTGCAGAGCCAGAAGCAGTTGTTCCAGGTAGAGGTTGAAGTACTCCACGCGATTATAGTCTTCCAGAACGGGAAGATCAGAGACTCCGTTCTCCGTTACGACTATGGGGACGTCTCCATATTCTCGTTTGATCCAGTTTAGCATCTTTCGAAAACCTTCAGGGAAGACCTGCAGGAAGAAAATCATATAAATTAAAAATCATTCTATTTTAACACAATAACATTCAAATAATTGAAAGGGGTATTAAAAACTTTTTTACATGTTGTGTACCGAAATGTGACAGCAAAATTATCAAAGTTTTCTGTGTATTTTGATATTATCTTTTTTTTTTAAGATTGTTAATATTCTCTGCCTACCCCTGCGGGGAAACGGCCTGATGGTTGGTTAGTTACTATTCTTTCAATAATAAATAAATAAACCTCCATCACATAAAAAAAATGTTTCAACAAATTCGGTGGCCATCTTAGCTGTCAATTCTAGGTATGATATAGAGCAGAGGTTCCCAAACTTTTTTGTCCCGTAGACCACTTGCCGATTTTTACTGCTTTTTTATAGACCCCCTGCTTTCCTTATATTGATTTTTTTTAGCGTTGTGAAAACTTCAAAGTTTTGTGAACGCTTCAGGAACTGCTAGTACTTTGAAATGAACCCTTCGCGGTGAACACTTCAATTGAAGTCGAACTCGCCAAAAAATAGTACTAGTCGGTAGAGATCTCAAATCGAAAACTGCTAGCGCAAATCAACAAAAATTCCTCTACGAAAAAAAAGCACTAGTCGGTAGAAATTTGGAATCGAAAAGTACTAGCAAATAGACAAAAGTTCCACCCCAAAAAAGTACTAGCAAATCGACAAAAAATGAGACTGAGGAAGAAGCAGTTCCTCGCCAAATCTTTGTAGTTCTTTGGTTCTTTGTAGTCTTTGAAGTCGAACTTCCATTGAAGTACTTAGAATTTGACAAGTTTGTTAAAGCATTTGACAAGGTTAACCATAAAATCCTACTTAAGAAACTTTGCAAACTCGGTATAGAAGGTAATTTGTTAGAATGGATAAAAAGCTACCTAACCAATAGAATTCTTCAAGTAAGAAATAACTCCAAACTATCTTACAAATTTATAGCAACAAGTGGTGTACCCCAAGGCTCACATTTAGGCCCATTACTTTTTCTGCTCTTTGTAAATGACATAATTAATGTATTTGATAACGATGTGCATGTGCTGCTTTTCGCAGATGATCTGAAACTCTTCAAACTCATAAAAACCACAGATGATTGTTCTCACATTCAAGTAAACTTAAATAAGTTACATGATTGGTGTAAACTTAACCAACTTTTTTTGAATATTAGTAAATGTCAGTCAATCAGATTTTTTAGAATTACTCACCCTCTCGACTATGATTATAAAATTGATAATATTTCCCTTACATCTGTCAATGAAATTAATGATCTCGGCATTACTTTCGATTCTAAATTAAATTTTCTCTCACATATCAATATAATAACAAGTAAAGGTTTAAAATTGCTAGGCTTTATTCTTCGAAACGCCAATGAATTTAAAAATATTTCTACATTGAAAATCCTGTACTCTTCACTAGTTCGAAGTCAAGTCGAATATAATTCTTCTGTCTGGTCCCCTCACTTTAAAATCCACTCTGATTCCATTGAAAAATTGCAACATAAATTTCTAAGATACATCAACTATAAACTCGGTCTACCTATTGAAACCATAAATTATAATTATTTAATGAAAGAATTAAAATTACTAAAACTTTCAGACAGGAGGCTTGTTTCCGACTTGACTTTTATTTTTAAAATTGTTAATGGTATTATAGACAGCCCTGATTTACTTAGCTTAATTACCTTCTATGTACCTAACAGATCCACTCGATCCAAAATTCTTTTTAAATGTAACAACAATATCAGGACTGAGTCATTTAAATACTCGCTTGTACCTAGATTGCATGCAGTGAGTAATTCTATCGCAGAAATAGTAGATATATTCAACTGCACTGAATCTAGTTACAAGAAGGCTATAATAACATACCTCTTTCTAAAATACTAGTGTTAATTTTCTTGGGCGTAATCAAATCGTCGCATCAAATGTTTTTGGGCGCATTGTTATTTTTTATGTCATTGTTATTTTTTATGTCACTGTTATTTTATTTTATATCTATGTTATGTAAAAGCCCATGAGGGCGTATATAAATAAATAAATAAAGTACTTCATTGAAGTCCGACTTCAATTGAAAAATATGAACTGCCGCAAAATGAAGTAGTTCGCACCAACGGAACTACCAACTTCAATTGAAGTATTTGTTCAATGAGAATTGAATGAAGTTGGAACTGCCGCAAAAGCAAGTAGTTCTTTAAAGTTTGCGGGAAGCCAACATTTTGGTGACAGCCTGCCTATATGGAATCCACTCTCGTGGACCCCCATTTACGGCTCATGCACCCCCAATTTTTTTTTCATTGACGTGGACCTCTTGCAGGTTGGAATCGACCCTTGGGGGTCGATATAGACCACTTTAGGAATGACTGATATAGAGTATAGACGGTGATGGCTGAATTCACTGTGTAGAGTTAGAGCTGTTCTACAGAAGAAAGACTTGCTTTTCTTGCCCTATTTTAGAACGTTGATTTATAAATTCAGATCGTACGTTAAACGTCACTCTTTGCATTCTACTTTGCTCGAATAATACAGTAAAAATAAACTTTGAATTACACGTGTAGAAAGACTATTATAATCAAATAAATGATTTTACCAAATAATCTTTGTACATGGCACTGACCCAGCATTGACATTCCATATCCCAACATGTGTTCATTTGAGGAACTCAACAAATGTAATCTACTAGACGAGTTAGAGTTGCTGATAACCCGACAGAAAGAATTTTTATTGGAGATGGTAATTGCGTAATAATGGCGTACCTACCAACCGGCGAGAGGTGCAATAGTTAACGCTTATTGCATCAGTGTTTTATTGTGATCTTAGCAGTATTTAAACTTCGCCTAATTACCACTTATAGATTGTGAAACCAGATTCTTACTAAATTACTGACTTACACTCGAGCATGGGATGATAATATATATATTTTTCACTTCTGGTTACAGGCTTTATTATTCCACCTACTGCTTTTTTTTATCACAACGCTTAAAAAATGTGTATCAAAGTCATTAACAATATTTTTTTGATCGTTTACTTTGCCGTGCATAATTGACAATAATCTAGGAATATCAATTGATAATTTTAAATTAATACTCTAAAATAATAAACCTACACCATAAAAATCCATTTTAAGTGAGTTGCAGTATTTATATTCAGAAGTCGCCTTGTTTATAAACGTGAAATAGTAATGATGATAAGATGCTACCTTAAATTGTCAAAAAAATTAACAGTTAATTAGGTACACCTTCACCCTTACGAGTAGGAATAAATGAAAAAATCTTCTTAAATAATTTGGTAATAAATTATTAATTAATTAGAAATATTTTTTTTTTTTTAATATATTTATTGCATAGATATTTTTTGTCTTTTGTGGGACAATTATTGTCTCAATAATTTAAAAACTGAAACAAAATAAAATAAAAATAAATGAAATCTTTCATATTAAATACTGGGCGTTTCTAATAATTATTAACATATTAAATTACATTATACCTGTTAGCAATTTATTAAATTTAAATACTTCATACGATCAAAGGGGACGTTTTGCCTTAGTTACAATTTTATTAATTAAATTTGTAGTGTTTCAAAAGGTATATCGCATTAATACGTTATTAAAACGTATCTAGCTATCTCCATGCCAATCACTTTTGTCAACAGACAAAATAATGGGTACCTACGAAACACAATATAATAAGTCCTGATTTTGCAAAAAAACTTGCGCCATTATTGTATGCGGACAGAGGCAATGAAATTGAGGGAAAAAAGTAATTATAGGGATGGAATAATGCTGCACAATTAGTATTATCAATGTATACCAATCTCTAATCCCTGAACCGGTGTTCTGTTTGCCTGCGCATTTTACAATACATATTTAATACGGTTTTTTGTCTTAATTCGAGAATATCCGAAAACTTTACATATTTCATTTCAAGGTCCCTAGCAGAATCAATCAATGTATTCAGCGAACTTTTCAAGTCGATAAATTTGTGGTTGTGATTAGCGTTATGCAGGAAATCATGACTTTTTTATTTGAATAATACATAAATCCTCCTAATTAATCTAGCATTATGACATTCCAACATAATGTTACTTTTTTAGGTAGGTTCGCTACCAAGCCTCGTTTTTAAAAAATCCTGTTGAATCTTTTTTTACCAAAAACGACTAATAACTGTTTTAAAAACATATAATATTATATTTAACATATAAAAAATATCATTCTTACATGAAGAGTCAAAATTAACTTTAAGTGCAATTATTGAATATTTATTAGACACAATGGCGAGATATTAAACTATTAAAGATGATGAATAAAATTAAATTGTGTCATCATGCTGACTGGACTATTTTATTTGACCAGCTATAAATATAGCTATATAATGTATTTCGAAGATCAAAGAAGATCTTAGCAGTTTTTTTTATAATAATAGCATGGGCCATCTTTACCTTTATCGTAGTTGTTGTTCAATTAGTTGGATTAGGCATCACAGTATAATTCATCAAGTGCACCGCCGTTAAAAATGTTTCCTCATTGCCTACATTTGCAGTTTTTTTTTTAATATTTCTTTGTAGATTGTTTTGGCTGTTGCAATAGGGAATGTCTATAGTTGATCAGGAGTTAAGAGGAATCTTTTAAAGTGATAGCAAGCAATGCTAAAACCACGTTTGGCAAATTTATTAATATCACGGGAAGCACGAAATATATTAGTAACCTAATTTATTTGTTTTATTTTGTATACTAACAGAACTGGGTGGATGGTGCAATACCTAATCTGCCATACTATAATAAATGAGCTCAAATAATACAATAAGGTAAGTATAGTAAAATAATAACAAAAAAATTAAAATAAACATTAATTATCAGTACAATAACCATCAATCATCGAGTTAACACGTGTATTCTCTGTAGTATTGCAACTATAATCTAATATTGAATTTTGGTGAGATATCGTTGAATTTATTGATTTGTCTGATGAAAAATAACTGTCTAAAGTGTGGTTAAAACTTTTTGACCTTTCCATTAGTTATTACAATTTTTTTTATTAATAATTGTGTTTCATTTGTGCTCGCGACAATAACTTAACGCCATACGAAATTGACAGCGCTGACAAAGGAATTGAAAGGGTTGAGACATTAATTTATGATGTCTGTGATTTAAATAAAAATGTACCTTTGTACAATATACAGATTGTTAAATATAGAAACTGCTATTGTAGCAGCTTAATGGGACTTTATTGTAATATATATGTAAATTTTGAAATAAAAAACTTTAATGGAGCGTGGTTCAGGGTGGAATAATAAGAATCATAACACTATGTAAGTAATAAACAAATTCTTGCAAATATGTTTTTGAACCTGAAATATAGTTCTGAAGTTTTTTTTATGCAATTAAGAAATTATTTTGTAAAAATGTTACCTATGAAAACTAGTATTTTAACATTTTTCTAATTTTTTGAAGAGGCAAATTCTTTCCGGCGTTAGTGTACAGGCGTACGTACGTTGTAAAATAATGACAATTAGATATGGGCTGATAAGTCAACAGAGAGTAAATAAAACTGATCTTGAAACTCAATATCGTTAGAAAACCACTGTTTAAGCATGCAAAGACTTAAAAAAGTCTGCCTTTTAAATCTAGGTTACCATTAAATAATAGATATCGCGAGGCCAAATCACCTGGCTGTGTTTTCTCTGATATTTTCGTAGCGAGTAATGCGCGCGTTTCACGAACCAATTATCTAAAGTTGACTTATCATTGATACTGCAAACTCTTATTATTTTTGTCCTCGACTGGTTGAGATAATTCTTGTAATTTAATGCAGTCATAAAAATGATAATTGTCTTCAGTGCACCTGTACCTGTAAGTAACGGTCGACGATTAGGTTGCTTTTGAAAATTCGTTTAGCAAATTACATATGAGCAATGCTGAAAGTATTCACCGATCTAATTACATGGCAATAATCAGGTTTCAATTCTGGTACCTACACGTCGAGGCATGTATCGCGTGGTCAGGGGTACGCTACTATTCGATACAATTTGGGTTCGACACCCCTTTTATAACAATTTTCAATAAGATATTTGTCTATTTCTCAGGTATTGCCGAAAATATTTGTGATTGATGTCGATCGGGAATTATGTTCGTGCTATGATGCTAAGATTGAAAATGGTATTTATTTTAAACAAATACTATTTGACTGGTAGAGTTTTAGGAGGGTATTATCGTAATTGGCCCATAATACCACATTCCTATAAATCAAAAAGTGCTGGTGCATTTTCCGAAATCATTTTGAAAAGTTTAGATTAGTTTCAATAGGGTTGATGATTACAACACACCTTCATTATGCAGATCTTCTGTTGTTTGTCCTTCCCTCCTACTAATATACTAATTTTCAATTTGCCTCATTTCAAGAAAAAAGCTGAAGCGTTAGAAGAAGGTTTAAATTTTAAATATATAAATATTTTATTTTTTTTAAGAAAGACAAAAATTGCCCGGTTACGAATAACCTGACAATATTAACTCCTACTACCATCATAATAAGCGGAAAATGTTGCTTTTGCCATGATGAAGGACTTAACCAGCAGAGGAATTGAACCCACGACGCCCGAGTGGGATTCCGACGCGTTTGTCCACTCAGCTACCGACCGGTCAAATACATCTGGGTAATACGTAATTCGACACTAAACTGCATGTTTCATAAGACTGGCGTTTTTCACTACTATTGGTTGCTTTGAATAACTTTTTGGTACCTCCATAAGTGTCGTAGGAGACATTAATTACTAAATTAAAACACAATCACTAAATATAATAGTTAAACTAAAATACGTCAATTGATAGCCAGACTAGAAAAACTAACCATGAATCGTCATCTTCAATTTACTCGATCAACAGGCGTAGCATTGAGACTGAAGATTGTTTTTCTGGTGAATTTTCAAGGAATGTTTTTTATCCGTTTCAATGCGGAACCGGATACACGGCGACTATACAATGCACTAATTCGAAGTGTGGAATAACTCGAGATGTTTTCAATGTTCATGCTTCCATACCTCTCTAACTTCCTGCCCATTAGCTGGAACTTCATTCCACAGATCAATAAATCATTAAGGTCGACACGGATAACACGGGCTTAAAACTAATTCAATGTGCCCATATTAAAATACCACGATATTGACTATCTAACGGAACGTTTACCTTGGCGAGGACATTCACACACATCCCATACCTGCGTTGCTTATGGTAATTAATGATAAGTCGCGTCATGCAAATTGGTATAAATTACCTAAAAAGGAAAAAGCAACAATCCTTTGTACTGTGAGTACATATCTTCTTATTTTGCACTTCTAGAAACGCAAATAACTACAATCTATTTGGTATGTCAATTTTACAATCAACTTCCAGAAGGTAGTCCGGTAACTAACTAACTTGTACGTTTATAATAACTGTTTTCTCACTTTATACATTCCGATTTAAAATAATTCACGTTAATTCTCAAATCCTAATAAAAATACAACAATTAAAAATAATTATTTAAAAACGAAATAAAAATACGTCCCTATATCGTTCGTAACAACCACCTTGGGTCCATGTACAAAAACCGTTTTCACAAATTATCTTGTTCCTTTTTATTATTACCATTGTCGTTATTCTTATTTATAGGGTATTTTTTGTTATGGTCACAAATGCACAATGAAACACGGACAATTACGTGTGTACGTTTTTATAACGTTGATAATTAAGGCAACCAACTATTGGATTAATAGGTTAATATCAGATTCCTTAGATTTATGGTAAATCGTGTGTAACTACCTAAACATTTATGTATTTGTAATATTTTTTGCATTACAGCGCCTAACAAATACTTGCAGCTATAAACGAATGAGTAAAAAATGCTTCCTATACGTACGTACCTGAACATATGCGTTACTTTACGAAACAATGTGTAAAATATCCTTGAACTGCAATTCGAGTCCAAAGACATTGGCAATTCATTTTAGCAGCGTCGAAACTCGCAATCTCGGTTACAATTGGCGGTTAGCTTTGCCAAAGCTGCTGGCTACAATTACGTGCTCAAACGGCATGGTCTAGTTCCGTTGTCCTTCCCGGCTCTTCCGTTGTAGGTCGGTGATCTGCCAAGGTAACCAGTAACTAGTAACCAGTAACCAGTTACCGCTGGCCACTGCAGCACTGAGTCTGAGCAGGCCCGCTGTCAATTCAACAGTCAGATTCCGCAGTATCCAGTGACAGTAGAGTTGCAGGTCCCACATCCCATTGCTTATTTGCCTTACAGCGGCAAGGTGATCATAGATCACTCAACAGGTATGGGCTCTTAGTAAGCGGACATCAGGAATTCTCAGTCAGCAAAGCCTACTCTACACTTTTGGCGAGGCGCTAGCAAGTGTAATAGGCGGTCACGTCACTTGCAATCAAACTTTGACAAAGTGACAAAATGTCATTTTAAAAAGTGTATAAAGCCAGTATTTAGTCGACTAGCAAGTGGTTTTTTATAGTGAATAACGTACAAGAGTGCCAACTCCTCCCAAACGTCTAGAGCCAATGAGACTATAATATCCTCAATCGGGGTATGTTGTGAGGCCGAAGGTAGTGGGGAGAGGAAGGATATGGGAATGAGAAAGGTTGAGAAGTATCTGGCTATTCACATCTGGTTACCAAACACGCCTAAAGCCATTTCTAGCAACGTTTTAATTCTGAATGGTGGTCTTAAGGGCGATACTTAAGAATATCTACCACTCTGGAACGTGCCGCAAATATACTATAGGTATATTATTTTATATGAATTAAATGTGTTACGACTTCTTGTTACGATTTATTCTGCATAAAGGGTAGTAGATACTCTTAGTGTCGCCCTGGTGAAAGGCCACCATTCTGAATCGAAACGTTACTTGAAATGGTTTTAGCCGTGTTTGTTGATCAGATCTGAATAGCCAGGTACTTCCCAACCTTAATCTATCTCGTCCCCCCCCCTCCAATCCTTTCAGCCTCACAATATACACTGCTTGGGAATCCCATAGTCCCACTGGCTCCGGGAAATTGGGACTCTGGTGCGGTATTCATATAAAAAAGATTTAAAATTTTCAAAAATGTTCAGAAACGGCACTTTGTTTTAAAATAGAAAAAAAAATCGCAAGATTAAAGTTGGCTCACAAGAAAAAAAAAACACATACCAGTAGCTTCTTCATTTTTTATCAATTTTTGAAGATGTCAAAAAATAATTTTGCCGTTTAAATATTTACTCTTTAAATATTTTATATTTGCATTTTCAGTATTATAAAATAGCCTTAAATAATTACATACCTTGGTCCTTAGTTTGCAAATATGAATTCAAGGTGATTCAGAGCTGCAAAGATAATTGTTCATGTTTCCAGACACATTTTACGTACAATAATTCTTAGCCTCGGGTATAAAACGAATTAAAAATTTATTCACATCTCGTACAATAGATTTTCAGACAGTACTTGAACCATAATTAAAAAAAAAATCTTACACCAACAATAGATAAATGAGAATCATTTTAAAAGGCGCTTGAATCAAAATACACGATGAGGTTCCACAATCCAAGACAGTTGAATTTATTTTTCACCTACGGTTTGTATAAAATCAAGTTATTAAACATTACTGAACAAATGAAACACAATAATTTTATTTTGTAATAGAACTTGTGCAGTTTTTTTTTTTAATTTTAATTGTTTAAAAATTGCAGTAACGTCATTTATGATAACAGCAGTGTTAAAAGACAATACAATGACACTGTGCACCAAGACACAAACATAGAATTGTGTGTATTGGTGCATAATATGAATTCACTTCCCACAGTGATTGGCTTGCTTACGTCTGCCTAATTTCTTTAGCGAGAAAAGTAATACAAGTGTGTATACGTTGTAAATTAAATATTATAAAAGTTTTTACATTTATTCTATAGTTTTCCATCGTGTTATGTTTATTATTTTACAAATGTTTTTTTTTTTAATTTCACAGTGTTTGGGTCAACTCTGTTTACGATACCTACAAGCATTTTTTTACCTATTATTTTGTATTAGTGATTAGAAAAACATCGATTGATGTATTTAGGAGACGTTTAAAGGTAATTATAAATCATTTCCTACCTTGAGTTGGGCAATATCAGTTCCTTTCATACCTTCACTATATTCTAGGCAGTAAACCAATGATAAGTTGTTGATATTTAAAAGTTTAGATAGTAGATAGGTACCTACTTGAGACATTCCGATGTAAAAAAAACTGTAATTTCTAGGTTATTGCTACCCAGGTCACTTTATTCTTTAATCGTTTTAAGTGAAATCTTGACCGGCCAAATTTTTTACGAACATGACATTGGTTTTTTTTTCAGGGTCCAAAGAATTGTATCAATTTCAGTATTAATAATTATATGGAATAAAGACGATGCATTTCTAGATTTTCAGGTCATTAGAAATTCATGGTCGGTAAATAAAATGATGTATTGGAAAATTTTCATGGTTCAGTGGTTTTCATGTGAACACTGCAAGTATTTTCAACCATACAAAAACCGACAGAGATATAATAAAAATATCATAGGCAAATAATAAAAAATTATTCCTTTTATTTTTTTTCCATTAATTACAAATCACGAGGCAGGGTGGTAAGGCGCATGAGCAAATAAAATTATATTTAATATATTTGGACTTTTTAAAAACGTAATAATATGCCATATATCTGCACCAAGTTCCAGAGTGGAAGATACTCTCAGTATCGCTCTGGTGAGTCCTCAATTAGAATGGAAACATTTCTTGAAATTACTTTAGCTATGTTTAGAGACCAGATGTGAATAACCACATAGGTACTTTCCAACTTTCCTCTTATCCCTCCCTTCCTCCTCCACTTCCTTGAACCTCGCAACATTTCCCAACTGAAGGTTTTACAATTTCAGTTGCATTCATATAAGATATTAGGCGTAATCGTGTTCGGGAATTCCCCGAATCGCCTGTTCACAGCTCACGTGCGAAAACTGCCTTCATTCTCGTTTCTCCATCACCACCGACTCATACTAACAGAACAACATATTGACCAACTACATACCTATGTAGTTACGAGTAGGTAGGTACCTACATATTGTTTTGAACGCACCTAATTGATGCAATTCCTTACCCAATCGAATAAGTAAAAATGAAACCGACGACGACTTCCGTTTTTATTATTGGTTTCCGTATTGCGGATTTCTGTATGACGAATTATTTGCGGGTTTTATAAACTCGTCGCAGTTACATAAGGTAAAATCAAGTGCATCCTCTCTTATATTTTCCGGGTTAGATACTTTTTCATAAGGTTTACCTCAAATAAAAACGTCCATTCAAATAATATGTAAATTCTGTGGTCTGGCGTTAAATGTATTAAAGTTGATATTTTCCAGTATTAACTTAAGACTCATAAAACACTTCTAAAAATTTGCACCTAACATAACATGTCTGAGATACATGCAAAACGACAATGCTAATGTTAAAATCATAATGCCTTATTATTACTGTTAAAAAGATTTTTACTTTCAGCACCAAATTGCAGTAAAATATGCTTGTAGTGAAACAGGAGAGTTAAAAAAAATAAAATTTAAAAAAGTATTTTTATCTATAGCCAAGAAATCCAAATTATGAACAACTTTCTACAATTGGTGCAAACTAGCGTTGGGAAAAACTTCAATGTTTTGTGAATGCTTCACGAATTGTTAGTTCTTTAAAATGAACCCTTCGAAGTGAACCTTTCAATTGAAGTCAAACTCGCGAAAAAAGAGATTTGGATTTATCCGCTTGTTTGTTCAGTTCTTTTTGGAACCGGTTTTTGGAGCCGAAAAAGCACGTACTAGTCGGTAGAGTTTTGAAAACCAAAAGAACCGGAACTGGTTCCTCGCCAAAGAAAAGCACGTACTAGTCGGTAGCAATTTGAAAACGAAAAGCACTGGAACTGGTTCCTCGCCAGCAAAATCACGTACTAGTCGGTAGCTCTTTGCAACTGGAAAGCACTGGAACCGGTTCCTCCTCGAAAATACACACACTAGTCGGTAGAGTTTAAAAACTGAAAAGAACTGGAACCGATTCCTTGCCAATTTGAAAAGTACTAGTCGGTAGGGATTTAAAAACCAAAAGAACAAAAACACATGCTAGTCGGTAGAGATTTCAAAGTGAAAGGCAATGGAACCAGTTCCTCACCACAGAAATCACGTACTAGTCGGTAGACATTTCAAAACGAAAGGAACTGGAACTGGTTCCTTCATTTTGAAATGTCAATGCCTTCACAACGGTACTGCTTCAAATTGAAGTACTTCTTTCAATGGAATGAAGTTAATCAAATGAATGAAGGCTAAAATGAACTACCAACTTCAATTGAAGTGTTGGTTCAGTGAAATGAAGTTATTGAAATGAAGTTAATGAAATGAATGAAGACTAAAATGAACTACCACCTTCAATTAAAATATTTGTTCAATGAAATTAAGTTATTAAAATGAATGAACGCTATAATGAACTACCAACTTCAATTGAAGTATTTGTTCAATGAACAATGAAAGAAGTACGAACTGTTGCCAAAAGAAGTAGTTCTTTGAAGCAGTTCTTTCAAAGCGGTCACAACGCTAGTGCAAACAGTCGATCAGTAAGAAATGTATTTGTTATAACGCCACTCTAGGTCAAGGGAATGTTATTAGGTAAAAGTTAATAATAATGTTATATAATAAGTACATACTCGTATGTGTAATGTGTAAGTGTGTAAGTGTGTATTACTATGAATTCGTCCGTACGAGATTTCACAATCTATTTTCGAATAAATCAGATAATTTACCTTTTCCCACTCATTCAAAAAATAACGTAATAAGCTCACCCGATGCCAAGATGATTGCGTCATCTTCCATGCGGGGTCTCTGGATTCGTACACCTCCATGTCAAAGGGGCGCGAAGGCTCCGCCCCGGGGGGCTCCGAGCCCGCCTGGATGAACACCGTGGTGTAGTGGTTGAGCCCCAGGAAGTCAAAGGTGCCCCTGACGTAGGCCACTTCCTCTGCGGTGAAGGAAGGCAGCCGGGAGCGGGAGAGGCCCTGGACGACGCTTTTCTCGTCTATGGCGCGCCTCACTATCTCGGGGTAATCCCCCTTCTTGGAGAATATCGGGTGACTGTAGAGACCGAACTGTTGAAAAAAGTGCAATCAGGTTGATACTTGAATTATCTCTAAACAATAAATTTCAATTAAAAATATGATTACTAAAAAAAACGTATTCAAATAGAATAAAACTACCATTGATTCTGAATATATAAGTTTTATTGTAAGTCATGGCTACCGTCCGGGACGTCATCGGGCAGGGAGATTACTTAGAGTAACCTAGAGACCTAACTTTGCGAAATTTTGTCCGCACTTTTTGACCAAGCAATGACCAAAGGGTGTGGCCTAAACTCGGAGTAAAATCACTAACAGGGTTGTCACAAATTAAGTAAATTAGGTATTTTGTTGTGAGTAGGTAGTTGTAAATCATTAAAAAGAATGAATGTTGTATATTTTTTTGTTTATTCAAATATACATTAATCAATAAGATTATTAAAATCTTATTTATAGATAAAAATATAAACGAATTAAATTATTAGTACAGAACATTTTATAATACATATTATAAAAATGAACTTCAGTTCCATCAACAAAATAGTTTACAAACAAAAGTAAAATAAAAAAATGTACGGTGATAACAGATGTTAAATCATTTTCTTAACCTTGGAGTAAGAATATATGGAGAGAGATCAATTTTTTTTACCTATATAAATTTGCGATAAATCACTTTCTCTGCGTTTTTACGTCGTACACCATGAGAGAGAAAGAGACACAAAAATTTCACAAAACATGACACCGCTTTTAAGTATTGTAGGGATGTTTTCCGTCCCGCGTTATTTTGTAAGGACATTTCGAATGCAGATAATAATAACAGTGAACTTATATAGCACAGTTTTGTGATATTTCACGTCAAGTGCGCTTCATACTTAATTAATTAAGCTAATAATTCTAACTAACAAGGAGAAAATAATATATAATATGTATACAAAATTAAAAACTATCTAGATGCATATCGTTATCATAAATCCTTAAAAAAAAACAATTAACTAGAAGCTAAGGGTATAAAAAATCCAGATGAAACGTATGAATTCATATTAACATATTTGTTAAATCAAAGAAAAAAGAAATTAGATTTTTCTCGTCTTTTTCATCCTTTGGAAATCTAAAAATAATTAAATAAATAATAATATTCCAATTTTGGCATAGCCCTGAATCTGGGGACGTAACCGAAATTATAAATATAACTAAGAGATAAACACTATTCTGTCTTTATCTGTTTGCCAACAATTTAGCGTTAGTATCATGAGAAAGAAAGAGACCGGGATACTTTCAGAAGCCGTACAATTATTGGTGTAAGTTACTAGTTGTTTTGTAGGTTAGAATGTTAAATATTTGAGATCTAACTAAAAAAGACGATTTTTATGGTACATACGTGTGAAAACTGTTTGTTTTTGGTCCTTTTGTACTTCGATTGAAGCAACCAAGTATAGCACATATGGCCATGATGTTTTGCTAGATATCGGACAAAAAATAACTCAAGTTTTTAACTATTTACGCACTTTTGACAGTCCGTTCGCCTGACACTCCAAACGTGAATGAAGCTCGTACAGATCAAATATCGCGGACATGGTATTTAGCACGCCCCAAATCGTGTATTGGTTTCAACAATTGTTTGTCTCTTTTTCTGATATGCGTATAGAACCGAGCATAAAGAGAGAGCTATATTTTGCGAGTTTGTCAACGATTTGTCACAAATTAGTACGGTCTCTTTATATTGTTACTCTAAGGGAGATTAACGGTATGTGTCTTTTAAAAAATGCGTACAATAAAATATATATTTTCCTGTGTGTGCTCTAAAGAAAATAATGACATTTAGGGTCAGCACTCAAGAATGACGCTGATCGTCATTTTGTAGCATTCAATATAAGCATTACTACAAATGATTTATCTGCAAATTTTATATGGGTAGTTAGAAAAATGACTGAGGTTTCCGGTGAATACAAAAACTGTAACCCTTTGAATTCTATGAAAAACATACTTAAATTTCAGTTTGAAAACCAACGAAGGCATTTTTGAACGTTTTACCTAAAATTCCAGTATGAATTTCATAAAGAATTTAAAAGATTACTGTTTAAGATTGTATTCTCTGGAAACCTTAGACATATTCCTTACTACCCGTATGGAATTGACAAATACATCATTTTTAGTTTTTCATGTACTAGAAAGTCAAAAAGTGAGTATTTTTAGGTGCTGACTCTTAAATTTGTCGACGAATATTATAAGAAAATAGACTGGCATTCATCAGTCTCTCAAGAACCTACCCATTTTTTATCATTGTAATGTTACTGACTACAGCCCTGGCAATAAAATGCAAATACGTAGTACTAGATTGTCTGTGGTCTTATGGGTTTATTAATTATGTAAGTGTAATAATGTTTTAAAAAACTTGAATTAGGAATAACATTATTTTCTTACCACAAGAGAAGTTATATGAAAGCAAAACCACAACTTCCAGCGGAAGTAAATTAAGAAACGCTGTGAAAAAGTAGCACCACGAGTACCTTATCATGGGCTCCATTACATACGGTAAATAATTAAGAAATGAAAACAACATTTTAATCTACCTTCATATAGAAATAAAGATCTAACATTTCAAATAAATAATATGGCCACTTGTATAAAGAATATATTATTCTGGAAATATTTCTACGGCATTCTGCTTTTTCTGATTAAATATTTAAAATATTGCATTTTTATTACCTTCGAAAGTATAACATTTTTTATAAGCCTGAAAAATGATTTTAACAAGCTATAATATAATAATTTATATGTTTTAAACCCTTACGGGGTCTAAAGCTATCAGTGAAATGTTGAAAGACCTTATATCGAGTTATAAACTATCATTGGGTTTAAGGTCGTAGAAATCAAATAATTGCAGGTTAGTTCACACTTTTGTCAAAACACTTGGACAAGCCAAAATCGTCATTGTCAATTTTTAAATTAGAAAACTAAAATTTTCAAAGGCCGATCCAGAAATGCTTTTTAAATAAAACAGTGTGGAGTTTAAAAAAAATAATGAGCACAACAAAACAGATAATTTTCACTATTAAGGGACAGCACCCAAAAATAAACACTTTTTTGGCCATTTTAGGTGCTGAGCCTTAACGTCACTTGCTAAAACCACGGATTTCTTTCGAAAAATTTGTTCACATGAATTTTTCGAAGCCAATTAAAAACGCACGCAAGAGTGTCATTTTTTGACTTACGTGCATTTGGTTGTACATCTCAGCAGCGTCTTTATCTTCGGAACTATTAGTTCTGGGCTCACCGTAAAATGTATCCATAGTCACACCAATAATTCCTGAAAACACGTAGATCCATTAATTTGACATTCTAAACTGAGTGTTTATTTCCTGGGTTAACTTACACAACATTATTTGTTGCAATCACTATTGATATTTATAAATTACAGAATGCGTTGCCATTTTAATACAGTTTTTTTGTACAGGTGTCTAAGTTATTTTATTTTACAGAAGAGAGGTGGGTGTGGTAACACAAATACTGACGTAATACCAAACCATTTTCTATTCGCTAATTCTTTTTTTTCATTTATCGATGTTAAGAAATATTTTATTGAGTACCTACTTAAAGTGTCTTATGATATGTATGTACATGCGTTAATTTTGATTACTTCCAAGCTTTGTTATTTAATCTCAGAGTCTATAAATAATTATGTTTCTCTCTGTCTGTCTGTCTCTACAAGAGAACTTTTACAAGTGAGACAGGCATACCAAAAACCATTCTAAAATTGTTATTAATTTGAATATTCTCATACTAGGTACAACACCATTATAAAGTTAGATGACCAGATGCATATCGCCACTGGAAAGGGAAAAGGGCTTAAGCGACACTTCGGTCAAAAATTTGTTAGATATGCAATTTTGATCAGTTTTGTTTCTGCATCAAATGCGTTGACTCTCGTTTGATTCTGAAGACTTTTGCGGCCCTTCAGCCAACTAAAATATATTTACCATTTGGGAGAAGGCTTGACTCAAGCGACACCAATTTGGGACTTTTTTAGTTTTTTGTCGCTTCAGGTAATTTAGTGAGATCATTGAATTACCTGAGTAAACTTTCTTTTCAAAATCCAACCAGGTACTGAAGACTTATGAATTTTATTGAAAAACAAAAAGCTTTGAACTGCTCTGGTATACACTTCCAAAAATGATGCTTCAGCCCTTTTGGCTTTCCGGCGACGATATGTTACGTGGTGAAAACTTTACCTCTCTGAGTTGGCCGGAACTCTGCGTCATACAAATGGTACACCTTCGCATGAGCCAGGAGATTATAGTGGGCGCACAGGTATTCTCCAACACCGGTAGAATTATACCTCGGAACCAACACCACGTGTCCATAAGCGAAGTGACAAGTCTGATGGGGCTCATTAATGCTCAGCCAAAACTTGACTCTATCACCGAACAGTCTAAACACAACCCTCGCGTAATCCTCAAAGTAATTCACTATCAACGGATTGGTCCAGCCACCAAACTCGTGCAATACTTGGGGCAACTCCCAGTGGTACATCGTCACCATTGGGGTTATGTTATACTTCAACAGTTCGTTGATCAAATTATTATAGTAGGCCACTCCATCTTCGCTGATTATATCGTCCATTCCGGTGGGGAGGATTCTCGTCCAAGAGATGGAGAAGCGGTAAATGTCCAAGCCCATGTCGCGGACCAGCCGCACGTCATCTTTGTAGAAGTGGTAGGAGTCCGTCGAGATGTCGTGGTTACTTCCATCTGCCACATGTTGAGGATGCGTGTGAATATAACGGTCCCACATATTTTCGGATTTATCTGAAAAAAGGGCAATTAAAACAGAATTCCTATTCACGAAATTAGAGTTGATGTGAACACCACATACTTAAAATTGAGTGTATTGGCGCATATGTACTATACACTTTTGAGAGTTACCATATGTTCTTGAGAAAAGTCACTAAGAAACAGCCTTTTGTCTTTTTTATAATAGGCTTATTGTTATTTTCAAAAAAGGGTATTGGTAAAAAACAAGTGGATGCATTTGTATTTGTATTTTCAATATTCGAAAACTGTGGTGTGTTCTTTTTATGTATTAGTTTGAAAAGAAATGAAATAACCGTCAGTTTTTTCTTTCATTAAGTTGACTTTTTTTAAATTTTGTTTCGATTTTTTTTTTCTGATCGAAAAACAACTACCTATGTGCAACCCGGTTAAAAGGAACCGGTTCCAAGCCGGTCACTGGAACCATAAATCTTATTTCTCAGAAGAGTTGGTCCTTTTTTTGACAAATAAAAATCGATATCATTTGTCCAAAGAACCGATTCTGTCAATTCCGGCTGGAACCGCAGGTATGCCCAATTTCCGATATCAACCATCCCTAATTTTTGTAAGTGAAAACGCCAAAAAATGTAGAACGCTTCACGCTGAACGATTTTGCGTGTCATCCTTGCGCAGAGGCCATGCTAATCTTCTCTGTATCGTTCCAATTTTAGTATATGTACTGCCTAAGAAGTATACTGTTCGTAAAATAAATTAAAATTAAAATAGGGATCAGGAGCACATAAATTGAAGAAGATTAATTAATTAGTTATGTCTACTCAACAATAGACGTCGTTACATGTAAATAAATACTTTTTTCCTCACATTTGAATCTCAGGAACCAGGAGCACATAAATCAAAGAAGCTTAATAAATTAGTTTGTTCTACTCAACAATAGATGTCGTTACATATAAAGACTATAAAATAAATTTCTCACATTTGAATCTCAGTGACCAGGAGCACATAAATCAAAGAAGCATAGTGAATTAGTTTGTTCTACTCAACAATAGATGTCGTTAAATGCATATAAAGACTATGAAATAAATTTCACCTATTTGAATCTCAGTGACCAGGAGCACATAAATCAAAGAAGCATAATGAATTAGTTTGTTCTACTCAACAATAGATGTCGTTACATGTAAATACAAATACCATAAAATAAATTTCTCACATTGGAATCTCAGGGACCAGGATCACATATATTTTGAAATGATCAAAATTTTAATAAAGTTTAGAGATACCGCATTTGTATGTTAGGATATGAAGGTAAACTCAGATTTGTATGTTTTAAAAGTTTATATAATATGCACTTTAAAGTTATATTAACATGCATAATAACAGATAAGCTTCAAATTAAAAAAAATTCAAACATTTAGATTGCGATATCTGAAAGCTGTGATGACTTTTGTCTTGAAGGGCCTGGTATCAGAAGTCTAGTATGTTGTTGCAAAATATTGTCATTTTGAAAAGGCTAACCTGCGCATTTGTCTTTTTAAGTCAAAGATGAGTTAGCTTCACATATTTTAATGATGTTAGTTTCAATGGACCTTACAAAAATGTTCTGGATGTCAAAAGTAGAGCAGCCACTAATAATCCAAGCAACATCTGTCGCTTCTACGACTCGTTCTTGTGTACTTCACAAAATGTTTTGAAAAATATAATCAAATTTTTAAAAATACATCTATCTCAGTGGCAGTGTTCCTAGCTGCTTGTTTAAGACCTGGGGAAACTTGTATTATATTCTAGGCTCCTGTGATGCTACTGGTTTGCTGCACCAAACCGTTTCTAAATCTTTACCAATGAAAAACGTTTTTTTATTCAATCGTCATCTAATTTAGAACTAAATGTTATGTCCATAGCATCTTCAGTTTCCGATTTGGCTGATAGATCTGCTTCACTTTCGTCAGACTGTTGTTCCACCGATTTATCTTCAAATTTATTTAATGTCTCCTTCTTCGTGCTCAGCTCATGAAGAAAGCGTAAGATATAGAATTGGTCAATATTCCTGTTTGGTTAAAAGAAAACGGTTCCAAGCCGGTCACTGGAACCGTTGATATTATTTCTCAGAGGAACCGGTTCGTTTATTTGGCAAAAAAATGGTGAATACCCATTAAATGCTTTTTGGCAGAAAGGTCTTTTTCACGAGGAACCGATTCCACAGCTGCAGTGCTTTTCATTCTCCCCCCCATGTTTTTTTTGTTTGTGAGAAACCGGTTCCAGTTACAGTTCTTTTTGTTTTCAGGAAATCACTTGCCACCCCCATCCCATGATTTTTTTTGCAGCCAGGAATCCTTTCTTTATAATATAAAAAATCTTCGTGGAACTTTTCTGGCATCAGGAACCGGTCGCAAAAATAACCTGATAATAAAACCGGTTCCTCGCCAGTCATCGGTAACTGGAATCGCAGGTATATCCATTTCCGATATCAACCATCCCTAGCTTTTTGTCGCTTCAGGTAACTCAGGGAGAGCATTGAGTTACCTGAGCTTACTTTTTTTCAAAATCTAACCAGGTACTGATGACTTATGAATTTTATTGTAAAACAAAACAAAAAAAAACTTTAAAATGCTCCAGTGTAAACTTCTCAAAATGGCGCTTCAGCCCTTTTGCCTTTCCGGCGACGATATGTTTATCCACAATCTCCTGTAACATAGGCAAACGTGGGCAAAACACCTATATACCAAAACTAACAAGTACTTGCTAGCTATTGAAAAGTTACCACGCATTTCGATTGTTGATTTGGGTGTATTGGTGTTTGCTTATATTCCAGGAGACAATTTTAGACACAAGTGAATATAAAACAATGAGTTATTTTGTTATACGTACGAAATAGTTTTATAATCGATTGTTTGATTAAAATGAAAATTAAATTAATAATTATTTAATAACAATGATTTCATTACAAATTGTATGTTGTATTGTACCACATGAAGACATGAATAATATTAGGTAGGTAGGTACCTTCGTACCTAATATTATTCGATTATTTATGCAATTTTCCTTACATCGATTTTATAACTTAATATGAGATTTAATGTATAGATGGCAGTAGAATAGATTTATTATAGTAGAGCTCATAACATTATTTATTTTCTTATCATAATTCAATTTAAAATATCTTTTATTAGTAGATGCTAAAATTAGCATTCAAGTGTATTCTAATATATTTGGATTGTATACTCCACTAACAAAACTGTTAAAGAACCACTTATGTCGGTAAACTAGAATTATTTTCTATCGATTTCATAAAAAAATATGGATTTCATAAATCTACAGAATTTTAATCATTTCATATTTTTTTCACCCTTTTCTCAGAATTTCCATTAATTTTCAAATAAAATTATTACCTACCGCTTTGATTCCATCCTCCTTCCACTTGAATGGCTGATGTAGCTATTCCAAATTTAAAGTCCTTTGGGAAAGCATACTGACTGATACGGACGCCAACACTACTACAAAAGGAAATTAAGTGTGTAAAGTAAAAACCTTGTCAAATACCAAGCACAATCAAACTCAATATAAAAATAGATTTTTTTTATTTGAAGAACCCTTTTTGCCATCACACAGAGACAGGGGAAGAGTAAATATAAAGTTACAAAAGGTACAAATGTGTGACTTTGCTGACACTTTTTACTTCCTTCACTTCACATGCATGAATACTTATTCAATCATTTAAAAATTACTCACACCTTGTATTTGCATAAAATATCTACAAATTCATTCTATTTATGATTTTCTGAAAATATTTTACAGTGGGGATCATAGATAGTAATATTACTTTCATAATATTGTAATATCTAGGTAAATTCTTGAATATTTTATTTTTATTGAAAGTACATCTGAGCCCCTAGCACAAATACATAAAGGTTTTATCGACAATGTTGGTAATTTCTCATTGTTCCCGCACAACTGTAGATCGCTGACGAACGAACAACAGTTCACATCAACTATGCTGAATTTGTTTGATGTGTTTGACTATTTATTTTTCATTGGTGATCAGCGGTTATGCTCGGGAACAATGACAAATTACTGACATTGTTGATAAAACCTTTATCAATGTGCTTGTCCCAAGAGTCTTGTTGTTGAGTTGTTACAACTTTTGATGTGATCATTTTCTAATTCAAGATTTCTTCAACAATATTGTTTTTTTTTTTAAATCATAAGGCCTTGTAATAATTGAAAAAAAGATGCACTGCATTAGGTAGAATAAGACATCTGTAAAAGTAATTTTTTCTCACGTGGCAAAGTTTTAATAGCTCTATGTCGACGTATTGCATTCACATTGACTATCATTAACCCTCTTGGAACAGTAAAGAAAATAGTTAAATAAGGCAATATAAATATAAAATCTTACCTTGGTGCAAAACATTTTATAATCAACACCACAAACAATAGTTTGTGCACTTCCATTGTTGACTGCGGACTCTGCAGGATTAATAGTATTTCTATCTGCTTGCTTCCTTATTTCCCTACAGCAAAAAAATCCTTGACACACATTGACAAATTGCCAAACCAACTTGGTGATAAATAGATGAACTTGAACCTGTTATCATTCTAGTAATATGTGAGTTCAAGTTTGTCAGCCTTGTGATTATTTGTTTTATTTTAATTTTACATATATATATATACAGCACAAACATTTGCCGTCGACATGCAAGTGAGTAAATAAGAAGCACAGTAACAGTAGTTCATATAAAGTAGAAATAAATGGGTTAAAATGTATTATATTATACAAATAAGAAGCAAGCAGGACTGGCTACTAATTTTGAGAATGCAAGTGTTTAATGATAATAGTATATGTTAAGACAAAAGAACATTATTTGTCAGTAGACAGGATTTCAAGTTGTTGAAGAGCTCTTTCATTTGACTTAGAACTAGAAGAAGTTTTACTTTAAACTATAAAGCAGAAACCTAATTATATGAAGCTGCAAAAACTATTACATTGGTACCAAGAGATTTGCACAGATTTTTCTGTCCAGAATGTGTATGTTACGCAAATATTTTCTGCTCTTTCAGTGCTTTAAAAATATCAATTCATCCAGATAAGAAATATTAGAGAAATTGTAATCATTATTTTTCAGTTAGTTAAAATCTTTGTTTAGAAGCTTCTAATTATTTCTTAAGATTCATTTTTGCATAATACCCGAGACATTCACTTGCGTAGTACCAAAAAAATATTCAATAAACAATATTTCTTATTTCTTAGTGCCTAATTAAAATAATCAGAATAATAACCTAATCGTGTAACATATTTTGATTTTCTATTTCCAAAATCGTATCATGACATGCAGATATTTTTAAGACTTAGCCATGTTCTTTGACATACTTGAATTAATGAGTTCACCAACCATGGTCCAGGGTCACCTTATTGAAATTCACTTCTTAAAGATTGCAAACAGGTTTATGAAACACCTGTTTACCAATACACTGTAACATATTGATAACACAATGCACATGCACACAAGAAACAACTCTTTTGTATTGTCTCCTTGCAATACATTAAATACTTGTATTATTTATCAACTTACGAGTTAAAAAAACTTTTCTTTTTGCATAAAATTTATTTATACACATGCTAACATTGTTACAAGAAATATATAATATGAGCAATTTGAAAATAATTTTATTGTATTATGAATATATTTTGATATTATGTACACACAAATGAATAAAAAGCTATCAAAAAATATTTTCATTTTTTGATTACATTCATCATACGATCGATAAAAGAAGAACTTCAGTAATAGCAAAAACAGCAAGAGACTGGAAAATAGATGAAGGAATTATACTATCACAAGTTAGTAAAAATATATTTCATACGGAATGGAGAATATTCATTAATCTACAGATCATTATTTTCTATAGGAGGTAAAATTCATTCATGACCTATAAAAATCTCCTTAAATAAGTAATAAAGTCATGTATGTATTTTGCTTCCAAAGTTGGTGTTTGTTTGGGATGTTGATAGAGATTAGTGATGACTGAGGGAATTTAGACAAGAATATGATTATTTGTATAGGTTGGCAGAACTGACCGTATTTTAGAATTACGCTCAATATGTGCAAGTTGAAATGAAGAAGATCATAAGATATGCTGTAGCTTGCAAACACCATTACAGATTCTCCATAAGAGATGATAGAACTCGTAAGACATCGACAGCTACTAAATCCTATCATCATATTATCTACTCTGGTCTCAGTGTTTAGGCAAGCTTGTGAGAAATACGGCCATTAGCCTTTTATAATTTATAAGTTATTTTAAATACTTACTACCTCCCAAGATACCATCTAAATGTGGTGCAATATGGTCAAAAATCCATTAAAACTTATGAATATATTTTTTTCAATTTTCACCTATTCATCGCGCCCTTGAGGTGATTTTTCACAAAAACGGCGCTATACAAATTATCCAAATAATATTATTATTATTATGATGTATTTAAAAGCCTTTATTATAAGTAAAAGTTGCTTTCAACATTATTACAATTAGGAATTTGAGTCCATTTTTTTTTTTTTTTTATATCAATATCCACCTCCAAACATAAATACCAGTATTTTTTTTTTTTTAAAGTTCGTTTTCATAGTTAAACTAATTCTCAAAGTTAAAATTTTTTAAACTTCGCCAAAACAGCAGTATCTCAGAGGTAGGGAGCGGGGGTTTGCGTGACGTCTTCCGTACCGTCAGAAGGGCATTACATGGTATTTATCTTTGACATCGCAAATTGTCGTTATCCAGCTGTCAGTCGCGTATTTTGTTAGTTTGTGTTTTTTCTTCAATTTTACCACTTTTAATTTAACAAAACCTTAAAAATGTCAGGAGATAATGCGTATTACTATTGCATAATACTGATGTTTAAAAATAGAAGCATTACTGCAATTTATGATCATTCCAAATCTCAATGAGTTTTACGTAAAAAATGGTGTAACGCCATGAAGGCGGCATTACATCAAACGTAAACGGTACATTTGTCGTAGGAGTTTGTTCGACTAATCATGAAGCGTTTCTATTTTATGGCGTTTTAACCAATTTTCAAGAAGCATTCATTAATTCTAAGAATAATAATATGGAAATATATATATATACTCGTATATTCAGAATCGGTGTTATTCGATCTACATGCAGATATTTTTTTTAAGTCATAATATTTTTCACTCAACTTCCTTATTAGAAGCATTCGTTCTACCAAATATTTGTACAATTTTATGATAAAAATGTCACAATAACTTTATATGTATAAGGGGTTTGTTACCCCTTAAAAAAATATGAATGAATAGACACATTGGAAATACTTAAAAATAATATATATACGTAGTTCATTTTGCGTCTGGTAATTTTGCTGTCATAATATGTATATCTACATACTGTATATAATTTTAATAATGCAAACAATTGATTAAAAAGTTTCAAAATTCATTGAAAAAAAAATGGTGGGCTACTTTAAACACAAATAAATATACAAAGTACTTAAAAAAGTATGCCAATACTTGTGGAAGTGAGAACAGCATTTTCTTTCAATGTCTGGCTCTCTGTCTTCAACGGGTTATTAATTTAGATCCTGGGCTAAAACAGGTACGCCGAATTATGTCAAAATAGGTCTATAAGATCTTCAGTTTCTACCTCACTAGACCTCACATCTGTGAACATGATTAGATTGTTGGATTCAGTCTGCCCAGAAGGAGCTTTAGTTGGATTTTTCCTCTGAGGAGGTCGGGGAGGAACACTAAGAATGGAATTGGGGTGGATCAAATCCATATCAAAGATGTGCTCCATCGAAGATTGGCTTGCTGAAATGTTGACGCTGTTTCTTGGCATTTGAGGAGAATTTTTCTTTCTAGCCGGGGGACTAGGTGCTGGACGAAGTGTTACTTGAGAAGGTGCTTCCTTGGAGTTGAAGGGGTTTTGTCTTTTGGAATACACGTGAGCAGAGGTCTTACTTCTAACCAAATGTGAATGATTTTTCCACGGGTCTTCTAAGGGTTTTTCTTCATTGGTGATGTGAACATTTTCTAAGACATTGACAAAAGATTTACTCCTCATGACCTCATTCCTGACATGTGAAGAAGATTGTTGGACAGAAAGGTGGCTCACAAAACCAGTTAGGTGGTGCTCAGCGGGCATGGGCTCTCCGGGGGCCCACTTCATGGAGCCTTCGTTGCGGGGTACCATCAACAGGGGGTCCTACAACACCATTCATTATTTAATTAATAAATATCTAAAAGCATTATAACGGGACCAACAATAAAAATATTGTTAAAATTCAATAGATATTGAAAATAATATGAGTTGTATAGAATCATACATGGAACTATCCAGATAAAATAACTAGAAAACAAAAGATGCTTTGACTCTATAAAACTGATACAAAGAGGGGATACAATCATAAGAAGTTGAATTGTGAACAAGGAGACCAAGCTGAAATGTCATTATGATATAAATAAAAACATTAACGACAGCGCCCTTGAGGTGATTTTTCACAAAAACGGCGCTATACAAATTATCCAAATATTATTATTAACACATTTTTTTTTAAATTATAAAATAAAAATAATACCATCCAATAATTAATTATTTATCTTACCTTTCCAGTCTTGAGGTAGATTTTTGATTGCAAGATATAAAGTTGTGATCTCAGGTACTGTGACGATGCACAGCGCAACTTTGTTACCCACTGAGTTACGCTTGCTTCTGTCATTCCAGAAAACATGTGCCTTTTCTCTGGTTCATCTCTAAAATAGATTAAATCATTATTACAAATAAAAGGTATTATTACATATAAATAAAACATGTATTCACAGCTTATGATTACTCAGGCCAAGTTATAAGGGTGTGTCATGCAGGTGCATTATATCAGACTGTTTCATATTCATTAGGCGGGGCAAAATGTTTCTATACCTAGTTGATTTGTAAATTTTCCAGACACAAAAATAATATGATGTGCAGAATTAAGACCGCTAAAAAATTATTTGAAGAAGTCATCTAAAGAACCCTTTAGGTGATTTCATTAGTAGACGGCGTTATACAAAATTAACCAATAATTATCACTTGTTCAGATCAGTAACTAGGATTATATAACAATTATTATTATTTTAATAATAACTCGGATGCATTTTTATAAAATATTTTAGCATTGATATTTTGTAGAGAAAATGAAATTAAATTAACTAGTCATGTTTAAATTTTCCCCATGTATAGCTTTTTTTTCAATGCAGCAGTGGGTTAATGTGTTCAATGGTTTTTTAACCAAACTTCTCAAAATATGTGACAGATTTTGGAGGAATGTGGTGGAGGTGATATACATTACAATACTGAAAATGGATATTATACAATATAATAATATAGTACAATACTGAATAGTTTATTTACCGACAGGAGTAAGCATAGCTTGAGTCATATTATAACACCTAAATGTTTGAAATTGATTTTCAGATAGCAGAATTGCCACTATTTTTCATTATTTATTCCAGATCTCGGGAAGATGGTACAATTCCATGAGTTCCGTGTAATATGTATATGGAAATATACAGGTTATTACAATTATAATATTGTAATGATTTATTTATTTTCATATAAAGCAATCACTTTGTAGTTGGACATTGTATTAAATGAAATAACACTTCGTTTTAAACTACAAAATTTATTATTTTGAACGCCAATTCGTTTTGTAGCATATATTCTGTCTCACTCTATTATTATTTTCTGTACCCATATTTACCTGATAACTTTGTATCATTCTTTAATTATTATATGTGCCCTGACAAAGCTTGATCGAAGCGAAACCGGTTGGGGTTCAAAATAATAAATTTCCTAGTTTAAAACAAAGAGTTATTTTATTTAATATTGTAATGATCAAATAAAATGAAAATATAAAACGTAAGATTTAAAAATATATATACATAATATGTTTTAATAAATATCATGACAGTAGAAAATAAAAATATAAGTAGCTTCGTTGCAAGACAACAAGAATTGATTCCATTGTTTTTAAATGGGACCCCGCAAGAAGTCCAATGCTGCCATTCCAAGAGTGTTTTCACTTGTGACTATTCTTGTTCTGTAGTTGGCGATACGTTTTCGTGCTATGAATCCAGGAACACCCCTTCTGCAAACATTTCAGAGGCACTGCAGTACCAGGACAGCCCGAAAAGTATCTGGTATGAATTATTGTACTGTCCCTCCATTCTTTTAAATGTTGCTTGGTTAAAGTTTGTCCACAGCTCTAGTGTATACAGGCTTGTACAGTACGTATTAAAGTTGTCATTTTACTTCTCAGCTTCATTTGTTGAACCTTCGAGCAAGCATGTTTCCTCTAATGTACATTGCTCTTCTCTGCCGCTCAATATTAGCATCATCTTTGAGCTCAACTGTTATGATATATCTTAAATATTTGACTTCAGATTTTTCTGTTATCTTCATTCCGTTAAGGCTAATAAATAGGTAGTATTTTTTTAAAGGGCTTGCCTTGAACACTTGTAACACAGATTTATGTAGGCTGTATACCATGTTGTGTTCAGCAGCATATTCTTCACATATTTTTAGCAGCCTCCTCATAACTTTAATGGTTGGCAACAGAAAGATCATGTCATCTGCATACGCAGTGTTATTTATGCATGTGTTTCCCAGGTGACAATCTACATTTGCTGAGGTGAGTTTTTTAATAGATCGTTCATAAAAATATTAAATAGAATCGGTGGTGAGCTTCCCCCTTATCTGACGCTGCATCCCACATTCACCGGTGTTGACGTCTTATTTTTCTAAATAACCTGGTTCTCTTAATGATGATGCCATAATGTTAATTATTTATCTTTATCTCCTCAGAAACATCTAGGATAATGTAAGCAGATTAACTGGCGCCAATTTTACTCAAACATTAACAAATAGTCTTAGAATTAAATAAAGAATCTTACATAAAAGATATAGAAAAGGCAAATGGAGAGTCCTGCCCATGTTCCATTTGTATTGAGGCATTTTCTAAAACGAAGACGCCAGATGGTCTTTTCTCATCAATACGATAATAAAAAAGAAAATTATCTGTTAACTTGAAAATTTTCTCTTTAAAAACTGAAAAAAAGAAATAGGTAAATTACATTCAAAAGTTTTTTTTTTGTTTGGAACATTGGTAAGGTAAGTAAGTATAAATATATAATATAATGTCTGTAAGTCAATATAAAATATCAAAAAAGAAACATTTTAAATAAAAAAATGATATAAACAATCTTCTTTTTATAAAGAATTAATGAAAAATGAATTAAATTTGAAAATAACATTTACTTTAAAATGCAATTACTAAACAAAGTCCAAAAACTATAAATGAATAATTATTTAATGTTTTGAAAAGTGGCAATCGTTTTACGAAGATTGTTTTGAAAAAACACGACAATTTTTGCAAGAGTCGTGAAAAGCATTACAAAAGATCAAGGCGTGTTAATCACCAACCGTAACATCTTGCGAAACAGTGGTAATCAAAAATAGCCGTAGCACGATATTTGTATCGAGATATTTGTCTATGTATTGAGGAGGCGTAAAGAAAAAAAAATTAAATACGCTACCTGTTTGATAGTAATAAGTTGTCGTATTCATCTTTTTGTAGTATAATCTACCTTCCATTTGTGATTTACCATCGCTTTTTAAAGCGAGTTCTTTAACGTTAAATCTCATTTAAAATTTACAAACAATCAAAAAGATAAATATAAAACTGACAAGCTCAAAAACATTGACCATAGACAAAAGTGACAGATGCAATTTTATCTATGGATTTATTTTTAGTCATAAGGATGGTACGATTGTGGTTAGTAACATAACAGAGACATTATTGTAACGGGTATTGTGGCATCCCAATGATTAATTCGAAACAATATTCTACGTATATTTTGATAATCAAAATGTTTCGACTATAGAGATGTTTCTATCTCGGTGTCTTGGCGGTCACTGAAGTCGTCGAGATTTCTTCAGTTTTTTTTTATTTAAAAAAAAAATAGGAACCGGCTCCTATGGAAGGAACCGACACTTAGTTATGTTAGATTAGCGGTGAGCGGCAAATAACTGGTTCCAGTTTTATTTTTTCAGAATATCGCTAGCAAACCCCCATCCCATGAAATAGGAATATTAAGAAGAATCGGTTCCTTTTTTAGCAAAATTTAAAACCGTCCTGCCACCGGTAATCGGTTCCAAAAGTAATTGGATAAATAACCGCCTTTTCGTCAGTATCCTGTAACTGGAACCGCAGTGACACCTCATTCAGCTATCTAACATTATATTATCCCCATTTGATTATACCTAACAGCCCAATACTACTCTGAATGCCTACAGGAGTTAAACATGGTCCGACAAGCTACTCCCAAATAAAGAATATTAGTTTCTTATATTTACATCCACAATATCATTTAAAAAATATTCCACAAAAAACTGATATATTTAAACATTCATATATTCTCTTCTATTATTCAGACTCATCACATGATCCGACTAGTATTTGACTCACTCGGTTGTGCCATATCTTCCTCCAGCGTTCCCTACTTCTATCATTCATTTTCACATCATATCTCCTTACACTCTTCGTTCGTCCATTAGGGCTACAAGTTAATAAAGCTAGTGGGCCTAACGGAGTACCTGCACTGGTATTGCAGAGGTGTGCTGCAGAAATCGCTCCAATTTTGACAAAGCTTTTTAAAATGTCCCTGAAATATGGATCTGTGCCCTCTGGTTGGAAAAAAGCGGTCATTCATCCTATTCCCAAAAAGGGTGACCGCTCCAACCCGGCCAACTACTGCCCCATAGCGATCACATCGATTCTATCCAAGGTGATGGAACGTGTGATCAACGACAAACTGCTCACATACCTCGAGAACAAAATAATTAACGACCGTCAATATGGATTTCGGCAGAACTGGTCCTGCGGTGATCTTCTCGCGTATGTGACGCATGTTTGGGGGCGGTGCTTGGAATGTTTCGGTGAGACCCAAACGGTTGCACTGGACATTTCTAAAGCCTTTGACCGGGTTTGGCACCGAGGACTTGTCAACAAACTGCCATCTTACGGACTTCCCGCATCCTTGTGTACGTGGATTGCCGATTTTTTGAGGGAGAGGTCGATTCAGACGGTTGTTGACGGTATCACCTCTTCCTCTCATTCAATTAATGCTGGCGTCCCCCAAGGATCGGTTCTGTCTCCAACTTTGTTTTTGTTGCACATCAACGACCTTTTGTCATGTGCACCAATACATTGTTACGCAGATGACAGTACAGTTCATGATGGTTTTTTGTTTGACAAGCCCCCAAAGGGCACAGAAATAAAAACGGCTCGGAAGGCTTTGAAGCAGAGAATGGACGAGTACCTTGAGAGAATCTCCTCTTGGGGTAAGAATAATTTCGTCGAATTTAATGTTTCAAAGACCCAATCATGTCTGATTACGACTAAAAGGGATCCAAATGATAATTTAGTCTCCTTCAACGGAAGTAATCTTCCCAACAAACCTTCCATTGAGATGCTTGGTGTAACCTTAAGTGACCAGTTAAGGCACCGGGGCTCCATCGAAGCCAGAGTAAAGTTAGCCTCTCAGAAGTTGGGCGTGTTGTACAGGGCCCGCAGATACTTCAATAGTACACAACTGCTGACCTTGTACAAATCGCAAGTACGCCCCACTGTTGAATTTGGCAGCCACCTCTGGTCTGGAGCCCCTAAATACCTGAAAAAAACCCTTGATTCTGTGCAGAAACGGGCGGCCCGTTTGATAGATTCTCCTATCTTAACAAACGGATTGCAAACCTTGGAGCACAGATGTCAGGTGGGAATGCTGTCCTTGTTCTACAGGTATTTCAATGGAAGATGCTCCGAGGAACTTGCGTCATTGATCCCTTCGGCACCGGTGCATAGTCGGGAAACTCGCCAAACGCACGCCCAACATTTGTACACAGTTGACATTCAATACATGAGAACGGGTCGCTTTTATGACTCGTTCTTATGTTCAACAGCTCGGCTATGGAACGATTTGCCGGCCTCTGTGTTTCCTCCCTCCTTCAACATGGGCCTCTTCAAGACCCAAGTTCACTCCTTCCTTTCCTCAAAAAAACCCTCCACACAGCATCCCCAAAGATGACATAGGCCCTGAGGGAAATTGTTCTCATCAAGGCCTCCTGTGTGGAATTATTGTAAAAAAAAAAAAAAAAATTGTTTCCAAACCATCTTAGCACCCCTTTCTTAATCTTATTCATAACGCTTTCACCAGCCTTGTATACTTTGCATGTTAAATTCATTGCATTACAAAGGAATTCCTTTTTTTAATTTTTGAGAGCTGCTTACCACTGTCGTTTATTCGGTCATTTGTGCCAAAAGACATGAAATATACCTTTAAAACTTCCAGGGATGGTGTATCAGTCAGCCAGGTCCTAGCAGTGTCAGGGGTAAAAAAAAAAAACAGACTGGAACAAATGTAAGAAATTTCAAATTGTACACAAATTATTTATATAATTTGGATCAAAGTGGTAGTTTATCAAAATGTCATTCAATATGAGGGTACTCTTGCTAACCTCCACTTTTTAAAAGTCTAAATGAAACCTTGTTGTACTAGTATTTTTACAAATTTTATATGAATTTAAGAACCTGATCCCACTTAATTTCCCAGGAAATAATGTTTGAAAAGTGGATGATTCTTGCGAAACCAGTCACCTCAACTCGCCGCCACCTTGATTATGATTCAGCCTTCAGCAAAAAACGTCAATGTACCACCCTTTTTTATATCAATTTAATGTTTAAAAAATATAGTATCTAACATCCAGTAAGCAAATAACGCTTTTCTTCATTTATCCCGAATGTAGGTTACCAAATTTGCATATAGTACTCTCATGTCTGAGATTTTCAATATACGATTTGTTAAACCGTTTTCAACAAACTTTACAAGTGCACCGAATAAACCAAGTATAAAACATAAGGTACACTATATTTTCCTGTAAATTTGTGGGAGGAATGGCAAAAATTGACCACAACTGAGCCTGAAGCCATAGATATCACAACTACTTTCTTGCCAGGTAGTTTCAACTTGAGTAAGAAATACTGCACTATTGTAGATCAGTTTGAAAAACCAAGTTCATAGAAGTGTAATGTATAATCTTTTAATGATATTGTAGAAAAATGTGAAGTTAAACATTGATTTATTTTTCATAATTAACACATACAAATTGAACTCGCAACCTCCTAATTAAATCACCACTACGAGTACGCTCAGAGCCGGTTCTGTGCAGGTGCAATTGAAGCAATCCGCTCCAAGCGGCGAATCACCAAGCCGCTGTTTTTTTGTTTTAACAATATACAAATCATAATATTACTCTGAAAATTTAACGTAACAAAACATGTAATATTATATTTAGTTATTTTCAGAAGGAAAACCCGCCAAAAACAAATGGTTAACAGTGATGACATTTTATAAAAATTATGCTTTTACATAGAAAAGATTTTCAAAAATTTTTATGTTTAAATTTGGATTTTGACCAAGGGAGCCCAAAATTTTACCTGCGCCAGGCACCGTTTGGCTCAGGGCCAGGCCTGACTACACTTCAAAGGCATATCTGTGTGAAGTTAAATTACGAGTAATGAGCTATGAAGGGCAGCACATAAAATAAAGACACAATGAAATATAATTAGTGGATTAATACCAGTTTATTTGTTGTATAAAATAAAACTAATACACGGGGATACAATCAAACTAAGCTTCACGACAGATTAAAAACATAATTTAGATGAATCCTATGGGTCATTAAGTCTTCTCATTTGTACTATTTTAGATATCATCCATCTTGCATTATTCACTGAATAAGTCCAAAGTTTAGTTATTACTCTCCACATAACAACTAAAATATTTCCCAATTATTTTAAATGTTTTTGAATTCAATCACAGATGTCATGTATGAATGATCTAAGTTTTACGCAAAATATTTACAAATGCTATCATTATTATAGTTGGCAGTAGATTTCATAAAATTCCTTAACTAATCTAGACGCTCACAAAGATCTACACCGTAGCTTACATTGTTTATGGAACCAATATCGCCAATATTCCCTATTCGATGCGTACTTACATTCAAATAACATATACACAAAAGGAACGATAACAATTAATGCAACCAAAGTAATTTTAATACCTAAATAGACAGTCACGAATATACATGTATACAATACACAAAATAAACATCCAATTACACAATCAAGTTATTTAAAACAATTAGAAAAAAGATTTTGTAAAATGTTTTCTTAAAGTGCATTTTATATTCTTGTTTTCCACATTGCATGGTCAAACCAATTTTCCTACACTAAATTTTAATTAAATTATTTTATACAATTTCAATATTACACAATGTAAAAGAAGACTCAAAATTAGTCAAAAGACAATAATCAAAATGGAAATAATTGAACTAAGTTAGTAATTATTTGCAGATATTTGGCAAAATTAAATAAAGTCTTAAGAAGAATTACGCGTGTTGGATTGGTGTTAATTGTAAATAATATCATTTAAAAAATATTATCTTAGAAGTCTTTAAATTCGCATCACACGTTACAAACCAGTTCAGTCACAACATTTCTTTCTTTTCTTTCTTTGACCAATGTAGAGCACACGCTTGGGGTGGCGTGGATGTCACACGTAGGGGTGGTGCCGGTGCTGGGCCCAGTGCAGCGAAAGCTGGTGTCACATGGGCTGCGAGGGACGCTCCTCCCACTCCTCTCTGCCTGCGCCGGGAGTGCCGCCCCCGGGGCCGCCCCCACTCCAGTCCCAGTCCTTGCCCTTGGGTCGGAACTTGCCCTTGTGGGGACGCTCCACGGGCTCGGTGGGCCAGCCGCTCCACTGCTCCCGGTGGAAGAACTTCTTCTTGAAGTGGTGCGAGGCGTGTCCCGAGGGCTTCTCTTGGCGCTGGTACTTGAGGGGCACTTGGGCCACGGGCAGTGGCGGCAAGGTGGCTGCGCTGGGGGGGCTGGGAGGCGGCAGGGAGCAGGGACTTGGCGTGCGCAGGGGGAGCGACAGCTCCCCGGGGGGCTCCAGAGGAGGGCTCTCGGAGTTAGGGGACGTCTTTATGTTGGGCGTAACGAGTATCCTGGGTGATTTGGGAGGACTCGAGCAGATTTGTGGGATGTGGGAAGATCTGTTCTCAATGACAGAGATGCTGGGTGGTGGCGGGTCACCATGTCCTATGCCTGAGTCAGGAGAAGTATTACAGCTAGTTCCTTCCTCAGTCGATCTTCTGCGCTTGTCTTCCATGGCTGTAGAAGCCAAGGAGACAATCTGATCGAATCTGAAAGCGATACGATTCTGCCACTTACTCTCTTCCACTTCTTCACCTACTTCAGATTCTGTTAGGAAGAAGGATGCCATCATAAATTTTTTGCAATATTTAATTAGGGCAGGATAATTTTATGTTTATAATTGAATCAAAAATCAAAAATTAAAATTAAAAAAAACCACCACCAATTAAATAAAATATGCAAATAATAGAGTGCTTCAAAAGCTAATGAAAAATGCTTGCCTGGGTATTACAAATTATTACTTTTATATTGAGTACTGAATGTTTGCAAAAATTAATTTCCTGCAAGTTAAAAATTTTTGAATGCTGGTCTTTAAAACTTACCACTTAGCATGCGATTGCGTAAACCGATTGGAGGTGTAAAAACAGATATGTATTGCGATGCGATCAGTCAGGGCAGGGGTCTGCAAGTCCCTGAAGACACACCAAGTGCCATATCAAATCAACATTAGCCTCCGCCATTACACACTCGCTTCGTCCGACAAACTGCCTTACATTATTGTCCTCACTCACTGATCACCGATAACCGGTCAGTGCGCACTTTACAAATATTCATATAAAAGTAAAAATTTGTTAATATTGAAAGCAAAAAATAATCACACTTGATAAAAAAATAATAAGAAAATGTGCTGTGAACGAAAAAAGACAACAATGTTGCACAGTATAGTCAAAACACAGCTACTTTTGTATGCAACAGGCAATCATTAGAAGAAAGGAAGGAAAAGATAAGAAGTAAGACTAATAACATATCTGTATATTTAAATTGTAATATATTCTTACAGAAAAGAGCAACACAATAAGAGTCAACACCCCAAAATCGGACAAAACTTCAGTGTATTTAAAACAATATTATTCAGAAGGTGATGATTACATACAGTAGATTGTGGTAACAGAGTGTGAGCGTTTTTGGCCTAAGAAGATCCTGCTGAATAAAACATTTTATTCTCAACAACGAAGGTACATTTGTATACCCATGTATATAGATAGGTAATCTTACCTATTTAACAGTGTGTTATTTATCAGTAACCCAAGTTATTATTATTATGCTATACAGTCTTATCACTTTGAAAACTAAAGTAAAATAAAAAGCACAGAAAATGTCTACGACAAGCATGCAAAATAAAAGCTTTTTATGGAGCTCAATATTTGCAGACACATGTAAAACTAGTTTAATAGGAATAAGAGTATGAACACTTCAAATTGCTAGGCAATGACTTAACGTACAAATAAAATAATAAAACCACAAAATAACTGTTTTAAAACATTCCAAGTGGACATCTTAATGATTTTAAAAATATTGTTATAAATATGTACCTACCTACAGGCCCAATACAGTATTTTTGAGTATCTCAATTTACAAATAATGAAATGGGCACATAATATTTTTATCAGAAGTCAGCTGCTTTGGAAATCCTGAATATAAAAACTGGATTAATTATCAGTCATTGAAATATTATGTTGTAAGCATTGACTAAGTCGGTGGTTGTAAGGATATCCTTGATTAATACTATTTATTCTAACAAAAAGTAACAACCTTCTGAATAAATACATATTTGGGGAACTGTTTATATAGTGTTGCATAAATACAGGGTTGAGGAAATGGAATGGAAATCATCAATATGATCGGTTGACTCTCAAGACATGTGTCTCAATTGTATAGAAAGCACCATTCATGGTTCCATTTCATCCATTTTCTCAACATTATATAGTTTTTGATACAGAAATGTTACGTCAAAAATAAATTTCAACAGGAAATAACAAAAAATGTGTTGGAACCCAAAAGTATAATAAAAAATATAATAAGTTATTAAAATATATGAGAATATACTTGGATTCTACATCCATCTAGACTTAAAAAGTGACAATGAAATCTCCCAGTTAATAGGTATATAAACTGAATAGATTGCACCTGCAATAAAAAATTACTGATTCTGCAGGGGATTTCAATGTCACCTTCGAAGAAATACATGTCAAAAATCAACAATAATAATAATATAGTTTATAAATATTATTTAACTAATGTAATAAAATAAACTTGTGAAACAAAAGAACTAATGACTTTCTTTTTAGCTAATACAATAAAACAAAAAGATAACTCAAATTAAAACCTCGGCATAATATCCAAACCACAATAAACATGCTTAAATTATAATTCTGACAAACCCGTAAAAAAAAAGAAGTACATTTTCGTAAGATAAAAATGTTAAAATATTTATGTTTCATTACAACATGTAAGGAAATATTTTTCACAACTAAGTCATTTTTATATTGCAAACAATTTATTTATTTTTGGTATTGATTACTCACAACCTCTGTCTATAAAAAGTGCAAAATCAGTCACTACCACCAGTACACTTGCATTTGAAAATATAATATTCCAGATCATCCAAGAATATTTATCATGCATTTCTGTAGTCAATTACACAACATACAAGTATCAAAATTTACCAAAAATAGCCTTCATTGTATACTATTTTAACTACATCAATTTTGTACTTTTGCTTAAAATTACAATCACATAATCAAATCCTAGTAAATATGACAAATTATGAAGTACCTTCATCAGGTCTCAATGCACGTTCCGGCTCAGGAAGCTCATCTTCCAGTGGAGTGGAGGTGTTGGAGTGGGGCTCCGGACTGGGCATGGACACGGCCAGCGTGGACAGGGAGCTGTCTAGGTGCTGCTTCTTCAGGGGCCGGGTGGGCCCATGGATGACAGGGGAGGCTCGCTTCAGGCTGGTGTACTGACACGCCACAGGAGATTTGTCACATATCTCAGTCTTGATAACGGATGTAGGCTGCGAGGCCATGACGGGGGGGTCGACAGGGTACTGAGGGCGCGCCTCCTCCTTGACCTTCCAGTAGTCCGAGGCCAGCACGCGAGCCTGCAGGCACGCCGCCAGCCCCTCCAGGGGGGGAGCGGTGCCAGGGGTCGCGGGAGGTTTGCTCTCACTGAAGTATGACTCGTGGTAAGGCTTAATTTCCGCCCTAGGCAGGGGAACGTACTGGTGAGAAGCGTAGCTTCCCTTAGGGGGCTGGTACAGCACTGTGGTCCGTGGTGGTATGTAGGGGTCGGCCGCTTGAGGAGTCTGCGTGCGAGGCGAGTTGGTTGGGAAAGAGCTCTGAGACAAATGGTTGTTAGCTATAACGGGCTGGATTACAGGAGATTTGGAACACTGTGTGTTGGAAGAAAATGACTCCAACCCCTCCGCACTGTTTGGTCTAGATATTGGACTATATACTTGTCTCAGAGGTTCGAGATTGGTATCGACACGAACATTTACTCTTTCTGGACGAGGAGGAATGTTAGAATTCATCATGTTACTGGGGGTCACTAACATGGAGCTCATATTCACGGCAGCGTTGATTATACTTTGATTGGATATTTCCAAAGTTCGCTCTAATTTCACCATTCACAAGGTCCCCGATTGTTCTACTTCCTGATGAACTCGGATGATGTTGAGTAAGTTTTTCCTGAGACAAATGTCTTCTAAGAGCCAGCTTAGCTGGTGATACTTGTGTGTAGTCAGGTTGCAGCACATTCCTCGCTGCCGGGGATGCTTCCCTGGGATGACACACCACTTCCCCATTTGTTCTGTACACTTCTAACCTCTCTCCCTGCCTCGGAGTGTCACTGCGGTAAGTGTCGGCGGGCTGCATCAAGACTCCGTGTCGAGAATAAGCCTCCGCATTCCGCATGACTTCCGTGGGCAGGAATCTCTCTGTGAGGGAGTGCTTATAATCTCGGTTGGAGATGACAGGTTTGACATCGGCAGGCGGAACTTGCATCTGAGGACTATGCGCGTACTGAGCAGGGAAGTGTGACTGGCTGTAGGAAGGCTGTGTGGTGGTGTAGGGGTAGGTTCGAGAAGTGGTAGCTTGTGGTTGTGGCTGCAGGGCGAGGTTGGGATACGCGCTGGCGGCTGCGCTGGCATTGGGAGTACTTTGATGAGCAGCTTTTCTTTGCTCTTGATCTTCATTGAGAACCGAGGTAATAATGCTTTTGAGTCTATCCTCAAAGTTTATCACTTTCGGTGATTCCTGAACCTTCCCAACAACATTTAGAGTTTTCTGACATTTAACAGGAGATAACGGTTGTTGTTTTATATGAGCTGTTGGAGTAATACTTCTTACTTGATTTTTTGAGGAAGACAGAGCTCCATTTTTTATAATTTTACTAAATTCAGCCATCTTTTCAGGCTCTCTAATGTGGCCATTCATTAGATAATGGTTATTATGTTTTGCATTCATAGCACCTAATTTACCAGCTTCTATCTGTCGGCCAGTTTCTAATATTTTTTGAGCTAAAATTTCTGGGTTTTGTTCCTCAATCTTCCCAATATCTGGCACATCAGGCCACTCTTGTGAACGTGATCGGGTTTCCCGAGTTTTCCTTCCCATTTTATTATTAACAGCATTAGGTTTGACGGTAGCCACTGGCACAGGAGGTGCCATCTTTCTATCCTCATTTGTATTTTCTATCTGATTATTCTCCATTTCAAGTTTACTTATGTGGGAGTGAAGACGTTTCCTGTGAGCCAACGTGGCAGATACTTCTTTCAGAATACATTCCCGCATTATTGCAGGAGTTATTTCAGCGTTTGGTTGGATATGGCCTAGTTTAATATACTTATCAGTTATTTCTCTAGTTCGTTGTTTTACCAAAACTGCTTGCTCAGCCTCAATGTTCTGAACCTAATAAAAAATAAAAACAAAAAGTTATAAAGACATCAAAGGATTGGAAAATTTGAGTAAGACAAAAATAAATATTATAGGCAGAAGAAAAATCGTCACATAAATAAAAAAAATATGCCCAAGGCTTGGAACTGGAAGCAATGATCAAAATAATTGATGTATAATTCATGCTATCTCTTTCGCGTCTAATGTGTAAACTGATTGGGATAGATAGATTTCTGGGAATTATGAAGAAAAAGCATTTGCATTGAAAAACTCATTTTGTCAATAAGGTTATTTTAATACGTAAATATATTCAATAACACCCTTATTGATAGTATATCTTAGTGCATTTGAGAGATAACTTATTTTAATGGGGTATTAGGTATTATGTTTTATTTATTTCCATTTAGAGGCCAAACACAACAAAAGACACATGTATTGTCAAAAACTTATTGAAAGGGTAATAATTTTGTTAGAGAGCATTTTTTCAAACTGCTTACGTGAGAAATATTACCATACGGGAAACGTATTAAAATGTGAAAACAATGTAATTTGTATGAGATTGCTTCAGGTAAGAAAAAACTTTTCATTAGTGGAAAAACATATTGAACAGGAGTTTCTTAAGCGGGTTGAACTGTACATTGAAAGTGCTTTACTATAAAAAGGTGTTTCCTGTAAAGTAACAGATTTGCAGATAATGCTTTACATAAGACACATTGCTTCATTTAAGAGCACTTTGTTGCTCACCTGGGATTCCAACCTGCTTACTTTCCCTTGTAACTCTTTATGGCGGCTAACGATTTCTTTAGATTTGGTGAGCAGGTCAACAGTGTTGGTGGCATTGATGCCAATCTCGCTCATCCTCGCTTTCAGCAAGACCACCGTGTCCTGAATCAACACTTTAATCTGTTTCTCTAATTGAGCTGCACGGGACAAAAACTGTTTTTTGTTTTCCTGAAAACACACAAAAACCACAATTATTATTAATAGCAATAACGCATTTTGCTCACCTTATGCATTCATAACTTGCGTTGCACGGCCAACTCTTGTTTTAATATGGCTTTTCACTATAATGACCACTTTTATATTTGTAAATCACATTTATCATATTTTACAAAGTCAGTTTCAATTTTTGGACATAAATTGTTTTTGTGGGCATGTATTGACTTTTGGCTACAATTTAACAAATCAAGTAAATTTCAAAACCAAATTTCGGCAAGTTCGCAACATTTCACAGAAATTCTGACAGCCGATTGTGAGTATGATAATTAGATAGTCAGAGGATGTTAATGTGCAGCTAGAAGGCTGCCTTCAAAAGAGCATCTTTATAATCTATTTATATTAATCCTGGACATTATGATAACATTTTCAATAACAATAGACAAAAGGTAATCAAAAAAATAGGGACTAACAACAACAGCTGGCTGTACGGTTTTCCAGTCAAGCATATAAATGCAAAATGCTTACCATTTCCTTGTCAATCTGAGCCTGTATTTCTTTTTTGTATTCTGGTCTCCGCATACTCTCCATGGCGCTCATGTATTGCGTCTTGAACATATCCAGCAACAGTTGCAGTGCGTAGGGAGTGTCCCGTGGTCGATCCGGGATATCAAGCTCTGCATGGGCCGAGGTACGCTCTGCCAAAGAACTCAGCGACGACAGGCGTTGGTCCACACAGCCCGGGGGCGGTGGGAGACTGCGTTCATCTTGCTGAGTGCTGGTGAGCGTGTGGCTATGAAGGAGCTCTAGCCCGGAGATGTTGAGTGCACGGCGAGGTTTACGCACGCGACCACGCTGGCCGGGTCGGACCGCAGCACCGGGAGGGGGAGCCGCCGCCGCCGCCACGGCCACACGCTCCACCACCTTCACAGGTTTGCGCCTCAACTTCTTGGTGGCCGCTCTGCGCCCTCGCCCATTCACTGCTGGATAAAGAATAAACATTTGATTACTACACATAATTGTATCAGTATAAAAAGTTTTAATAAAGTAATGGAGCACGTCTAACGCCTTGTAGGGAGTCCAAGTTAAGAGAAGAAATTTTAAAAAAAAATATATATATATATATATAAAACATTATAATGTAAGGTGTTATATTAATATACAATTACTTGTTCCATTAGTTTCCGATGATGCCCAAGGCGCCCCCCAGGAGCGGGTGGAAGCAATGAGAGGAACATCTTCTTCACTATTATCCGAGCTGGACTCCTTGGACTCTTCTTTCGACTCCTTGGATTCCTTGGAACTTTGCCTCGATATCCGAGGCTTGGGTCTCTCCACAGCAGTAATGGCTCTAGTTTTGCTTCCATCAGAACTATTGTCTGTTGAAATTGGGGTCCTAACAACTCTCTTCCTACGCTCCCGGACAGCCGTGTTGGTGGGGCGAACGGCAGCCGCTACTTTTCCGTTTAACAGTTCTCTTCTTGCACGGTTCCTTACTGGTGGGGTATTTTCACTATCTTCGCTAATTCCCGAACTTCCATTAACGACAACACCCTGAAATATAAACAGATATTGAGTTAGGCAAAGAATAAGACTAAATAACTAATATTGTCAACTAAAAGGACGAGTTAGACCTGAATGGTTCACTCTTCTTCGAATAGAATTATTTCAATAATCACAATAATAGCAACAAACGAAAATGAACAGACCCTGATTTTGACGACCTTGACTTTGGGATTTTTCAGTCTTTGGAAATATCTCTCCAGTTTAGTGCGGTCTATAATATGCAAGTAGTACGACACGGGTTTTCCTGTCCACGAAACCGATCCTCGCAAAGGAGACATCTCGCTAACATGCATTATTGTTCCAATGTCACTAAGGTTTCTATCTGTTATTCTAAAATTAAGTGGGCAGAAACTCTTCGATGACACTATTCTAGCACCATCTTTTAAGTCTGCAAATCTCTCCTTTAGTTGATGGTCAACGTTTGGACCAAAAGCAAAATTATTCACAAAAACTATTGTAGCGGAATTAATTTTTTCTCTATGTTCATCTAAAAGGAAATCTCCCCTTATCAATTTGTACTCTCCATATTTCTTCCCGTACCATTTCATCCACATTTTAAAATGGTTATCCATTAACTAGAAAATGAAAAATAAGATTAATAAAGTAAAACACACTTTAAAAAAAAAATACAATATCTCATCAAATAGTTATTAATAAAAAGGGACGGCAGTCAATTTTTCTTAAAAACTAACCGTATCTTGTTATATTTTATTAAAACATCCATCAATACTTACTTCGGCGTATTTACTAGGTACCTCCGCCCTCTCCACCCCGAGACATATGCGTAACGGAGTGGCAGCGGCCATTTGCAACACCACCTGCCCCACCCCGGAGCCCAGATCCACAAATACATCCTCCGATGTTATTTCTATTTGATCTATCATTTGGCATATGAGTTCATAGGATGTTTCACCGTACACCTGAAAAGAGAAAATCATTCTTACTATAACCATTCAAAAATACATGCATCAAAATAAACTCTTTAGAAATCGTTTTCCAAAACTATTATTTGAGTGAGAAAAAAGATTATGTTTAGAATAAACGGACTTCAAATAAATAATTTGTACATTTTTTTCGTTTGCACTATGGCAGGAGCCAAATAGAAGTAATAAGGAACTCCAGTGAAAAATATTAAGACTTTAAAAATATATATTATATTCATACAGATCAAAAAATGCTGATTCTGAATATTTAAGTTTTATTATATATTTTCACATGGAGAATTAATAAATCGTTATTTAAAAGTGATTAAAAAACCAACACATTAAAACACCCTGTGATTGGTCGGTGGGTTTTGATGTCACAAAACCCCACAACAAAACTTTTTTCCACGTATGGAAATGTCAGCTTTTGTTTGGATATTAAAAGGTTTATTTTTCAAGTTATGACGAAAGCAAAACTTAATTTAGGCACTTTGAAGCTCCACAATAGTTATTGAATATAAAAAATATATTATTAATATGACAGAAATAGGATATATCCGAGGCCAATATGACAACCTACAAATCTTTGATACCGAAATTATGAAAGTATTTGAAATAATATGTATATAATACTGATTATGTAAGTGCTTCTAATTACTAACAATTCAAACGAAACAATGTGGAGTTTAATGACGTCATGCCTTAGCCTGCAAAATTTTGACGATCTTTCAAAAATTCTAACTTGGCAAATTAATTATACTATGAAAACAAACTAATCAGCATTAATTACTGAAAAGGAGACAGGAACAATTTGTGAAATTGTGAAAAAATTCTGTTCTGTGAAATAATACTATTAGATAATTCTGTGTGCGAAAGGAAGAGAGGGATGAGTCAATAAACGCAGATGTTCAGTAGAGCCAAAGCAAAATTAAGAAATTTAGTTTTTTTGTATGTAATTATGTCATATGTTACAAGTCCTTTTTCAAAAAATAATAGCACATTATTTTATTTTCCGACTCATCTAATTTTTCTTTGGTAGATATGTATCTAAGCAACCACTCTGCATACTTAACATTTTATTGACTCGTCCCTCTCTTCCTTTTGCACCCAGAATCAGTTATTTGAGGTTATTTATTTAAAAAGATTACAGATAATAATTGACTTACTTCAGGTGAAAAGGGTTCATATTGATTGAGTTTATCTGGATCTGAAACAGCTTGATTGTATGTTTGTTGGAGGACATGTTTCAGTAGGCCTCTGGACGGGTACTTGTTCAGCCTCTGTGTTGGTAATGACGTTCCTTTTTCCTGTAATGAAAGAAAACAACCAGTTAACATCTAGTACAATATATTTTTAAATCATGTGGATGAATGGGGGTTGAAACAGGAAAAAAATAAATACTGTTTGCGTGGTGGATACACAATTTAAAATTGTAAACTTTATGATGTGAAATAAATTCAACGTGGTTCGAGGTACACATTACAATTTGAATAAAAAACTTTTGAATGATTACAATTTCTAATAATAGAAAATAAGATCTGTAGAGTGCCCTTGAGGTGATTTTTCACAAAAACGGCGCTATACAAATCATCCCAATATTATTATTATTAAGAAGTACCTACAATATTCATTGATACTAGCGATGGGAAAAGCTTCACAGATTTGTGAATGCTTCACGAATTGATAGTTCTTCAAAATGAACCCTTCACGATGAACCCTTCAATTGAAGTAACATATGAATTACAGCATTCCTCGTCGGGGGGGGGAGGGTTAAATAATAATATTTTCGGGGCAGCTCTCCCAACCACATAAATTGATGTATGTATGTGCATTATTCTATGGCAAAAATTATACTTTGTAAAAAAACGATGATGAATTGTCTATTACTGGTTTCTCTTCTATGGTTTACGGGATGACAGCTGTCAAAATTGTTTGAATCTTAAGAGTATTCAAGGTTTGAATTGCTAAGTGTATCATGACTTAAAAGGGATTATGTACAATGAGTATGCACAAGGAACTTGCAAAAAGCAAATGAAGTACTAGCAAAATTTCCAGTTTCTGTAAGAGCGATATAAACTTCTTTCAGGGCTTGAGATACAATTTGAATATTCTTACTGTACACAGTTTGACAGTTTGGTTAGCAATAGGCTGAATATTGCGCAAATGACGATTCATATTAAAGGCATTTTCCCCCTTTATGGATATAACTTCAGAACAAAAGTTGCATTTGGCCTGGTAAACCTCAACTTCCTTAAAATAAGCCCATATTTCACTTTTTCTTTCTCGTTGAACGGCCATCCATACTTAAGGTAGAGATTATATAGTCCTATAGACAAAACAAGCACAGAAATCATAAGCAACTGTCACGGGTGCGTGCGAGGGAACGGATAACTAAAAAGATACTTCATTGCTTCATTCATTCTTCGAACTAAAATCGAAGGAAGAAGGGAATGAACAATTGAACTGTGGATGATGCAATATTTCAGTCTTTCGAACGAATGAAAAATTGAAGTTCGAAGTAGATGCCATAGATCGTTCAAGCGGAAGTACCAACTTAACCAACTTCAATTGAAGTATTTGTTCAATGAAAAATGAATGAAGTTGGGACTGCTGTCAAAAGAAGTACTTCTTTGAAACAGTTCTTTCAAAACTGTCTCAGCGCTAATTGATACAGTGTCTATTAGATTTTTTTCTTGCATTAATTTGTTGGAAAATAGCCCTGATATTCAAACCCAAGGCTGTTCCAAGCTCACATATTGATTATAAAAGGTGTTCAATTGAATTTGAGTAATATAATAATGATAATAATAATATTCAACACATTTACCCACTTTGAAAAGTAAAATTAAGTATATTGTAACAAAATAAAACGATTTGAGCTGTGCCAAAATAAGACACAACATACTAATAATTTTAAATTGCATGACACCTAAATAATAATTTAAAAAATACTATGATTAAATTATGTTGAGTAGTTCTGGGGATAATAGTTAATCTTTTGGGTTGCATGCAGAAAATATATATTAGGCGTTGCCATGCAAAATAACCTGGATTTCATGCTGAGCTTTAATATGTTAGTGAACCGCATGACCTTGGAAAAAGTATCCTTAAAGGAATAAAATGGCTGAAATACAGTGGGTGGTCATCACATTAAGACCAGTGATATCTTTTTGCAATTATTGAATTTTGATATTTATTCAAGCAAATACGACAATGCCTACACAAATAAAATATTTCATACATGTATTAAGTACCATAAATTAATAAATACAAAATTTATATGAATATTTGGTGAAACCGCCTTTATTGGCAATGACGTATTCAAAACGCCGTGAAATGCGTTCAATTGATTTTCTTATGGTTTCTGGCAATTCTGGGTCATGTTGCCAGATCCTGATAATCTTTCTTATAAGATCTTGCTTGGTAGTTAGGACTTCCTTCCAGATTTTTCGTTTAACGGGCTCCCAAATGTTTTCGATGGGGTTGAGGTCTGGTGGATTGCCCGGCTATGACAATAATTCGATTTTGTTCCTGATTCAGATTGGGCATAATGCTTTACGGCATGAAAATTAGTTTCTCTTTGTTACTTGAACAATTTTCCGTTTGCCATGGATGATTTAGATAATCAATTTCAACTTATATATTAGGTATTCATATTCGTGCAACTAAATCTTATAAAATAGTAAATGGAACATTTAACGTTTGGCAGGGCAATTCGATATTATTGCGTGTAAACTTTTGGTATTTAAGTTCACAAATGTTACTTTAAAATAAATGTAGGAAATAAAATGAAACCCACTTTACTGGAGTTTTAAGTCAACTAGTTTTGAGACCAACCATGTCTCGGTCAGGTGACAATAACACAACTAAACATAAAAATATCAAGATAAAAAATAACATTTAAAAAATAATTATTCAAAGATAATACATTGTGATAAAATCACGAATAATTAATTTGACATAACGTAAAAACCCCATACTTAAAAATTTTCTTAGTATACCCTTATTTCCCTTCTTTCCCTCCCTTATATAACTGTTATATCTGTTACTGCTACTTTGGCTTTGGCTAGACGTATTTAGAAAATATATTTATTTTTTAAATGAAACTGTATCTTCAATTTGCTGGTACACTGCTTTTAAGAAGAAACTACTTTTTCGAAACTAATTGAAACATATTTAAAATGTTGAAAATAATAGGTGATTAATAAAATAATTATATTTATTACATACGACCCACACTCCATAATTCTGTCAAACGCGATGAGATGAATCACATGACAATGTATACTAACTAATCATTTATAAGCTGACATGTGTAAATACAAATAAACACGTGCCAATTATTGATGATACTGATCGCTGACCTTGAAATCAAAACAAACTGGTTTATTGTATAATGATTCCTCAAATAATGACCACACTGTTATCTATAAAAGATTGTACATGTTATTTTAGAATTGGGGACTTTCTTGTACGCATTTAAGCTGTTATTTTCGGGGATTGTTCCGATCGGGTGATTATTGGGTATGTGTTTAAATAGAAATCACCTCAACATTTCTTAGCCTCATTCGGGCCGAGACGGAACAAAGTGTAATGCATGTAAAAATAGATCGCAAGCATGGACGCTAAGTATTCCGTCACTATTTTAGTATCTACACCGAAAATATTCACTGGCAGATTAAGCATTATTTCTACAAAATACTATTCATATTCAATCAAAATTGAAATAAACTTAATAACTTACACATCGAATTTACAAATCATATTAGATTTCTTTGAAATATTATACAATTTACTATGACGCATAACATAGCTACTAGCTAATTACGTAATTCAAAACAAATTTAAAAAAACTGTGGGAGTGTGTTTAAAAATATTATCATGAATGTATGCATTTTTTCCGAGTTCAACAGTCTCTCTTACGCAACGGATTTTTTTACGTCTCGGAATTTTAGAAACGGTTACGAGCTTTATTAAAAATATCTGTTACCTAGTCACGATGCGCTAGAAAGCGTCAAAAAGTTTATTACGAAGAACCGTCGAACCGATTCTCAGTGTGGAGGGCATCGATCGGCTGTCCCTCTAACTTAATGAAGGGGCGAACCAGCGCCGCCAGGGGGAGGCAGCAGGGGGACAAACAACCACCCAGCCACCCTCCCTGGCAATCAATATTGTGACGTAATATTTAACTCAGTCACTCACAATACAACCGACCGCTAATCCATTCAAAAAGATAACGACTCTTGGTTTTAATATAAACGTGCACCGAATTTTCATTTGTTTATTGTGAATTTACGCAACTTACGTGAACTTTCGAAATATTATTATAACACATTTGACATAAGAATATGCGTTATGAAAATAAAAACCAACTATTATTTCTAATCGATCTCCCACGTAATATTAAATTACAAAAAAAATGTTAGTATTCCGTAAAAGGGGGTTAACGTTAACCAGTTTTGATGGTGATTAACGCAGCGACACACATATGTATTTTTTAAATACGAGTATCGCTATGTATGAGAGTCCATAGGTAGTATAACATTGATATATCCTGTGTGTATTGATATATGGAGGTTAATGCTAGAAGTGCCTGTCGGATTTTTATCAATTGATATACTTATCAGAAAGTATACTAAAGTGTCCCTTACTTTAATGCTATAATTGGCTAGTTAGCCCCCTCAAGAAATGTGAAATTGTTGCCAGTCTAATGTCAAAATAATGTTTCGTCATTTTTCGCTTCTACAAATCAACAATCGCCTTTCATGAATAATTCACATATTTGACAGACACTTCTAGCATTAACCTCCAGATATACAGATATGCAAAATAATAACTTTTAACGAAACTGAATTGAAATTGTGAAAAAAGTAAAAAAAATAAAGAAGCCAAGGAAACGAATTTTACAGTTTGCCAACATAGAATTGTATAACGGCCAGTATTGTTCACCATGCCGGAGCTATAACGAATCTTACCAGTGTTATGTTATGGACAAAAGAGTATCATAATAGCGCCATACGCGAGTTTATAATCAATATTTAGTTATCAGCTGAATTTAATGAGGGGAGTGCGATTGTGAAATTATATCAGAATTGTGCGTAAAAACGTACTAAAAATGGGTTTATTCTGTAAAATTCAACAATAATAATTTAAAAATAAATTAAAACGTACTGTTAATCGCTCAGTTTTGTTCCATTACAGATTCAATAAGAAAATTATAATTAGGTCACGGGTTCACTACCAATTCGTCAAAATAATATATTTTTATATTTGATACCTTTAATCAGCGATTAGTTATTCAATAAGTCGACTACTATTGTTTCATATATTGTAATTTATGTATTTAGACGACGGCGTGTTTTTTGTATATCGATTTAACAACCGAGCATGGCCTAAAATGAGCATGGCAAGTGATAACACCTAAAGCTAGTTTAATGATCCCATATATTGCATAGAATGGCCACTGAACAAAAGTAGTTGTGATTTTATTACTGCTGTAACTCGACAGAAACTTGTCGTTAAAAATTAATTCCTTAATGTCAGGAATCATGATACTTGCATTTACCGAATTGTTGAATATGGCGTACAACAGCTGTCCCTTATAAATTGAGCTTTGCACCACTTGTCATAATAGTATCATACATATACCTGATAAAAGTGCACTAATTACGAACTCAATATCCACCCACGGATAATTAGTTAATTTGGTTAGAACAGTAGATAAAAAAACAAACTGGATTCAATTTCACGTGTATAATATAGGAAGCAACTAATAAGACCATACAATACTATATGTATTAGTAAGCGATTCGACATACAATTGTACTGGTATTTGCCAACCAGAAACGGAAACAAAAGTGCCAATCGCACTAGTAAGTAACAAGGTCCTCTGTCCTTTTGCTACTGACAATAATATTATGGTGTTACCACAAGGTGACAAGTGACGTAACAGTCAATGGATAACCAAATGATTAATAAATAATAGTACCTAAATGGTAGTCATATAATCAGCGAACACTTTGTAATATTTTTTTATAATTCGAATAATACTAAAGGGGTTTTATACATTTAAAAATACTCAAATGTTATTTTTATGAATTGCTAATATTACAGGCTTACAAACGATTAAATTATAGTATTATAAATCCGGTTAAAGCCATTGAAATCAGTATTTACGAGGCGTGAGGTTCAACCAGAAAACGAAAGTATAGAAATAACGAGTTCATACAGAGTATGTTATCATTTTATACTGCCTTAGTTGTGTGGCGCTAAAGACAGCGTGGACAGTGGTATGACCGGAGAGAAGTTTGTTTACAACAGTGATGCACAACCTTTTTAACAAAAAAATACAATTTTGAAATATTTCGCGGTCCTCAGAACGGGGGGGGGGGATGTAAACCGATATTCTGAATTTAATTTTTCACCCCTTCCCCAAATACGTATTTTTTAGTAGGATGTGTATCACAGCTTTACATGCCTTAATCTTTTTATAAATACAATCAACAAACCAGGATTTTCAAAATGATTGTCGAGTAACCAGTGACTAGGGTCGGTTATTATCAGATTTATTTTCTTCCAAGACAATGCGCAGTCGTGGAACCTTTTCGTAAAACGTAAAACAAGGGACCTCATTAATATACCGAAAGGACGCACAATGTATTGGAGGATTCTTTTTATAGGTCCAAGATGAAACCAACAATCATGTTGATTTTCGTCATCGGAAATATATTTTTTAAAACGTGTGAAAATACTTGATAACGTAATTTTGGGCGACTGATTCAAAACATTCAAGACCATCAAGTTTCCTCGCAATACCTGCCGCCCGTGTGTTTCATAAAAGAAAACGGAAAAATCGTTAAATATTTTGATCATAGCACCCAGAAATTCGAACGATGGCTATAAAATAAGATAAAAAACAGCTTCTATTACTTCCTATATGCCAGCGTTTTCAAATACAAATTTTGGTAACGTATTTTTTTGTATATTTTATAAAACGGAATTCAATATATGAATCATATCACTCACAAATAAAGCAGGCGAAAACTTTGCTAGGCCCGAGGTCAAACCGAAATGCTGTTCACTTTTATCAATCAGAAATCCAGATTCCAAGCATAATTTTGTCACCAAATAACCCAGTTCGCTGAGAAAGAAGCGCTGCGCAGTAGATGAAAAATAACCTCCATTTTTAGGTCAAACTACAAAATTCTGTCGTTTTAACCATTCTAAAATATTGATGTATCAGCCGACTTATCAAAAATATTTTGTTGGAGCGAGAAGAATCTAACAGAGCTTTTAACTAAAAATTGTTTTTTAAAATTTAAAATAATAGTAATTATTGTTTAAATAAAAATAAAAAATACTTCATTTAGTTTACGAAGATTTGCATTCACTGTCAAATTCTTAGTGTTTTTTTTTAATACCAATACCTTTACGAGCATAACAAACTTTTTTTTCTTAAATATTCAATTGAATAACTTTTGTCCATCCATTTTTTCACCAGAATTTCAGCGACCATTTTAAGCGGGTCGCACGATATGAGCTCGTGGGCCACGAGTTGTACATCGCTGGTTAACAAAGAGGTGTGGACCTCAGAGCAATAATATACAAGAGAGAGCGCTGCTTTAGTCAGTTTTTATATGGTTTGCCTGGCTCAGCTAGACCTGGGCGAGGCTAGGACTAGGGCTAGGGTATTATTATTTATACATCCATTCATAGCACATGTCGACATAATGTTTTTGTTTATCGTATAACCACTTTTTTCACAGTATTTTTATAAAAAAAATAGCATGTAACCTAATAAACCGTTGAGTTATGTCCATTTATTTCGGGAATCAAAACTTGTGGGCGGAGTCAACGGAGACGCAGAACACGAATAACATTCTAACAATACTTTAAAGCGGTGTGATAATTTGTGAAATTTTGTTGTTTCATTCTTTCTCGTGGTGTACGACGTAAAAACCCGGAGAAAGTGATTTATCCCAAATTTGTATGGGTTGGGTAAAAATAATTAGCTCTCTCTCCATATATTGTTACTTCAAAGTGTGGACAGTTGGTTGGGCAAGGGGCACGTTCACAAGGCGGACGTAACTGAAGAAGAGGGGTAGGTGTTTGGTGAAATGATCCTTATCTTCATAGCATTAAGAAGGCCATTTCGGGAGCAATTAATAAAGGGGGTTAAGGCCGCAGTCAAGCTCAGCAATCCCCGAACGGGCACGAGAGTGATAAAGATGTTGCTAAAAATAGTGTACGCTGCAGTGGGTACTCATTCAGTAGGTGTATGTACTATACGTGAAACAGAAATATAGGTTCACTTTTGGTACATAAAACTCATTCTATGTAAATGTTCTAAAGAATAGAATGCGATCTATGCATTCAAATTTAGTTTTAAAATATAATAAAGTATATAAAAATAAAATAATATTAAAATATACAGTTGCCTTGTTTGCAGATGCTGCAGTCAAATATACACTATATTGCCAAGGTATCTCTACTCGGTAGATTCATGATTATCATTTGGTGTTAGCGTGAACATGAATATGGCTGGTGGGCTGGTGAGTGACAAGAATCTTGTGTAATGTAGGTATGGTACGGGTACAGGTACAGGTACAACAATAGTGAGACACGAGTGCGGCGTGGAGACAAGAGAAGAGGGGAGGGACAGAGAAGAGACGTGCACACGCCACACTGCACGGGCACACTCAAGGCACACGAGTTCTCGGTACAACTGAGAACGAGGTCAGAATAGTTGCACGATAACTCAGGTGTGCATACAGAAAGCAAGCTGTTCCCCCTTTTTGTTCCTACACAAAACTTCCGTTTTCATCTGTTTTGTTAAGCAAAAACACTCAACAACTACCATAGACTATGCATTTTTTGCATGCAGACAATTCAACAACTACCATAAACAGCATTTTTGTAGGTAAAACACGTTTAAAATCTCATAAATACGAAAAATATTTATTTTATAACATAATAGGGGAAATCCGTACAAGACGAGAGAAACAATTAAATATATGTTGAAAGGCAAAGGTTATAAAAGTCAATATGTAACAAAATGTATGTTGCATTCATCACGACGACGCCGTTCTAACAGAAAAAGGTTACAACTCACCGAAACAGTATTTATCCAAAAAAATATTCATGACAATAAAGATTGCAATTAGGTACATACTCATACATTTAAAATTTGATAAACACGATTTGATTTGAAGAAATTTTTAGTTTTATATATTACAACGTTGGAAAATAGGTACACAGATTGTACACAAAATTACCGTAAAACGGGGGTACTTTATATTTATATTATGGGGTAACAATGCATTTAAAAAAATGTTTTGAAGACATCAGTGGTATTACTTTTTATTCGTGATTTTTCGACAGATGTGAATCATTATTCTCCTCTAATGTGATGTTTAATGCATTGTAATGGTTAATAGCCTAATTGACAAATGCATCGTGGGTTCATCACAAATGCATCATAATGTAATTTAGTGTGAAGCGCACTTGATGTGAACTATAACAAAACTGCGCTATAAATTTATATTATTATAAATTTACTGTAATTATTCAATTTCTGTGCTAGCTAAGTCATCTATAAATTGCACATGCAACATTTTACGCTGGTAGTTTTTTTTTTAATATTGTCAAGTATTCGTTACCCGGGATTGTTATTTTTTTACGTTAGTGTTGCTGAGTTATGATTTCGTTCTCGGTCCGTTTAGCTGATATCACTGAATATCTTTACTGGCAATAATCTTTCAGTATCTCATTCTTGCTGGTTTGTGAATTAACAAGTCACTAGTACATCGTACTATATATATTTTATTTATCAACACTTTACAACAGTATAAAAATAGGGGTACGTCTGTACCCTATGATTTGAAGTGAGAGAATAACCTCTTGTAATACTTAGGACATGGTATTAAAGGAATACATTTTTAGAAAGTTGAAATGTTTATAAGGGGTCATTCTTACACGAGAACAATAAGTTTTACAAATATATATTAATATTTTTTTAGCGATGACAGTGGAAGACATACATCAAATAAGTACAAAGGATTGCAGTTTAGAGAGACACTTTTATTAGGGTAAAGAATTCATAAATGTGGCAATTGAGGAACTCGTAAATTAGAAGCTACACTAATGATTTTGGGTAATGTATTATCTTGATAACTTACAATAGTTTGGATTCGAGTAGTAGGTAGAATTAGGTTTGAGTGGGTAGGTACATAACATTAGTATTGAGTTATACACGATCTATTCAGTATTATTCAGTATTCAGTTATTTTTAAAACATTATTTTTTTTTATTTTAAGTCATTTTTAAATAAAGTCAGTAAGTGTATTAATACACAATATTCATAAATATAAAGCAATTAATTCTAAAAAATATAGATTGAAATAAAATCTGGTTCTTTCTATATTTTTGAACATTTTCAACTGATTTAAATCTTTTTGTGTTTTCGACTGTGTCTATCATTTTCTTAGAAAGAAAATTATTTTGACGTGAGACGTCTTTAAAAAAAAAAGTGATGCCGAGTACTTTAGTTTAACTTTTTTAGTTTTACCGTATATTATATTATATTCACAAAAAGTGGACTTTATTCTATCAGAACAAGTGCGAATTCATTCGTAGATATTTATAGTTTTATTACATAACTGAGATTATGAAACAAAGTGTAATCACGCCTTTCACCGCCTTATTTACGAAAAATAATAAGGCTAATTATTAACACTGTAGGAAACTACTCGGAACTTAAAGTATGTGTACATTTCATTTGTCGAGTCTAGCTAGTCTTATCTTATTTCGACTCAATGTTAAACTTATGTTATCTATAAAACCTTATCTGGTATTCCAGTGACCAGAATTATTTCTAATTATTCTACAAAATGTAGGTAAACATAAAAATGGCTCGGGTACCAAGTAAATATACCTATACACGCGTTGAAAGTTGGTATATTCCTACAAAGCAGTGGTTACTAACATTACAATAACTGGTTACGTGTTGAGGTTCAGAGGGTGTAAATCATTGCAAAACTGGTATACCATAAAACATCATGAAAGTTTCTTCTGAATAGAACCTATTGTATTGCAAACTCCTTACTACAAAATATGGTTATTTATTGTTGGGCGATAAAGGTTTTTAAGTTTCTTCGGAACTGACCATTCAGCATCCCCTCCGTCTTATCCGAGGAGAGAATTCCGAGATAAGAGCGCAGTTGTGAAATGCACAATCGAGGTCACTCCATATTGCACAAAACTAAATTGCCGGCTATTTGTAAACAATGAAACCAGATGCCGGGCGAACGAGGATAGCGCATAGTGGCAACACTGCGGCATGGGTCTGTACATTAACAGCTAACTGTACTCTGTAACTGCCGGTGGGCGGTAAGGAGGGGCAGGAGGAAGGGGGCATGTGCTGCACTCACGTGGGCACCGGAACACAAAACTCGTTTCTCTTCACCTCACAACATTGCACCGTGGAAGTTCGCACTCTGATACTATAATAGCAGAAATGCACGAAAAGTTGTAGGCTTAGTAACTAAACTTTTGACTATTTTGATCGCTTTGACCTTGAGCTGGCGTTCCACACTGACAATGAGATTCGCATAGAACCAATAAAAGACACGTTACATAATGCATTTTGATTGTTGATTTTATAAGATTCACACATAATGTTGTCATATAGTGGAAATGAAAGTATGGTGCAAGAAAAATTAACAAAATCATTAGACACAGTCGACTACAATAATGATACTAAACGATGATACGCCCGGTATTTGAATATACTGTTATTGTTTCCTTGTCCAAAAAGATCACAAGAAATAAATACAAACGTCCAAATAAGTAGATGGCGCTGCAATCAAACTTTCACCCATTTACGTGAAAGCGTTATCGTAATCCCTACCATACAGCATTATCCAACACAGCCGAGATATGTTTTAAGCAACAACAAACTTTCCAACATTAGAAGATTGTATTATAATCTTTCTTAAGTTCGCGTACCTTCATTAAATACCTTGGAAGTTTAAGCTATAGTCATTACTAATTTAATATACAAAAAATGCCGTTAGACGGAACCATCATCAGAAGACTAAAATGTTGTTTTTGTGGCTAAAATGACGAGTTTTTTCCTCGGCGCGACTTGTGGTAGTGTGGGGGGATTGAATATGTATTTTGGCAGTTGGTGGCTGTTGGTTGAATGACCTGAGAGCCGAGTGCCCCTCGCCGGTGATCACTATTACCTCCGCCTCGGTCCTCTCCGCGGTCGGCGCGCAGCCTCTCCGGCTGTAGCTAGTGCCTAGTGCTTGTGGCTAGAGATGGAACAGGTATGTCATAGGAGCGCTGTACTATAACATATATTATGGAATATAAATACCTACGCTGGACCGGACAGACGAGTGAACTCTATAAATATATTGATGTGAGGCCGCGAGCCACGCGGTGCTTATGTTGTTCATTACATTATCAATGATGTTATGGTGCTTTTGCGTAATGTGAAGCTAAGGGCGGCGGTGCATTCTGCGATATGACTGCCACTTCAAGTACATCATCAGCAGACATGAAGAGATCTTTATCAAAACATTTCTAACGGGTCAGTCAAGTTACAGCAGCCCTGGGGCCCTAGCACAAACACATCAAATCAAAGTTTAATCGACAATATCGGCTTTTTTACTCCCGAGCACGACCGCAGGACGTCAACGAACAACCAACAGGCTATTGATCAAGGCAATTCTTATTTCGTATATGTCGAAAACAATGTTTTAAACTGCTTTTAAGTTTTGACCGCATTTAAAAATAAGAACGCTGGTAGGTAGAAAATTAAATAATATTATGTCAATAGAAATAAAGCTTTTCGAGTTCCAAAAGTTGAATACTATTAAAATAGTAATTATAGTACCTTCATACGACAGAAATAGAATAAGACAAAATGTTCAATTCTGTCGGTATATTTTCTCGCAATTGCTGTTAGTTCAGAGCACGTCAACCTTCACACATGACATTTTCATTTGTATTTCGAAGAAAATTCCCTCGACAATTCCCTCGAATTGAGTTCCATTCAAATGTTGGTACAAAGCAATAATAGTTCATGAACACACGATGACTGGCTATCCCAGAGCAAAACCAAGAATAAATAAAAGTATTTTTTTTAGCATTTTTACTTGGGGATTACTTGGCTTTGCTTTGGGACCGCCATATTTTGATTAGATTAATTAATTTATGAGTAAATATGTAGATAACGTAAACTTGTAATAATTACGCTGCAATATTTATTTGCAGTTAATAAACAGACCAATGAGAAAAAAAAATAAGACATCGTAAATATTATACCTGGCAAACTGCCTATTATTTTGAATAATTACAAAACATAACAACCCAAAAAGAATAAGAATATAATTTAAAACCTGTTTAACCGAATATTGTATTGAATCGTAACTTCACCGTAGATTTAAGGAAGCATTACATCTTACGCATTTATTAGTACCTATACAAACAAAGGTGTGGTAATAACAAAATGCATATAAATAAGTTGACTTATGTGGCCGAGACACAGTTTAATAACGCTTACGAGGGGGAAAATGTCACGCGTAAAAACTATAATACAGCTGTTTTTTTTTTTGCTTTTTATTTTTTGTTTTTTTTTTAACCAATACATAAAATGGTATATCAAATGTATATGGGTCGGATATTGCTCCGAATTGCTATGACATTTTCTGTAAAATAACAGGATATACTTATTCCTGATCACAAACATTTTTGATTATGCTTTAAAATAATATACAAAACAGTCAGAAACACTGGAATTTTTTTCGTTCAGTTTTCCATCATTCCAACCCATTAATATTGAGCCCACTACACTGTATTCTGTGACCCCATTTAAAAATAAAAACTAAACCTGAACTGAATGATACCATTTCTAGAACTGAATCATATCACTTCTATATTTAGGTTATCATAACTAGGAACCTGTATTATTGATTTTTTATCAAAATGGGTTGGTTTATCATAAAAATGTCAAATAAACCAAACTTGAATAGACTCGCATGAAATAAGAAGATTTTTTAACGTAAATATTATGGCAACGCCGCATAAAAGTGAATGTGTCCGGAGGAAACTTTGGCGCCAACGTCTGGATGCCAGAAGGGGGTGTGCGCTGTCGCTATCTCGCTCTCCTCCCCCGAAGGAAATGTGGGTTAAAATGGGGTGTTGCGAAAATCAATAGCTTCGGCTCACACACTCTCCACTCTCCATTCTCATCTCGGGGCCGGCGGGGACGAGACGCGGCCTCCGCGAGGTCTGTTGGCCACAACAAACGGGGAATTTGCATCCGCTGCGGCGGAAACAGGTGAATCCCATTAACGAATCCCGCACATCACATGCTGTACAAGGTACAAACATGGAAAATGTACCGTTTATATAATACCGATCATATTCCTCTATATGGATGTTTACCTTTATTAAGTTGTGTGAAATAGGCAGGTTTTAATTCAAATAAAACATTTACAAAGTTCGTAGAGGCGACATATTTAAGATGATAATGATTTCCTCTGGCAATATCGTCGTAAAAGTCGCGTTTTCGGAAAATAATAAATGGGGCTTCAACCACAAATTAATCAGTAATTATTATTATTAATCACTCGTTACTGGAGCGTGAACAACATCGTCGAGGTGGTTATAAATCGTACGTTTGGTGGCGCAGCGCTATGACATTATTTTCCAGGACCAAATGTTATTAGTTAGCGTATTTTTTATAACCAAACATTTTTACCAACTTTTTTAATGTAGAAAGCAATATAAAGATTACTCTTACGGGACAGGAATACGATTAGAACCAGCGCCATTTTAAAGCGCCCTTGAGGAGATTTTCTTTCACGAAAACGGCGCTATAAAAAAATGCCAATTACTAGCCATTTTTATACGTATAGAAGGTAACCTTTTGACGGCCAATATAGCTCTTGAAGTAAATCATCATACAAAGGGCTAATATGAAGGTTAATAAAGGGTTAAAATCTGACATATTTTTCATAAAAATACAGCACGCCCCTGCGACCAAGACACTGAATTACTATGGCAGGGGTAATTAAAATACAAATATAAACACTAATGGTCCATTGATAAAGGCATGTGTGTGTGATAACTCACCGCCGTGAATAGACTAGATCGACTTGAAAAGTATAATAACAAACACCCTTCATTTCCAAATAAGTTAAATATAAACTGCTGGTTAAAGTGACAAAACATACATCATTTACCGCCTACCCCTAAAAGTCAAGCAATATTTGGTGCGTTGCGCATGCGCTGAATTGTTTTAACTTCAAAGACAACCGCCAGACTTTCGCAGTTTTTTGTGAGTATGCCTATGGATTGTTTTGTTTTTAATTTATGACCAACAAATACAAGGTAGATCAATTTTCATAAATGCGACCGAGCAGCCGTTTGTAGTATTACTAAGTATAGGTAAAATAGTTAATATGAGCTGGCTGTTATTATTTTTATTTAGATACATCTAAAAACATAATGAATGTCGGATCAGCCGTTGCAAATACAACGTTGCATTCTTCAACATCTGCCAAATAACGGACAAGAGTATCGGGACTGAGGTCGTTGATCATTCGAAAAGTGGGCATTGTGATGAACCTGTATTAATGTATGGTTTGATGTCAATGTTGGAACCTGTTGATTGTTTGATTTGTTGTCCTCGTGACGATGAATTCATTGTTACATATTTTGATGCACTTTCGTCCTGTTTCGTCTTCAAATAGATAGCGCCCTTGAGGTGATTTTTTCCAAAAACGGCGCTATACAAATTCTATCCAAATATTATTATTATTATATATAGTTATCGCTAAGACAGCGTCTTCTTGTGTGAAGCAAGTTCGTTGTATGAATCGTGATTATAGTAAAATAGTCTATCTTCCTGCCTGTAGGACCAACCTGCCAATGGTTCTGACGGTGGGGAGGAGTATTTTGCTCCTGAACAACATCTCTTCCGATATCGACTTATTTCATGTCAGTACCAACCTGCCAATGAGAGATTCAGAAAGTGAAACTTATTTCATGTCAGTGATTCTTGAAACAGTTTCTCCCCATTGACCTGATCATCACCCCTGCTTGAAATTTTATTTTTTTGAAATTTTATTTTTCTAGTGTATCTATTTAGTACTTTAAATTGTGTTTATTTTGTAAAAAAATAATTTTATTTCTTATATGCATTAAATTTAAAAAGTTTGTCATGTATAAGGAATTTAATAAAGAAATTATTATTATTATAGTTTGCGAATGGTGGATAAATAAATAAAGGTGTTATTTGTTAATCGGCTAAAACTAACTTAATAATTGTACTGTCATAACATGTACCTAATGACGATGGCATATTAATAATAAAAATAAAATATGAGCTAACTTGAGGTTTCAGCGAGAATGTCATACGAATCCGAAAACAAAGGCCAAGGTTTAATTCAATATTTGAACATAATTTATAATTCATCAAACACACAAGTAACCACCATCAAGCAGATTTTTTTCTAAAGAGTAAATATATTTTTTACATAATCATAATATAGTATAATATAACGATACCGAGGCCTGGCGAGTATTATTCAATTTTAATATTAGATCGATAATGAATTACGTTTACAATAAGAGATATGTTCAGATTCGAATTGTAAATTGAAAAACTTTTTCATTTGACAACAAAAGAAGCCTGTAATTATTTTTCCAATTTGGACATTTTCAATGAACTGCATAACTACTTCATGTAAACCGTTGTTTTCCTTTTGCAAATAAATAAAATAATAATACAACTATTCACCAAAGTGACTATCATATTATGTATACAAGACCCTGAACGTCGATCTACTCATAAATAATATCACTTGGATTAACAAAAAGAAGACAGAAAAGTGACAAAGCGTTTTTCAATAAAGAAAACGTCCCAGGAAGTGTTATTGTAAAAGTGGCAGATGGTGGTACTGCAGTTCCTTCGCAAGCGGTACATTCAGTATACATGCAATGTGTACCTGTGCAGAGTAATGTATGTTTCAGGGGCTATACTCGTATAGCGCCCTCTATAATGTTGTTTGTCGCTGTTGTGACGTGACAAGGACTCCGCTGAAAAGAAACAGAAAATGCCGAGCGAGAGCGAATCGCAGCGCGCAGACGTGGTAATCAATACAAGCGGGCGAGAATGCGCAAGGCTAATATTGAATTTCAAGTTCATCTCCATCCCGCTGAAGGACAAGAGCGGTCACATACTATACACTGTACACCGTACACTCTACTTATATTAGGAAGGGTTTGTTCGTTTTCTTTTAAATTGTATTGGGATATTTCACTTATTCAAAAACATTCCTATTTAGGTAGAACGGTAAATAAAATAGCGAATCACTCAAAGCTAATAAATAAGCGAAGCGAAATATTAATACAACTTCCCTACACGTTTATACGGCATTTGGTAATTTGGGGAAAATACGAAAGATTTGTGCCAGAGTAGACTTATTGCGCATCCTCATCAGTCTACAGCTACGGATATATGGCAAGGTAGTCTGCTATCAAACAATACAAAAAATGAGTTTTTTTGGCAAGAATATTGATTAACCTTTCCTTTGATTGACGGCTCGATGGTCAGGAAAAGTTTCGCCATCCCTCTGTAGGGCCTGCGAGCCTGCCACGATGCACCGATACACACAGTGACAGGAGGCTAGAGGCTACACGCACACACGGACACGCCGTGTCTAAAATAGAACCGCTCGCCGCATTGTTCCCTCCGAGCACACCTAGAGATATTTCCAACCAATTTACATCGCGAGTCCATTAGAGAGGACCGACTATTTGGTATACTTACTATGAAGCTAGATGATTGGGTTTCCCGTCTACCACTCTACGCAGGGGTATGGTTTCATTGATATGTGAGATACAATAATAATAATAAATGGATTACTTCTATAGCGCCGTTTTCGTGTAGAAATCACCTCAAGGGCGCTTTACAACTTAATTTATCTAACTTATAACTTATCTTATCACTTAGACTAATAACTATATATAGCGAGCAGAATGCAAACAACGACCCTGTGTCATGTCTGCATATTTGATGCATCGAATTTTACTGTAGATTCTTAGATACTTTTGTGTGTGTACAAGAGCAAGGTGAATACAGAATATTTATAGAACTGGAATACAAGGTTTCAGTGTAAATTATTCCTCTCCAATATTGTATGATTCACTAACAAATAAATAAGATGCGTTCGTTTATTCTCACGGTTTTTGATTTGTCATGAAAAAAGGTACATGATTTTCGAAACCATTGTTATTATTGAATATTGATAGTGACCGAATTTTTAAATAAAAATTGACAAGATAGTTTTAAAGATGTTTAAATGTCTGGGGCTATACTTCAAACTAGCCTGGGTGAAATAATATTATTAACGCCTAAATATAAATATATAATATAAAGGAAATAATATTAGAGCTGCATGATATTTTTTATTAAAGCGGTTGTGAATGAGGACCTCTGTCAAGGGCTCGGGGCTTGACTCTCCTCCGTGCGACCAGCAACCTTTACTGCCTCTTTTACGAGTATGAGTCACGAATTCGGAGGTCGAAGGTATTTACCCAGGTTTCAGCGTAAAGTCGAACGATCAAAACTGGGATCTCTGTGAATTTATTAAAAAAAAAACTAATATTATCAAATCGAATCGAGGGAAATCGATATCTTAATCGCATCGTAAGCTTTAACAAAATATGTATTCAAAATAAACTGTTGGTATTAGACCACCAACGATATGCTTTGAAAGAGTAACGAAATAATACGATCAGCGGTAGGCAATTCACCTCTTGAAACATCCGGCGGTGCGTCAATCATTTTATTAAAGACAATTCGTAGAACTGCAGACGTACGAACGGTGGGAATGACGATACATAATAATAGACTAGTTGCAATGATACACAGGTCGTAAAAGGTCACTCATTAGGTATATAGGCTAATGGGAATCACGGCTCAGGCGGTCGACGACCCGTAAACGCGTGTCATGAGGGGCAAGGTATTGGGGGGAGGGTGGACGGGTACACCATGCTGCGGAGACGGAAATCGATAATATCCCGAAAGGATTCAGCCCTAGGACGGCGGGGGAGGGGGAAGATGGTCGCGCACGCAACGTTCGGACCCAAATAGATCTCCCACGCGTAGTTCCGACATTAGCGTGAATGTCGACCTTACAGATACATACAATTCGTAAAACACTCGGTCATTATTATTAGGTGTAGTCTGCTTCTCGTCGTCGAGGTCTACCTTTAACCTCGACGTATCTAGCGGTCGTCGTTAAGGCGCAGTATTACCGTATTACTCGCAGGTGCTCCTTGAAAACTTGCGGTTTTGTTCTACCAAAAAAAAATGTTAAGCGAAACTGAAAAGGTTATTGGATTAATTTCCCTCGATCAAAAAAAATCAAAAAGAAAAAATAAATGCTTACAGATCCGTTATTTCCCAATGATCATGAAATTTCGGGCAATATTTTTTTAGACCCTATTTTATCACTAAGAGTTTTTTATGTGCTTTTATATTACGTGTTAAATTAAATATGCAACTATAAGTTGCTTGTACCGTTATATCGTCGTCTCCCTCACACAACCGTCTTCAACATATAACCATCGTGAACAACAACTATACTACACACTATTCCGAATTACTCGTACAATTTTGCCAAAGCAGACAGAGGATAAAAAATACTTTAAAAATTGCAGATTGGTATTTTTTTAACATAAAGTCAAACGTTTACCTTAATATAAAGGGTCCGCCAAATAACTTTTTTTTTTGAAAATGCTATAAAAAAAAAACTACTGAATATTTTCTCAAATTTCTTTTTTATTTATAAAGTACAATCCTTCCGGTTAATAATGGAAAATAATTTCATTCAAATGGCTGCCTCGGCTGGCCATGCAGTAGCGATTTTTAAGCACATTATCGATTGTGTGCAGCTATTTCACCAATGGCTTCACGAATATTGTCCTTTAAAGCGTCAATTGTCTCTGGCTTGTCGGCGTAACATTTATCTTTGAGGGCACCCCACAAATAATAGTCCAACGGTGTCAAATCGCAGCTCCGAGGTGGCCAAACGACATCAGCTCTGCGGCTGATAATGCGATCTTCAAAAACAGGGCGCAAAACATCGAGTGTAGCTTCGGCTGTAGCGCCGTCCTGTTGAAACCAAATGTTGCCAATATCCTCCTCTTCAATTTTTGTGAACAAAAATTCGTTCAACATGGCCCGATAACGATCGCCATTGACTGTAACGGCCACTCATTTTCAAAGAAAAATGGCCCAATTATGCCTCTGGACCAAAATCCGCACCAAACAGTGACTCGTTTTGGGTGTACCGGCTTTTCAATGTATGCGTGCGGGTTTTCTGTGCCCCAAATACGACAATTTTGCTTGTTTACATACCCGCCAAGATCAAAATGAGCTTCATCCGAAAAGATGATTTTTTGGCAAAATCGGCACCAAGTCGATCGCAGGCCCACGAAGCGAAAACGCATTGGATGGTCGGCTTCAACTCCTGAACCAATTGGACTTTGTATGGCGTCATACCAAGGTCTTTATGCAAAATTCGTCTCAATGATGTCTCCGAAATGTTCAATTGTTGAGAACGACGGTGAATTGATGTTGATGGCGCTTCACGCACTTTTTCTGCCACAGCATCGATATTCTCGGGTGTACGCACTGTTTTTGGCTTTTCACGCTTTGGTTTATCGATGAGGATGCCAGTTTCTTTCACTTTTTTCACAAGATAACGAACATACGGAGCTGACGGTGCTTCTCTTCTTCCAAAACCGTACGCAATTTTCGCACACATTCTGCAACATTACCATGATTTTCAAAGCCCAGCGTTGTTCAAGCGTATACACAACCATATTCGCTCAGCGGAAGGATAAAACTAATTATCTGTCAAATCAGACATGAGCTAAGTGTTACCATTCACGAAATAAGCACTAGTTGAAAAAAAAAAAGTTATTTGGCGGACCCGATAGAAGCTTTTTACACTATCATAAACAGGGCTATCGAAAAATTATGTAGCCTCAAATAAATCCATCTTTAGTTCCCCAATCGTTTAATAGCGATTTAAAACACCTAGGACATACATATCGTCTCTGGAAAGCCAAAGGGCTTAAGCGACACTTTGGTCAAAAAAGAGTTAAAAATGCGGTTTTGTTTCCTGGCATCGAATGCTCTGACTCTCGTTTGATTCTGAAGACTTTTGTGGCCCTTCAGCCATCTAAAATATATTTACCATTTGGGAGGCTTGACTTAAGCGACACAAGTTTGGGCCTTTATAAGATTTTTGTCGCTTTAGGTAACTCAGTGAGAGCATTGAGTTACCCGAGTATTTTTTTTAAATTCAACCAGGTACTGAAGAATTAAAAATTTTATTGTAAAAAAAAAACTGGTGTTAACTTCCCAAAATGGTGTTTCAGCACTTTTGCCTTTCCGGCGACGGAATATTTACTGCAGTCTAAATACACAAATTCGCTAAGAAAAAAAATAAACGAGCCTACCTTCTTCCATGCACCTTGAGGGTAAAAGTAGTAGTGACACAAACGACATAGCTAACTTCTTTGCGATTTTTTTTTTCAATATTGTATACGAAAGGGACAGACATCCCAAGCGATCCTACCCATCATATTCTCGCTTTTTACATTAATGTTCCTGTTGTATTAAAAATAAAAGCATTCGACCTAAATAAAAAAGTGGGTCCTAACGATGCTTATCCAGCACGAGCAGAAGGGAATCGAACTTTTATTCCATTATATTCACGAAATATTATTAATTCGTAATTTGACAATTCGCATACATATATCAACTAAAAAATTCTCATATTTTAGAGCAGCGACTCCCAATCTTTTTTAAATGCGTACAAATTTGTGTTTTTATGTAGTTGCTGTGATTTAAAATATATTTTTAATGTGAATAAATAGCGAAGAGGTAGCAAGGACTGCGGGCAGGGCAAAAGCAACAAGCTCTGATTATGGTTAAAAAATGTTTATTTGTGACACAATTTTTATGTTTAATTTACTTTTCTACCGTCTAGCGAATAATTTAATGTAATTTTAAAGTGTACTTTAATATAGTGTATATCCCCATAAACCAGTATAACTTCGTCCACCTGGTGGTGTAACTATAAGCAATCAATATTTTACTTTAAAACACAATTATTTTGTTTACATCTTTTAACATTTTTTAAATATTTATCGAAGGAAGCAATCACTTTGTAGCTTGACATTATAATTTAAATAAAAAATATTTTTAAAAGCCACTTTATTTATACACATATAACAATTCGACCGGTTTCGGTTAAACTTAACCTTCTTCAGGAACGTATATATATAAACGTTCCTGAAGAGTTAAATTAACCTAAACCGGTTGACATAAACAAAATCACCGATGTTTTATTTAAATTAAATTTTTCAACTTTTTTTATAACTTCTATTTATAAATTAAATAAAAAGATACATTAAAATGATTTATGCTTTTTCATACCACCCTGTTCTAAACGCATGTGAGTTACTGAGATTGACATGCAAAATCACCGATGTCCACAAATTAAGTTTTTTTAGTAATACAGATTACATTACTTATAATATATATGTATTATAATATTATAATCATTAACTTTGGATTATACTCGTTAAGTTATTAGTGGTATCACTAATATCAGGTTTACACTTGGGCAGTGTTTAGGACAGTGGTAAATGGTAACCTAACGAGTGTCCTAAAAAAACACTAAATGCTGTTTAGCGGTAGGTCACTTAACATTTTAGTTACCACTTAATACTGTCCTTGTGTAAACCAACCATTTAGTGTTTTTTAGGACAATCGTTTAGTCACCACTCACCACTGTCCTTAACACTGTCCTTATGTTCACCGGCTATAAACAAGCTGTACAAAAAATGTGTAGTGTTCTTTGAATCGGTTTTCTTTATTTAACCGATAAAAAGTACTCTCAGTTGTGGTATGTAGTGATGATGAACTAGGTTTGGAATTAGGAATGCTAACTTAGGTTTTTTTATGTACTCACGAATGTTTTTTTAGCTTTAACATAGTTACTGTAATTTACTGTAATTTTTTTATTAACTTTTTTTTTTATCTGTGCGGTTATTAAATAAACTGATTTGTGATTCTCGTCGTTTTCGATATAGATGGCTATTTGCGGAATTTATTCAATTTAAATATGAACATTTTTATTTATTTTTGATTAATAATATAGTGAATTGTAAATCTATGGTCGCTAATTGAGACAATAAAAAATCTGGCGGGGAAGCGAGGACAAATTTACATTTTCAAATTGTGCAAAGTCTCAAACGAGTACTTGTAAATCTCTTTTACAAACACAAGTGACCTTTATAGAGTTGTGCCGGTTATAATTTACCGTTATGCCTGGCGATATTATGAAATGAAAAGTACTAGTCGGGTTTTGCGAGGCAATATGAGTTTATCGTAATAATATAACGCCCACAAATGATTACTAAAACCTTGCTCACTCATCATCACTTTCATACGACCGACTACAATGCAACAATAAATTGCATAATAATTTAGATAAATTATAATAGTCATATATATATATAGTACAATTCTATATTACACTATCATATGTCCCAAACAATTTTCTTCTGTTGTTAAAATTCTGACAATCGAATAAGTCGTTAAAAGACAGTTGCAAAATTTTACATAAATTATTGTTTCTCTCATGGTCAATGTTGTTGCAATTTCAGGAGCGGGGCACCCAAAGCACCGATGTGTTGAAAATCAAAATGATACAACGAAGATGTTGATAGAATAAATAGGGATACGATAGAAGAGGGAACAAAACAATAATAAAGTAGAAGCAATATTTACCAATGCGACGACACTGTCTATGGCTCTGTTGAAGCGATCGCACATATCCTTCATACTCTCGTAGGAGCGAGGGTTGAAGTCGCTGAGGATGTTGTTCTCCAGCGCTGTCTTCATCTCTGGCAGGTCCTCGCACGCCCATCTGACAAACACACATTTATCACATTAAATTCATCAATGTCCACCTTATAATGTAACTACACCAAATCCCAAGTGTCCAGGGTCATCGTACAAATCGAGAAATGCTACACCAATTTCGATGTTTCAATTACGTTAAACGTCTTGGTTAAAATATTCACCATGTTCCGAATGCTGCCAATACATGAGGTAAGAATTGATTATAAAAATGAATTATTAGTGAAGTACCATGCAAAAGTTTGGGAGTTTCTGGTTTTTTAAATGTGGCCGTCAAAACATTGCTATTTCAAGCAAATGACAATTCTAAGCGGTGGTATTTCCCCAGGGCGATTTTTGAAGTATGTATATTCAACTCTGAACAACAGTTATGCGAGATTATTAATTGGGTTCTTATTAGCTTCACCCTAATCAATTATTACACGACCTTAGAGCATCGCACGTATTCGTTTAATAATAGCAACTTCACTGACAACTGCAGCAGTATTATATAACTGCAAGGCAGCCGCTGCCTTGTAGCTATGACTGGATAAGTATACTCTTTATTTATGCGTTAGGACTGTGGATAATATAATATGACTACGAGCAATACTTTTGCTTTCTTATATTTTAAACATTAACATTTAACCAAATTGGACATTGTTTTACAATACACCGTTGTAAAATTAATAGCTGGTCGGAGATTTCATGGCAATAAGCAGGCAGCCAACATAATGATTCATTTTTATCCAAACAGAGAATATCCTGACTTGAAATTGAATAATTATGTGAATGTGCGCCATGCTCTAATTTGCGCATAATTGTCACACGTATAGTAGTTGAACTGAAGCTAACAATAAGTATGCCACTAACTGCCACCATTAAATGCAATTATAACAACTTTTCGTGTATGAACATTTTATTGAATTGGTGGTCACCTACCCGACGCCGACTTCTATGAATGTTACTGAAAATTTGCGATCACTTTGATTTAGTGATTTTTCGGCATAATTAGACCAATTAACAAAAACAAATCAATGATTTAAAAAGTATTATAAATGTATTCCTAACATGTATACGATAAATTAACAAATACAAAGTCCATAATTGTAAAGCATTTAAATTTTTAGGTTTTTTACTTTTATTTAAACAATAATTATTATTAATTTAAATTTTTAAAAAACAGTTTTTAGTTAAAAGCTCTGCGATGTAATTATTTTTACGCGTGACAGCTGTTTCGCCTTCTGAGGGCATTATCAAACTGTGGAGAAGCCACATACAGACGAACTATTTATATCATGTTTAATGTTATTATTATTTTTATTTTTAACTACCAATGTCCCCATTAGGTTTTTCTGATAAATTGTAATTATTGTTGATGTCATTAAGATGGGGAGTTTCCCTACCTAAGGGTATACTATTGTTTGACAAAAGGTCATTAAGGAGGGGCATTGGTGTTTCCTAATTCGTTTTAAGAAACGGGGTTTTTATTTTATATTTAAATTATATTTAAAACATGACGATGATACTAGTAATGATGAACGATAATACATGACTGATATTATCATTTACTATCAGTATTATTTGTTTATTTAATTTTCATGTACTGAAGAAGGTACGGCACTAAACACAAATAAAGTAGTATACACAAATTACAAATTATAAATCACAATTTTGATAAGATAACTAGTAATGTAAAATTCAAGCATCGTTATCGATAATCAAGGCCTCAAATAAAACAATCAACACCTTAATGACAATGACTATGATATAAATTGTACCGGGGCCATCCACCGCGGTCAACTTGGCGGATAAAGAATAGTATGTACGAGTATACCCCACTCCAGACTAACGATCTGTGCATGAATATTGTATTATTGTGAAGCCGTCCAGTTCGGGTGTCAATAAAACTAAAACCTCTACAAAAAAAGCGCGAGCCGACCATTCGCATGTCGCAAAAAATAGTCGTGTAAACAAACTGGATATGTGTACACAGAGTCAGCGACTTCCAGAACGAAAATAAAATGTAGACGGGGCTAATGAACTCGCGACCTAGCATTTCAAATTGCTGATTACTGCATGAATCAGGCGGCGGGCATTCCGATTCGTTACATTTCGAGACAATGGAAGTAGCTACGTATCCCACTTTGAAAATATCCGAATAAATAATACACAATGAAGATAAGTTACACTTTTTGGTACGAAAAATGATTATCTTATTGCGCGAACTAAGTAGCTAGTCTAATTGTTATTAGTTATTTTTATTACATTACAAAAATCGGAATCCACCTGTCACGGTTGTTGTTCAATTATGTAAAAAAAAAAAAGATTTATTTATAAGTGTTCCTAACGATAGCTTTAAGTGCAGGTTGAATGGTTCATCAAAATTAATCACAGCACCGAGACAAGCAGCGCCTACACATAATTTTTTTTAAATGTATCTACATATCAACCACACCACCACTAGGATGGGAGACGAGGTGGGGGACGTCCTAAAATCCTCTAGTCGGATTATATTAAGAGTACGAATAACAGAAGAGTATAATATTATGAAGAATATGTGCGTGCGGCGTTCATTAAATCTGTCTACCCCGCGAGATATTGGCATTATGGTTAATACAATCAATACGTCAATGTATATTGATATATGTAACCACAATGTATCGACCTAATATATTTTTGATAAAACCAAAATACCAGGAAGTATTAAATTAATAATTACTATATGATCGACGGTAAAGACAATACATTTTCGTGTTATATTATCATATTGGGGGAGGACTGACTAAAACGAATCTAAGTAAAACTTTTTTTTGTTTAAATGCGATTTATTATTCTTTTATAGTATCACCGAAAATAGTGCTTTGTAGTAGTGACCTTTCGCTGCAAGTCAGCGATATCTACATTATTTGGTGCTGGTAGAAAAATGTTTTGAGATTACCAAAGCAAAAATCTCATTATTCTTCATCGACTCAATTTGTTAGTATTGTAGGAACTAAAAGTGTATCGATCAGGATTAACTGGCTTCCGAAGCCTGTGACAAGCCTAAGCCAAGCGATGGTGGACTGAACGAGCACAGTGTAGTAGAATCTAGTACGCGGTGCGCCATTCCGTGTTTAGTGTTTGGTTTCCGACCTCAGCTGTGTACTCTGGGCTAGAGCTATCGGATGGCTTGAACTGCTCGCTGCTGGTAGCTGTTAGCTGTTAGCTGTTGGTTGTTAGCTGCTAGCTCGGCTGGCCGGGTGACGCAACTCGCGTAATGAGGCCAGTGTATATTATTATTTATCCACCAATATCCAACACGAACATCACGTGAGCTGAGAGCGGCTGGGCTGGAGGCGCGAGCGCAGAACTACTCGCCGCCTGCCGCCTACCGCCTACTGCCTGCCGCTAGGCGGTGGCAGAAATGCACGTCGACAAGGCTCAATAATGCCTGGCAAATGAACGCGCACTTTACTAATATAATTAGGTGGATATTATACGTTATGTGAGGAGAATAAACACATTTTATCCAGATGTTATGCACATACTTTCAATGATACCTTCGATTAACAGTTACTAGTGAAGATATTTGATTTGACCGGTGTTGGAATAGCTTGAGATGCCTACACTTATGTTACTTTACAACGATTGGAAGTACATACTCGCACATGGTTTGTATTAGGTGTTTAAACGTGTTGAGTTTCCTCATGCTTCATGAGCCAACGATTTGAACGGATGTCCAGATAGGGAAAAAAGACCCCTAAAAGATCCAGCATAAGTCACCTGACCTTGAAAATGTCAAGTCATAACTCCTAACGGTTGAACAATAAACCGTACTACATTATGCTGAGAGCACGTCACGTGGTGCTAGTAGTAGCAGTGCTGCACTGTCGGTGGCTTCAAGTAACAATATATGGAGAGAGATCTAATTCTTTATATACCCAACCTATACAAATTTGGGATAAACCACTTTCTCAGGGTTTTTACGTCGTACATTATGGGAAAGAAAGAGACAGCAAAATCTTCCAAATTATCACACCGCTTTAAAGTATTGTTAGAATGTTCTTCGTGTCCCGTGTCTCCGTTGACTCCGCCCCATACGTTTTGATACGCGAAATAAATTAACAAAACTTAACGGTTTATTAGGTTACATGTGGTTATACGAATAAACAAAAAACATTATGTCGACATGTGCTATGAATGGATTTATAAATACCCTAGCCCTAGTCCTATCCACGCCCAGGTCTAGCCGAGTCCGGCAAACACCATGAAAAACTGACTTCAGCAGGGCTCTCTCATGTATATTATTGCTCTGAGATCGGTGCCTTGCGTCCGCTGCATATAATCTATTCTATAAGCTGCAGTCAGGGGAAAATAATACGTTTTATGAGGTAACGTTAATGTCACCGTTAGGTGTATAATGTTTATTGATTGTCCGGTGTAACGTTTCTTACTAAACCGTAAAGCATTCTATGAGTGGGAATTTAATATAATCCATCTAACACAATATGTCTGCATGCAGCTGAAGACTATTGAATTAAAGCGTAACCGGTGTGCATATTGCGAACATTTTAATTAATCATGTATTTATTGTACAGTAGTTTAATTAAGTAAGCATACTAATATAACATTATTTAAGTACTCACCTAATTGTTTCGACAATTTCTAAGGCACCGTCATGTTTATCCTGGAACAAATAACACAATATTATTTATAGGTTCATAGTTTCAGAATACATTGTAAACAATAAAATTAATAGTCTTAATAGAGATATGCTTTGATAACATAATTTTCCCTTGCATGAAAGAATTACAAAACATGATTTATTAAATAAACATAACTATTTATATAACCTTTGAAAAGTATGTTAAACTGGGATATATTTTCTTTTCCATATGGTTAAAAACCTCATATAAATAAAACATGGGTGTTCGTTACATGGGTTGCGCAACCCACATTAAAAAAGGTGGTTCTATGGTGGGTGGGGGGGACATGCCACACTGACCTAGGTATATTATAAAAGAGTAGGTACATAATGTTCAAATTAAACACCTTTACGAGAAAATATATTTTTCAACGTGAAAAATGTTAAATAAACTGTTTGTTGTAAAGTTAAACAACAAACAACCCGGTGACGATGTATTCATCTGGAGAACGAATAATAAAACATAAATAAAACTTTTCAACAGCGATATGATTTAAGATTCTTACCGCAAAAAGTATTATCATACCACAAAAATCTATCGCGATATTTTTTAATAAACGTTCATAAAATAACATAGTTGGCCATTTTTTAAAGATCCGCCCCTAACCTTGAAGATCGATTGATCAACGGGAATATCGCTGAGATACACTGTACAATGTATCGGCAGATAATAATCTAGAGTAATAATTTATCTTCCACCATCTTTGTGAAGTATTACCTGTACAGCTGCAAATTGAATTGAAATTGTGCTTTGAAATTTCGTTTGTAAAAATGATTTCATTTAATGCCATCTTAATTAATTTTCATCTGTGTTATATATTTTAAATAATTTGATACAGATGCATAACGAATCTCGATACTTCTGCCAAATACACACAAGGACTTTACAAATAAGAATTCAACAAACTTTATTTTCAAGTTTTTAAATGTAACAAAATATTACAAAACAAACGAGTTATCAAACTGTACAACCTGCCCTTGGGTTTTTAGTAAGATAAGACCATTCAAATTGCATTGATAATACTTGGCTAATTTATATGGGGCAATTTTTTGTGAAATATCACCTCAAGGGAGCTTTACTTTTAGGTGATACCATCCGACAAGCATTTTACACACAAATGCATAAATTCAAAAACTATAAAATATATTTTAATATTATATATTTAAGTTCAAGGCACTCTTGAAATCGATATGTGCAATATGAACATTGCTTTTCTATAAAGTTTCAGGTGACAAACAAAATTCTGGAGGTTCAATGCACTTTTTTATACTATATATATATATATTTATTTTTAAATGTACAGAAAACATATTTGATTTTTTTTTAAGAAATCATTTGGATGCCCTACTAGAAAGACTTTCTCGTTTAAGGACAGTCAAATTTAAATGTTCGGAAAATGATGATAATAGTAGCTGATGCCGATATGGGTTTCATTGATGCAAAGAATCCAATAGTATACAAACAACAGTATGCAAATATACAATCAAAATAAAATGTAGATAAAAAATGGGGATTTAAATTAATGAACTCAATAATCAGCCCTTAGATTTAACTGTATGATTATCTGACAAATTAAATCAGTCGAAACGTTCACGTTGTTAGTGGCAGAATAATAATAGATCTGGCATAGTAACGTATCGATAATTTTTATCGTGGTTAACTATTCAAGATATTACATGAAAAAATATGACATGAGACAAAATTGTGAAACCTACAATGACGTTACAAATTACAAATATTTGTAACGTCATTGGAAACCTATATATGAATATATAATTTTGAAAAATATACCCACGTAAAAATTACTAAGTACAATTAACAATCAACGTGACCGTGAGCTATATTTAAAATATCGACGTTTTTTTTTTTAACAAACCATGACATTGAAATAACTATTATCTAAATATTCTATTTTTAAAGGTTAATATTGCATAATCTGTTACATTTCCTTCATATAACAGTAAAAACACGTTATCCTATGAGAAATCAAAATATTATTTAACAATGAAAACATCAAGGCCAATAGGAACATCTGTTACGAACTCTAACAACTTTTACCCGCTTAGAGTAAAATTAATATTTCCAATGTGTGAAAGTGTTCCGTCAACAAACTGTTTTAACGATTTTGAAATAGGATCATTTTTGTAAAGAATGTTTATTGACTTTTGCAACAAATAATATGATCGTATTAAACCTTGAAGTTTGTTAATCATGAGGTCATGACTAGCAATTTGAACAGTTAATAACGTGCACACTTCTCAGTAATTGTTATAGTTTTATATGACATCCTAACAATTTTCCAACTACCAATTAACTAAATTGCAATACAAATATTAGTGTTCATAAATAAGTGAGTGAATATGATTAGATGGATAATCATTACCTTATTAGTGTTAATTAATTGCAATCTAAACAATGTTAGTCGCGGGTTTTTATCAATCGTATTAGATAATATTGAAGTTTCTTGAGCCAATTGTTCACGTCGTAAAACATCGAATGACAGATTTTGAACAGCAAAAAAACCGCCCTACAAACGATTCATACACTGTCATTATAATTCACTCAATTCAACCCCCGCAAATAACCATAGAAACATGTGTAATTTCAAAATAAATAGAATATTACGCTCCATTAAGTAGAATTTACAGAACTCTGATTACATATAAAATTTCCCAATTTACCGATATATATATATGTACGACAAGAATCTTGCTGAGTTACATAATTGGGTCACCACGGAGATATCTTTGAAGGTCACGGGCGTTTAGGAATCACTACAACACGTAATAATATAATATCGTACGTACTAGATACATAATAGCTGCGCTGATAATCAAGTATCAAACAAAATGTCATCAACGAAACATATTTTTTCCAGTTAAACGTTTTTCCGCCAAACTCAAATTTTGAATGCAACCGCAATCAATATAAACAGAACGGGAATTCTATTCTGTGGGGAGAATACTTCTAATAGGTCCAATAAATAATATATTTATTCGTTTAATTATAGTATGTAAATATAAAGCAGCTGACACCTCAAAATAATATAAAGGTATCGAGTGAAATTTAATAAATAATAAAAGGATAATTATTTAACAACCCTCGGGGGGCCACCTGCAGCCTTGAGTTGCTGACACAGGTGAAAGTTTTGACACAAGGTGTTGGGAACTTACATGGATTTTTTTTCTGTTATTAAATTCACCTGCCACTTTTAGTTATTTATTTGCCTTTTATCGTTCAACCATCCAAAAGTCTAATGAAAAATCGTCTAGTGAGTACTTCATGATTACGGAGGTACCTACTTAAATAGATGAAAATGTATATACCGGTAAAAAGAGGGTTTATTATCTCGATATACTATGTAGTCCCACCTACCCAGACGATATTTTACACAAATATTATAAGCTTGCCAGGTAGGATCTTCAACCATTCAATATTTAGAAAGGGTCTACAAATAGCTAGGGTGACCTCGTACCCTTTCTAACGGTATTTTTGGAACTAGGGTTATCTCATTAGAGGTTTGAGCTTAGATAGAATAAATAAAATTCTTAATTCATACAAAAATAATTAAGTAACGTGTTTTGGAACCTACCTAAATAGGTACCTACTACGTACGTTATATTTCGATATTGGGTGACTATATTTTTTTAAATACATATCTAAATATTATATAAAGCATAGGTCCTTTTAACTTTGTTTCATAAAAAAGTGATAATAGATAGTAAAAACTATTAGTACTAAAAATATTTTCAATGAAAACATAAAATCAAATAAATTAAATATTTTCCCGCCATTTATACATACGTAAACGCTGTGTATAAATGGAAGACCTGCAGATATGATACGGAGAAAAATCTTTAATATTGCTAACACAAACGCTGAACTACAATACTTAAAAAAAAAAACCCATACCTCCACGTGTTTCTACGATAACATTATGAATTCTTTATCTATAAAAATATTCAATGGATTTTGACGTCTTAAAATTTTAATAATAATAATACTGTTATCATAATTCAAATAATGGAACTATTTATTTATCAAGTGATAGATAAGAAGCAAAGCTTTACTTATTTGAATAACTAGTATAAACTTCATAACTAAAGCTAAGGAACTAGTATTTAATAATGAGCATGTAGAAATGTAAATAAATTTCAGCCTGGGTTATCTGAAATCGATTGCTTGGTTCATAATGAGAATGGAGGGAATGTAAAAGTTGAAGAACATTTTGGTTTTCAAAATAACATTGAATTGGTCGTGACCTATTTGTATATTATGAACGAGATAAACATTTAGAATCTTGAGATGGACACAAAACATCGAGCTCGGGCAATGAGCACCTTGACACCGCCACGAGGTCAATAACTCACAGCACTGACTGCACGCACCAAATAAAAGAAAGGCATCAACTACATCTCACAGCAATATTATTAATTGAAAAGATTGCGTCACTGTTTACAAATATTCCAGCCTACTACAAATGCATAAAAATTCTCACACAAACGTGATCAATCAACGGTTTTCGAATCGATGAACGAGATTTTAAAATCGGGCGATTTTTTAAATCGAATAAGTAGGTACTCATTTCGAAGACGTTCGAAGTAACGGAAGAGACGAGGTATTTTTGACAGTTTAGTTGCAAATTGGTGGCGTCATTATACAATGTAGAAGGTGATATAATCGAGCACTTATAACTACACCAATAATCAAAATCATTCTATTCAACAGTTATAAAAGATATCATACCGTGCCATTGCCTGAAGTAAGAGGCCAATGATAAACAACGGGTTCAGCACCTGCAGGAGAATGAAGCCGTAAATCCTGAGCCATTATTTAAACTTCACAACATTAACAATCACACATTTCACTACCACACAAAACACATCACTTAATTTATATTTTTGTTAGCACATTTTCACTACACTTTCACACACACACCCCTCGCGACCGGACGCCATGTTGGGCATTTACAACATGGCCGCTAGCTTGTTGTTTCTTTTGAATTGTATATCTGTGGTGTTGCTTTCCAGCCATATAAAAATCTGTCTATGGTTTATTTTAACAAAAAAGGAAATCGTTGTCTATAGTTATTCAAATTAATTTCTTCCAACACAGGGATGAATAATTTTTTACGAAAACCTATTGATAATATTACCATTATTTTATTTATTTATATGTAAAATGTAACAAGTTGTTAAAAAACAGACAGTCGAAACGGGACTGGGTGTCAGTTTATTGAACTATTTTGTGTGCTTTTTTACACGAGTTATAAATGTGAGTCAAACATAAAGCCTTTGACCAGTAAGACTTACCATAACCTAAAAAATGATTACCCCAAAATTACCTTACCAGTTCTATTATTCAACAATTCTCTTCTGCGTGATTAAAAAAGTTGTATAAATTTACTAAAATGATATATGACAAATTTAACACAGATGCAAAAAAACTATAGATCTATACTGAATTTGCTAATATAATACCTAGTTTATATCAAAGGCTAGCATATCGCCAAATAAATTTACCTCAACTCTCTTAGAGGGTATCATATTATGAATTAAATTGTTTCTAATTATGTAATATAGTGTACAAGTAGAAGAATGTACTATTGCATTATTCAGAATCAGGCAATAAGGATGAAAAAACAAGTAATAATTATTATTTTGAACCATCTGTACATTGAACTAGAAAATCTTTAGCCGAGTGGATGAAATATATTTTATTTATATTGCTATATCCAGAACCTAAAATTCATGATTAAAAAAATAATGTTCTTATTAAATTTACATAAAATCATTGTTATTCATCCCTGACACGCCCAAAATGTATAAATAATGTAGTCTAAACAATAAATGTACCAGTCTAATGATGACCATAGCAGGTTGAAACCGGTCCATTCTTAATTTTTAAAAAAAAAAACGGGAAAAAAGTAAAAAAATTTCTATTTTTAAATAATTAAAATGGAATTTCACCACGACTTAATAATTTCAAAAATATGAATCTTGTAATACTATTATTTGTTTATTTTATTCACTACATTTTACTTTTTTACTAGGAAAACTTTTCGATCTTCCTCTCTTCAGAGATTTTATTTTGTCAATTTGTTTGTGTGTGTCTTCTTTTATTTCATTTCCAGAAGCAATCACAGCATTTTCATACTTCTCAGCAAATCCTTGTAACGTTTCTTGTAGCACATCAATCTTCATGATGTTTGATTTTCCAGAAGTTTTCAGAATATCCTAAAATAAAATAACATTTTAAATTCAGTAACTGGCTAAAAAATAGAGTTCATAATAGTAGATGGTTAATTTGTGTATTTTTTGTGAAACATTACCCCGAGGGCTCAATATCGAATAATTGGTATTTAATCAATTGAAAAATGCATTTTCGAGCGCAATAAACTTGCAAGATTTTATAGAAAAAAAGTCTTTATTTTTTGTGAAGGGATTATGATTTTGTAAGAACTATTATAATATCTTAAATTATTTTATATGCATAAATAAAAATGGGCTTCAGAATTTATGAATGCTTATGTTTCATCTTCATGAGCTCACTGGCATTGGCAGATTGTTGGTGCCTCTCACCCATCTGAAGTGTCAAAATTCTATAGTGGTTCATTCTTTCATTCAATTCATGCTTGTAGTAAAATTTAACAAAATTTAATACCTGGAAAAGTTTCAATTGGCCTTGCACTAAGACAGCGATAGCCGTTCCCAGTCTGCCCGCACGACCGGTGCGCCCAACTCTGTGGATATATGTTTTTACGTTTTTCGGAGGATCGTATGATATCACCAAGTCACAGTTGGGAATATCAATACCACGAGCCAGTGCATCTGTACTTATAAGTCTGAAAAACAAATCATAACATTAAAATCTTAAAAAATAAGAATAAAATTATTCATTCATTTAAATTCAAAGAATTTTGAAAGAAAAATGTGTTGTTTTATCATAAAATTACTTACATGTTTATTTGGCTGTTCTGGAATTGTTTCAAGACGACATCTCTAGCTCCCCGATTCATTGCGGCAGACATTTCTGCAACTTTCATTTCTCCTTCCAGCAGATGACTTAAAAGAACTGCAAGTCTATGAGCAGACTGGGCTGAATTGGTAAAGCACAATACTCGGTCACAATGCTCTTCAGTCACAAGGTGATAGAGTACCAGAGGTTTACTTTCTGCTTCACAAACTGTATACTTTTCAGTTAGTTCCATAGGAGTAGTGTATTTACCTAAAGTTTCATGGTTTCCCTCGCCCTCGTTAGTCACTCCTTCCGATACAGCTGAAAATAGCTTCGGTTGGAACAATCCCCATTGCTTTAGCTTTTCCGGATCTTGTGAAAGTGTTGCGGAGAAAAACAGTTTTTGAGGCGGTCTTTTCAGTAATAACAATGAATTCAAATTTACTGGTGGGACCTTCCCTGTCATTATAGAAGTTCCCAATTCAACATGTCTATTTAAATGATGGAGCCAATCATTCTGTATGTGATCCATTATTCTATCAGCCTCATCCATGACAAGAAAGCGCAAATGCTTCAATGAAAATCCTTTTGTGGATTGGAGATGCTCAACCAGTCTACCAGCTGTACAAACCATTATATCAACTTCACTTTGCCAGCCTCCACATTCAGCTGAAATTTGTGATTATGGATTAAGAACAATGTCTAAACATTACTAATGTTGAATACTTACTTGTTTGAAATACACAAAATAAAGATTAATGAAAAAGGTCACTCAACTGTATTTCGTAAGTTGCATCTGTTCCTGAGCAAATGTAGTGGAACCAGTAACCAGCGCCACCTTTAGATTTGTTCCAACACAATACTGCTTAAATACTTTGACAACTTGGATGGCCAATTCTTTTACAGGTAATATAACCAAAGCCCTGATTTGCCTTTCAACTCTATCTGTTAGAACCTAAGAAAAAATATCTATCAGACATTTTAAAGTTTAACAGTACACCATCAAATTGATAAACTATTTGTAATTTTCATTGCTTGTCCCGATTTATTAAAAGTACATAATTCTATCAATACCTGGATAATTGGCAGAACATAGGATAATGTTTTTCCACTACCAGTAGGTGCAGAAACACAGATGTCTCGTGGCCAAAATACTGTTGCTTTAGAATGCTCGCTGAGCAACCATGGAATCACCTGTGCTTGTACAGGAAATAAATATTTGATTCCTTCATCCATCAACATCTTTTTTAGGGAGAAATCCAAGAACTGCAAATTATCCACGCCGCAGTCGGCACTCCTCAGATTGACAGACACTGCAGTTGGGTTGGATAACCAATTTGGAAGAACCCTTTTCACCTATAATCAGAATTTATGTTTTATTCTCAAATAAGACTTTGGTACATGAGCAGAGCATTAAATTAACCGTATGTTATAAAATACAGTGCACTTTCCATGCCCTGCCTCACACATGACTTTGGTAAAGTTTAAAATTTTCTGTCTTTTATACAATTATTAAAAATAACAACAATTAAAATAATAGGTATTTTGAAAACACATTTCAATCAAAAGGAACTAAGAAACTTTGTCAGCAATAAAGAATTAATAAATTTATGTAGATATAATACTTTTTTTTCAATTTTATTTGTGGGATCTAACTTAAGATCAATAAATAAATCATAACTTTACTTTAATTTTCTTTTCAAACTCGTTTGTGCCAAGAACTTTGAACTGTGGAATAACTTTTAGTTCGCTGCTTTCCAGACCATTGGCAACTTCTCTTGTTTCAACAGTGGAAGATTTAACTTCAACGATTTCTTCTTCAATATCCTCACGAGGAGCAAGTTTTGACAAATACTCTTCTTTATCTTTTGCTTCATTGATGATTTCATCCTCAAGGCGCTGTAATTTGGCTTTCTTTCGCACTTCAATTAATGTTTTTAATTTAAGAAGATTAGCTTGTTCCTGGTCCGCAAAACCCTCTGCCTCACTTTCTTCATACCTTAAACGATTTATTAAAGAAATTAAAATAATATTCGTGAATTAATTATCCCAGCTTCCAAATTGTTGTGAAAGTCAGTGTATAGAAGAATCATGTTGAGCAGAATTAAACTACCCATTATAAACAAGTATGTTTGAAAAGCTTTAAAATTAATATTTAAATATTACCTATTTACGACAAACAACGACATTGTACCAATATATTTTTCAAATGACTAAAAACGTAACCATATAATAATTATTTAAAATAATATGACAATCCGGAATCCACGAATCTGTCAAAAGGCACGTGTAGTTTTCAAGTTTTCATAGACAAATAAACAAAATAGATTTTTGATAAATATCAACTATGGAAACATTCCGGTCAATTTGCACGCGCATGTATTATTTGATATACCGGAGAAACGATCTGCTCATTTTCGATCCTCACCAGAGACAATATTTTATTATAAACTTTTGTACTTCGTAATATATACGTAACATACGTTAAATTTGTCTTTGGTTTAAAAATGACAAACGTCAAATATTCCATATTGTGTCAAATCCATTCAGGTACATAAATAAATAGTGAATTGAAGTATGACGTGTCTAACTCATATTTTATCTCCAATACATTATTGGAATGCGTAAATTTATCGTTGTGTCAGTATGTTTCTAGGAAAGTTCTTGATTTCAGCCGCAATGGAGCTAAAAAATATTGTTTCCAGTAAAATCCGTAAGCAATCCTGGAAGAGGCAAACTTTTATTGCCATTACAATATGTGTTTGTGCAGTTCTTGGTTTTTACTTTTTGAAAAGTAAATATTTTTACAATGTTTCGAAACGGTCCCCATTCTTGCCTATGCCCAACGACTTTTCACTAACTGTAACTGACGATAATTTTGGACAATTATCTGTTACTTATTCCCCAAAGGAAGAAAAACTTAAACTAAAGGATAGAATATCCGATTCAGAAGCAATTGTGTCTTTACAAGCAGCTCTTGATATGAAAACTCAGGGTAAATCAGATAAAGCTCTGAAACTCTTCCAACACGCAGTGGCTCTCTCTCCTAAGCACCCTGACATTCTTACACACTTTGGAGAGTTCATCGAACAAACCAAGATGGATATAGTCAAGGCGGATGAGCTTTATCTCCGAGCCCTCTCTAACTACCCTGACCACCCCGCCGCTCTCACCAACAGGCAACGCACCGCTAGCATTGTAGAAAACTTAGATCAAGAGATGCTGGAGAAAATAGACAAAAAACGTGATGCGCTTTCTGCCATACCAGATTCCAACTCTGCCTTGAGGAGAGCCAAAAAGGAGGCCTACTTCCAACACATCTACCACACAGTTGGTATTGAAGGAAACACTATGTCTCTTCTACAGACGAGATCTATCTTGGAAACTAGACTGGCAATCGGAGGGAAAAGTATTGATGAGCATAATGAAATATTTGGACTGGACGCTGCTATGAAGTACATCAATTCAACTCTATTGAATAGAATGCGAGCTGTAACAGTGAATGATATCCTGGAAATACATCGACGTGTTTTAGGATTTGTCGATCCGACAGAAGGAGGATATTTCCGGCGCACTCAAGTTTATGTAGGTGGGCATGTACCACCAGGACCGATGTTAATTAACTCGCTCATGGGACAATTCCTCCTTTGGCTAAACTCTGATGATGCCTTGGATATGCATCCAGTCAGGTAAAACTTTTATTCAAAATATAATGAATTCATAAGTGTGATTATTGTGTCACATTAATTAAAGAAATTAACCTTTTGTTGGTTTGCAGTAGAAAATCACCAACTAACAATATTGTTTATGAAAGCAACTTGTAATTTATTATGAGAGAGTGGTATATACTGTAAGGACCACCATTCAGAATCGATACATTGTTTGAAATGGCTTTAGCCCTTCACCAAACACTATATTTTTTTAAATGAGGTCTTGGTTTTTTATTTAAATATATTTACTCTTCATAATACGTATTTATTATAAAGGGGTATACATAATACTTATTATAGGCGGGCTTATTGCCTGGCAGCAATTTCTACCAACCGACCCTTTCATAGTGGGGAAAAAAAAGTACAAAAATATTTTAGCGTTTTCTGCGTAGTGATAATTTATACAAATAATATGTAAAAACAATAAATTTTAAAAACTTATAAATTAAAATAAATATATATATTTTTTAAATTAAGTAAAAACCAACTATTTGTACAATAAAATAGAAGAAATACCTTTAAGTAGGAAAGGGAGAGAGGACGGAAGGAAAGTAAATTAAAGTGGATGGAAATTAACAATTATTGTGCTGCTGGAGGGAAAGAAAAAAAAACACTTTAGCTTTCAAAAAGAGCTTTGATAACGCACTCCGCGCATCAGAAGGCAGTTAGTTCTAGAGACAGAATGCTTGCACTGAAAAGGAAAGAGTGAATGGTGCAGCTTGGATCATTGCAAGGATTCTCTCATCACTTGAGCAAAGAAAGATTCCATATTCAGATAAATAATGAAAATTCACTACATACAGGTTAAATTGAATACAGGTTAGTTGACACTATTAAGGATGTTGTAGAAAAGGGAAAATTAGTGTATTTTGATGGGAAATCAGTAAAGTCGTGTGCGGTATTCAGAGATGTGATCGAATTTGTGAAGGTCATAATCTGATACATCTATTTTGAAATTGTTCTAGTTTGTTTATAAGGACACTGTTTATGTCTAAATATCTCAAATTAGCATAATCAATAAAAGGTAATAGCATAGTTTCTACCAGTATCAGTTTCGACACAAATGAAAAATGTTATCAAATACTTCAAGCACAATTGTAAAAAAGTATCTCATTTCCTCGCGAGACTTCATTTACAAAAAGGTTTTATTTAAAATAACATCAGTAATGGTCACTTGTGATGATATATTGAATTGTGTACACACATTTTATTTTAATTGTGTTTTAATACACTTTGACATAAAAATAATGAGGAAAAAAACTGAGTCAAATTATATTATTTTGATGTTGAAAACTAAAGAACAACTCTAATTTAAAATACTGATTTTGTAAGTGAATAACTGCTGCATACCAAAGTGGAGCATGTAATATATAACAGTCACATTGATATCAAAATTGCTAGAATAAACAAATTCAGTAGGTAAGATTCATCTTATGTTACAGGTATGCGGCCTTAGCACACTACAAGCTGGTTCACATACATCCTTTCATAGATGGAAATGGACGAACCTCCCGACTGCTGATGAACTTGCTGCTCATGCAAGCAGGCTACCCCCCAGTTATAATATTGAAACAGCACCGACACCTTTACTATCAACACTTGCAGACTGCCAACGAGGGGGACGTGAGACCGTTCGTAAGATTCATCGCTGAATCCACGGAACAAACTCTGGATCTTTACCTCTGGGCAACTAATGAGTTTGCGCATCTCCTTCCAGCAATCGAGCAACCAACGATCCTCTCGGGAGAAGGGAGTGGGTTCGAAGACGATGATGTGTCATAACATAACGTCAAAATAGAATAATTCCTTTAACTGAAGCACAAGTGTTCTTTCAGAAAGCAACATTACTTATCTGTGATAAATATTTTCCTTTATGGCTGGCCATAAATTAGCTAAATGATTTGTTTTGTTTATCCTAACTATTATTATTTATTTATGTGTCTAATAGTTAATCGATAACCATTTGAGCTGTAAATACAATGTTATTTATTTATATGTTATAATACAATAGTTTACGTACTTATTAAACTGTCAGTCAAATAGACACTCATTATTTCTCTTGACAATAATTATAATGAATTGTAAAACAAAAATGTGTTCTTTAAAAACATGAATCTGTCTTTCATAGCCACTCTCTTACTTAACGAAATTAATTATTGATTGGCAGCTGTAAATAGAAAATGTATGTACATATATGAACCTCTTTGCTACAGTATTATATATTCAATTTAGTTATGGAAATGTAAACTAAAATCTTCCCATTCACTCGTATCGCCCTAGTGGAAGAATTCAGAATCGAAACATTGCTTGAAATGGCTCTAGTCGTGTTTGGTGACCAGATCTGAACATATAAGTAATTCCCCACCTTTCTCTTTCTTCTCCCCTTCCCCTCCCCACTCTCTTCAGCCACACAACATACCCCAATTGGGGTTGCCATAGTCCCACAGTCTCCGGACAGTTGAGACTCTTGTGCGGTATTCACATAAAAATAAAAACAAGCTAGAAAGGTATTAATAATATCTTAATTATCCAAAGTGTAAAATGCATTGGTGGCACAATAATCTACATTAGGCTCGGTAATAAAATCAGTTATTGATTTTTCAACTATACGAGAAGAGATCATTTTCAAAAACAAATAAATAGATTAAACACAAAGTGCCTTGCAACATTAAGGGAAATACACCTTAACCCTCAGCCTGCATTCAAATGTATGGGTGATGTCACCTACACGCGGATCATTTTTTCATCTCGTTTCGCCTAACAATCATACTTTTTGAAACTGTAAGTAAATCTATTTCAGATGATCTTTATTTATTACATTTTAATTTTTTTTTACAGCTTTTAACAAAAATGTGTCCTTACTGGAGTACCCCATTCTAAGACCACATTGTACATGGTTTTTGTTTTTTTTTTGTCTAAACCTTAAATGAAGCAAAGGGAGATGTTAATATAAACAAAATTAAATATTACGGAGTAAATAAAAACATTAGTGAATATTAACATAAACAGGGGGAGGTCTGATAGGCGGCACTTACGTCTATGTTTGAAATTTTTAACTGATAGTCTGATCTATGTGTCAATACCATGAGCGTTTTATCTAATGAGGATTTTTGTGAACTAATTTATATTAAATGCATTCTTACAAATATATATATATATATATATATATATTTTTTTTTTTACTTCTAAGAGAATATGAGAATAAAGATTACGTTTTTTCCCCTTAAACGTTGATATTAAAAAAAAATTGTTCTAACATTTTAACCCTCTAAAACACAAAACTACGCAGGGTGCAATATAACACCAGACGCAAATCTTAAAAGAGCCAAGTCACTTTTTCAGTTAACAGCTCTAATGCATTTGAATAAACATGTTCCCTTATTATTCTAGCTGAATAAGATTGTCAATTGAAATTACTAAATTATTAATTGCCAAAAAAACATCGCCAAATCGGCGAAAAACTGTCTCGGTCGCTTTAAATCCTTACCCAAGATAAACAAATTAATTTATTAAACATATTTTTAAAGATGGCATTAAAGCTATGAATGGGGAATTTTTACAAATGAATTTAGGCTCTGTAATTAGCTTATACACAATACAGCGAGGACTCAAACCTAGAAATTACTTTTGTCCGCTACCGTGTATTAGGCCCGACCATTGTTTTGACTTTAGTCTCTTCCCGCAGCCTAAGGGTTAAGTATGTATATCGCAATAAGTAATACAATACTAGTCCATATTCATTATGTGAGGAAATATACACATAGTAAAATGAATAACCTAACAGAACGAAGTTTGACACTACTTGTATGCATGTGCCAGGAAACTGACAAATGAGATCATACCAGCGTGGCTGTGGGGTGTGCAATACACAATAGGGCAAAAAGGATTACACCGCGAACCTAGATACTACTTGTACATTTGCTAGTAAATTGACGAATGAGAAATTATTAATACATAGGTACATAATATGAGGCTTCTTAAAAATGATCTGGCAAATTATGATTTTTTATTATATTTTTATCCCAAGCATTCGGATTCACGAACAAAAAATGGTATTGTCGTAAAATATATAATTGTTCTAGCTATTATTTCTTCCTGTTGCAATAATACTTAGGTTTTTAAAGATAAAATCTGATTAATATTTCTATTACCCATTTATTATTATTAAAAACAGTCTCTACATGCACAGGCATGAGTAAAAATATAAATAAAAGTTATATAAAGTGCTTTTTAACCGTAATATGAAATCAAATGTCTTTTTACTATTGTATTTTTAATTTCCTATTCCATTACGTAAATGTAATGCAAGTCTAATAAATTTAAAACGTAAACCAACTTCAAATAGGATACATAATAAATAATGCATATAAATATTTATTTTTAAAAAAATGACATACAAAAATACCTATATCTATGAGATGAATCTGACTAATCTACTATGGTGCAATCAAACTGTTTTATATTAATATTATCTCTGTATCATATATCATAGAAAATTATTTATTTATTTACATTGTCTATCTGAGAGGAGGGAAAAATCTTTTTTTTAAAGTTGAAGTATTCTATTCATATTCTTATTCTTCAATATAATGTATGTAGTACCACCACTGAGAAATTTGCACGCAGTGAAATCCAGAGCTACAGATGTCTACATACATTTTAAATCAACTCATGTCATCTTAGGGGACATTTGTTCATTTTATAAGTTTTATAGTACCAAATAATTTCCTGATTTCACTGTGGACAAACTTTTGGTCTAGGAGTATACCAACATGATTATCTACTTGACTATTGAAAATTGTAGTTTTATTTTCCTTGTAAATAAATATTTATGATGCATTTGAAAAAGGCTTGTTTAATTTGAATTAAATAAACAAGGTGACCCATCTTGGATAACACTGAAGTAGTGGGCAGTAAGTACTCTACACAAATGTCTGCAAAAGTCATCTTGGAAATCACAAAAGATATCGTTATCTGTGAAAACTTGATAGAAATATATTTTTTAAATCAAGGAGCCTGGCGGAATAATTTTTTCAGCTATCTTAATAAAAATAAAATGTTTAAACTTGGATAATCATTGTTTATTTCTTGTTGTGATGTTAAAAAGCATTTTAATTTTAGTTACATGTTACACAAAACATTACATAACAATTTAAAAAAAAAAAAAAATTATCAATACGATTAAGTATAAAAATAAATATTAAGGCAAAGTAGAGCAGATTTTGAATGCCTTTCTACCCTTTAAGGTGTACACTATAGATAATTTTAACGTTTGTAGTATTACAGTTAATTTATAAGGTCTTCAGTATTTGTATTGGAATTGCCATTTCATAAAACTTCATGTGTTAGACATCTAATAAAGTTTTCGCTGGATTGGAATAACAGTTTTGGTTGTAAGACTTCCTCATCCCATCAAAAAAATTCAAATCAGTGTCATCTGACAACATCCCATCTACTCTGATACAGAGCATGTTGAAACACACTAACCAACAGCGAAATCGCAAATGTTGAAGCCTGAGAAGCGTGTTCCTTGATTGATTGGATCTCTTCTTGCTTGTTGTACCTACCAGAACAGCATTTTAGTTGAGGACCCCTCTACTATTCCAATAACATCAATGTGCATCAGAGTTCATAGACAATTTTATCAATATCTAACCTTATTGCAATTAGTATAAAGTGGGCACTTTTAAGCTTTTATAGCAGGATAAATGCTAAAAATGCACAACCGATTTAAAATATTGAAAATGTACAAAAAACAAACAGTTGACTCAAAAATCCCATCAATGACGGAAGCAAATGAAAGATGATTGCATCAATTAACATTCAAGATACAAAAATGAAATATTTAGCATTTATTAATGTTTAATTGCAATATGGAAAAAGATTACATTGTGATTAACTTAGTGATTACGGTCTCACATTCATAAATTTCACTACGAAATAAACACTGGATAAGGCTGTAGCATTTGTTAGCGGATATTAGGCTGGATATTTCTGGACAAATGTTCCTCGTTTGCCAATTTAGATCGAAACACGGCCACCAGGTCCCGCGACTGCGCCAGGACTTGGATCTGCTCTGACAGCAGAGCCTCCCACTGGGCTGCATACGCTAAAACAGATAAGACAGGCGGTCAGACCCTTCTTCGCTTGCCTAACCAATCAACCACCACCTCGGATTGACAGTTAGATAGTTAGACTGTTAGACAATTAGTATGTTAGGTGCTGTTAGGACAATGGAAATGGACATCTACCTATCATAGTGTCATAGCGGTAATTCGAGTACTTGATAGATCTCTTCCTCACCCTCAGTCGCCTGCTTCTCTTTCTTGAGTGATCTGCAAGGCGCTCTATTTATACTTACTCTACATTGTATATTATTTATTGCTACATGATATACATAGAAGCATAATTAACCAAAATTTTACAAAAGACTAAATACATATCGCCCTGATTTTGGGTCTCTTGACATAAAACCCAAATTTCGAATCTACAAACCCGTGTATATATTTCGAAACTTTCAGGAAGGAAATTTTACAAATTCAATATTGTACGGAATAGGCTTATATTGGGCTATAAGTATACAAATATGACACAATCAGCTCACAGAACAGAAACTAAATATCACGGAAATAAAAAATTGATTTTATATTGAATTATAATAAATTGATTACAACACGCAAGAGACCAATGGTTGTTTAAGGTGGATAAATTATTTACCGACATGAAAAGAAAGATCAGGAAATGAGCATCATGCAAAAAGACAGTTAATAATATACAATAACTATTGATTTCAACAGCACAATTTTGTGATATTTATCCCAAGAAAAAGAGGTACACACAATGCAACAATCAAACAGACAACATGCTAAGAATGTATGTAAAATAATAGTAGTTTAAGAATGATTTGCTTAGAAATTAAAGACATCACTAAACTTGGTTGCAAATGCTATTTGAATTAGCTTAGTGTTGCTGTTTGTGAGTTCCTTTGCTATAAGTAACTAGTAAAAATTTGACATTAGAAGATAAAAAAAACTACATATATTTTATTATTATTTCATCACAGAAAAGCAAAACTACTATAACCGTTGAAAATTTAATTTTACAATTCAAATTTGTAAAATTAATTGTGAATTTTAAACCAGTGGAGATAGAATCTTTAAAAATCTTTGTATCTTAGAAGTATGCCTGTAGGTAGTGGAGATTAAACCAGTATAGTATATATCCACATACATAGTATGTCATATTATTATACTCAGTACATACATAGCAAAATAATACATCATCCCCCTTACTTATAAACGGGGTGTAAATGTTACGCGTGTTGTAAGGTTGGAATAGCGAAAAACTCGCCTTATAACCACGGTTTATGCGTCTAATTCAAAGGCCTATGCCCGGTGTAACTCAAACGGTGTGTAAAAATCTAAAATTAAAACGTTATATATCTTAGTCTGGTACAACAGCACAAATAGTAAACAGTCAATTCTGTTTTTACACCTTTTTTATACGATTTTGATATAACACGGTTAACAAAGCATAATCTGTTTTTACAATTCCCTACCACTGACTGGTTTAGCAACCTTTTGGTCCTGAAATACGAAAATATATGAAAGATAAAGGTATCCCGTTCAAAATCTTTTACTTGTAGATAATACACTCGGACATTCCATATTGGAAAACTTATTTTCCTATATCATGCATATATATAATGCATACGAACCACATGTGCAAAAATCATGATTTTGAGTTAAAAATGTAAACACATACATGAATTCACCTACTTTGTTGTGTAAAAAGACCACATTTTCTATTTATCTAATTTTACTGTTATTGTTAGATATGTTTCTTTGCAATTGTAACAAATCTAATATATTTTTTATGTAAAACTAACGTACCTAGCAATACGGTCAATAAAATCATCAAAACAATACACTATTTTATACCGATTACAGAAAAAAACATGCAGTTATTTTATTTATGACAAATATTTTTTAATTCTAAGAATCACGATTTTCGCACATGTGGTTCTTTTGCATTACAAGAGCTGCATATAATGTACTGCATTCTTTTTACACAGTATGCTGTGGAACGTATCCTCCGTGTAAAACAGAATTAAGTGTATTTACCATGCTGATCATAAGTTCAAGCAATAGAATATATTATTTAGTGTGACAACATTCATTAGTATATCCACTGGTAGAGCACAGATAGTATATTTACCATCCTGGTCGTAGTCCACGTCGCAAGTCATGTTGAGCAGCTGAATGGAGCGCTCCTGGCCGTGTGCCATGTATTCCGACAGTGCCTTGTGGTTGTCCAGAACCTCCTCCTCGGCCATCTGCAGTGCGGACACGGCCTCGTGGAATGTGTACATGTCGGCTGACATATCACCTTCCTACAAATATAAACAGTAAATATAATTTAAGATTTTCAAGACCAATGGGATGTATTTTGTTGTTTTAACTCGGGGGTGTATCTGTATTTTTCTATCCTGCCTGTTACATCTGCCTTGATAATTTACACTGCCTGTCCGTTCAAAACGTTAACTCAAGAAGGAGGAGAAAACGCAACCGGTTTAATACCCCAAAAGTCAAACACAATAAAATAAATACAAAAATTCTGCTAGCCGTGGCGTTGAAGACTCTCTTGCAAATTTGTTGAAATTGTTGTTTAAAATAATATTTGGATAATTTGTATAGCGCCGTTTTTGTGAGAAATCAACTAAACTAAACTGTCTGTTGATGAAAAACAAGCTATATGTTGCAGAGTTTTTAATAAAATGATTTACAACTATTACAACTTGGATGTTTCACATCAATTGGAAAAACTGTTAAAAGTGTCGAATTGGACACTTTCCTGCTGCAACGAATATTCCACTTTTCCAATAAATTCGATCCATGTTTTCATACAAATGATTTCATCTATCAAAAATAAGCAAAGAAATGAAATAGAATATAATTTACCATACAAATATAAATACAATTTAAATATAATTTAAATACAAGAATGACTTTCAAATTTAATAATAATAAATAAACAAATAATCACTCACATTAAGACTTCGCAACTGTGCCAGGTCATTCTCTTGACGATGATTGGTCTCCATGTCAATATCATTGTCTCTGTCTGCATTCCCATTGTTGCCATTGCTATTTGCTTCTCGCCTCCCCGAGGGGTCATTGGCTGCCAGTTCTTTCACTCTATAATAATAATTATATTGTTCATTTAACAATAATAATACCAATATTTTTTATTTAATATTAATTTTCTGTAAATTAAATAAAATAAGGTTATTATCCAAGTACACAAAAACGATAACTAATATATGACAAGAAGTCACTCGAGAAAGGATCTCCTGGTTCCGATGGGCAACACAGCAAAGTTACAAAAGACATACATATCTGAGACCGAAAATATACAATAAAATCGCCATAGAAATAAACATTAAAACCTGAAAATCGTCATACATAGGTCCAATACTAGACACGTCGCATAGCTGGTACATTTGGCTCTTTAGAACATGTAATCTGCCTAGCTAGGAACTAATATCTACAATAAACTAACCGTCAAGCTACTTTTATAAAACTGTAACAAAGACATGTAAGAACTGGCTGAAATACCAATGGCACCAATAGTTGGTATAGCAGAACCCCGTTAATTCAAACCCTCATAATTCAAAAAAATGCCTAATACGAATTTTTTGCTGAAAAATATCTTCAGAAAAAAAAATCATACAGAAGTGATTTAAAATTCGAAATTCTTTAATTTATAATTCGAAATTTATTTTGATCCCGCGTACGAAAATTAGTTTGCATTTCGAAAAAATTCGATCTTCGCAAAAATATATCACATAAATTCGTAAATCTGTATCCAACAGGTCAGCTGTGCCGGTAAAATCGGCCACAAGATTTCGATTTACACAGGAATGTCGTTTTATTTGAAATTTACATTTCAAATCTAAATTAGATGGTCCGGCCGCACTGGTAAGTGGTTCGATTTACACGGGAACATGTCGTATTACGAATTTACTTTGAAAATATCCGAATTTGGCAGATTGGCGATGACTGTAAGCGCTTGCGAAATTTCGATTTACACGGGAATATCTCGTATTATCACAGGCCGACCGCGCCGGTAATCGGCCACGAAATGTCGATTTATTATTACTATTTTATTGTATTATTACGAATTTAATTTGAATACCTTAATTTGACGGACCGGCCATGTTTTATGTTTTCTTTTTTTTCCTTAAATTTCGAATTACGTAGGAATTTATTGATTGGAAATTTGGGTTTTGAGGTCTGTAGATTTAGAATTAATAGGATCTACTGTAGTGGAAATTAAAAATAATTTGTTCTGAATGAACTCACTTTGTGGTATGAGTCCTTCATAAAGAGATTGGTTTGTTTACCTGTCAGCATATCGGAGAGTATTAAGTGAATGTTCACAGGAGCTAAGGCCGGGAGATATCATGGCAATCATGCAAGTGCGACTTTTATCTCCGATGAAGGAGTCTCTCAGGACCTGCGTCAGTTTGGAAGCTCGGAAGGGCAGGTGAGCCCCCTTCATGCCGAGAGCGCGGATACATTCCTTAAGAGCCAGCAAGGATTTGTTGATCTCTGCTCCTTCCATTCCTGTAATCAAAATTAAACACTTTATGATGATGTTCGAAAATTATTTAAGATCGCCGTTTAAATTACATTCAATATAAAACGGATTGTAAGTTTAACTGCTTTAAATATTTTTGTTTCTAAAATATTGATTAAAAAAAGGGAAATTTGTCAATCAAAAGAATGAAACAGGACGCAAATACGAGGCTTGTTCAAAAGAAAAGGTGAATTTTGAATTTTCGCAGGCTGTGTACATTCAATTATCGTTTTTTTGTTGTTGTTTTGTTGGTACACATATGTTTATCATATATTAGCATTATCAGCCAATTTGGATTAGTGGTTTGTTTTTGACAACTGGAAAGGTTAGTCACGTTTTTGTGTGTTCTTCGATTTTTTACTTTTGAAAAAAATGGATCAATTCAAAATTCACCTTTTCTTTTGACCAGGCCATGTAGTCCTTTTTTTTAGATTATAAAAATAAGTGTTATCAATGTTTAGATTGAAAAAATATAACAATCCATTTAACAAATGCGTAATGTGTGAATGTTTCATAAAAAAATGCATATACTCATCATAAAATCAATCTTTGAAAAGACGATTGGTAAAAAAAAAAAATGTTTTAATATACATATATATTTAATCAAATTTAGTGATCTGATTATTAAGTTCTGCTAGTATTTAGTTTTTTTTTTAATATTTATTGTGGCAACAGTTTAGGCATTCAAAGCCATTATAAATGTAAGCTAGGCCACATGGAAACAACTTATTTATAAAATTATAGTTTTTTAATTTTTTTTTTTTTTAATTCTTTTCTTCATTATAAAATAAGGGTGATAGAGTGCTGTGCGTGTCTTGCTAGGAAATTCTGTGTTGAGATTACAGAGTTACAACTGCTCCATTTTTATTTCAATTTTGAAGTAATTTTTGGAAAGTCATTCGATTCTGAATGGTGGTCTTTGACCGGGCCCTTAGAGTATCTACCACTCTGGAAAGTGCCGCAAATATACTTGATATTATCATTTTATCAATAAGGACCCACTACCTCTGGATTCGTAGCCTGAGATTTTAACAGCTCGGTTACATATGTCGTCAACAATATAAATGTGCACTGATGGGTGAATGTTTTATATAAACAATGTCAAATTCATCCTAAGTAAATGCATATATATTATTCATAAAAAATATGTAAAAAATATATTAAAATATGCAAGTATATAACCACAGTTTGATAATGGCCTTAAACGCTTAAACAGCTGTGACCTAAAATAGCAGTACTAAATAATAATAATAGTATGTTTTAAATTTAATGAAATTATATTTTTAAAAAATAATGGAGTTCTACAAATTAAACACAAAAACTATAAATTTAAAATATGACTCACGTGTTTGTCTATTGGCTGAAGATGTATCGGCTCCTCTTTCATTACCAGCCAAATCAATGAGAGAGAACTTGCCATGCACTTTGTGACTTCCGGGAGTTCTCACCAAGATTTGGAATACAGCATGCGATCGAGATGAATTGGAATTGGCAGATGTCTGAAAATATGGTGGATGAATTATTGTTAAAAACATAAGTTGATTATTTTTTTACAATTGGGGTGTATTGAAACAAATGTGGCAGTGTCAGAGACAGGGAATGTTAGTGATAATGATAACTTAATGCAGCAAAGGCACAAATTTTATTAATTTGCATGATTTATTTTCTTAGATATTTGTTACAAACATTGTGATATGTGCTACCGGTTTTGTTTCAAATATAAAATGACAATCAAATATATCATTGATATTTCTCCAACAATATCTCCAATGAGATGATAATTACTACTTCTAGTTCAAATAGTTTAACCATATTTTATAACAAATGTTTAGCCGGTGCAAAAATTTTCAAAATTTATTTATAATTATCCTTTACGATAGCTGCTAATTATTTTTGTAAGTTTTATCAAACTAAACACCTAGACTAGCCTTGTCCATAATACATGGAATGAAAAAATTCATGCCAACATATTCTGCCGGAATATGGAATAATGCTATGCAGGTTATCATTACCTTGTAGGGGAGTAAAATCCATGGAATGGTATTTAGTTACATACATTATGTTAGGTTTTACAGCAATCGGCTTAGATAAAAGATTAAAATAATAATTACCTGACCAGAGGTTCGGGCATTGTTGCCATGTTGAATGAGTTTGAGGACTTCGTCAACATTATCCACCACCTTCTCCGTCAGGCCAACGATCTGAACCTGCTGCTTACCGTCCTCCAGTACTCTTAATTTAGCTTTGTCAGCGAGAAGATCAAATACCTGAAATCAAAATGCCATTGTAATATCAGTCAATCAAGCCCAGGCACTCGTGTTCAAGATGTCAGCATATCGACTACCGAAGAGAAATTTATCAGCAATTCCAGAGGGAAAACTTCTAGTAGACAAAGTTTGGGAAAGCAGATGCAGTGACTACCTAAGTAGTGCAAAATGCGGAAACCTGGAGGTATCTTGCTATTCTAACATTTTTATATCTGGTTCACTAAGCAATATCAGCAATAAAGTCAATATTAAGGAATCTAACACACAATAATTATTGTGAAATAGAAATTGCAAAGAATAAGGCTGAAAAGGTCTTTCTAAATAAAAAATGAAATCGTACGAGGTTTGTAAATACATACAGTAATGTATCTTTGAAAATCGGAAGAATTTTTTGCTTTTACCAGCTACAACGCGCAGCAATTTCAAATATTTATTACCAGACTTGTGTCAGACTTCATGTATTACAAAATCTCTTTTCTGATTGGTAATTTTGCTGATAAGCGAGTATGATTCATTTAAATATGCTAATAACCGGTTTAAATCCTTAAGGATGCGCCGGCACACGACGGGTACAAATCTTGCGTATCTGATTGGCTACGTCGCCACACCAACAGCTAATGCAGGTTAAGATATAAATTGAATATGTACTTACTTTTCCAGAATATATTTCGAAAAAGGATGCAGACACAATAAGATTTAATTGTTTATATTTTGGACTAGCCAAATAAATAAACACGTCCCTAGCAGCCATGGCGTATATCCCCTTTTTACAGTCTTGAGTTTTGCCATTGAAGTCTCCTCCCATTGTGTGCGTTTTTCCAGAGCCAGTCTGTCCGTAGGCAAAGCAGGTTGCCATCCCGCCGTCAAAGATTGTTTGAACCAGGGGCTTTGCTGTGTATCTGTGAAAGAAAATATATTCAAATAAAACAATACTTTATTCCCAACAGAGATTTTTCTAAACATTATAAGATTACATTGGGATTAACGATACTTACTTGTAAACTATATCATTATTGCATGATTCATCAAATGCATAATCAAATCGAAAATGTTGATTATCCAAATATTTTGTAAGGTCAACTTTGTTTTTGGGTTCATGGACAATCATCTGGTCCTTTTTGGGAACACTGATTACATCTACCTCCTTGCGATTGAGTTCTTTCTTGTTGAGCGGCCTCTTCCTCACGCAGACGGTGATCTGATGGTCCTCGGTGGCCTCATTCCCCCGCAGTGGTCGGAACTCAATGGTGTTCTGGTATTCCCTGATCATGGACAGAAACTCCCAGTTGGGGTTACCAGGGTCTGCATTCATCAGGGCTTCTTTCTCCTGCTTCTTCTCGGCCTGGTGCTGGCGGCGCTTCTCTCGGTTCTCTTTGAGGCGCTCCACTTCCTTAACAACGTTGGAGCGCCGGGAGACGGCCACAATACTAGCGTTGCTGAGGCTCCCTACGGGGGCGGCCACTGGCGGGGGCGCTACAGGGGCCGAGGGACCTGCCCGCAGATTGGTGGTTGCAGGCTGCTGCATAGGTTGGAACTAAACAATTCAAAAAATACTATTATTAGAAAAAAAAAACATATAAAGATAGAACATGTAGAAGAGTGTTTATAAAGTAAAAGGAGATATTTAAAAACTTTTATTTAGTAGAATTGTGAGTCAACTCTTTGTTCATGCTTACAGTTTTTGCAATTCAATCTATTACAACATTTTCTTTCAATAGCAATTATTTTGAAATTACCGTTAAAGAAGATTTTAGCTACCAGATCAGGTCAATTAAGAGCATTGCAATACACTAATTACAAAATACATTATGATGCAATATTGCAATGAATTCTATTGAAAAAGTGTCATTCTTTCCATAAGAGCAAAAAATATATAATGAATGAATAAAATACAAATAAAAGAATTCTTCAAAAATGATTTACTTGTTGTGTTGTTCTACTACTGATGGAAGAGGACTGGACAGGCGGGATGTTCTCCGTGCCCCGCCGGCCTGTGGTGTCTCCTCCGTGGCCATTGGTCAGGGCATTGGACGGCCGCATCTGATTGTTGTGCCGCGTGGCCCGATTGGAACCTGCAAAACAAAACAAACATTGAGCCACCGGGAACACATGACACCTTCAATTAACATACAAACCACCAATAATTCGCTACAGACATGTACATATCATTATGGTAAGTGGAGAAATGAGTCAATATTTTCAATAATATTTGCCAGGCAATTTTGCCAACTTGACTGAAGAGCTTTACTTGGAATCAAGAATCGTATATGGGATGGGTGTCCCGTAAGATAAACTCCCACGGCAGTTGACGTCACTGACAAATCTGCAGACAGAGAAAGTGATCCTTAGGCGGCTAATGCAATCGAGTCTTCTGTCAGATACTGTCCTTAACTGTATAAAATAGCGAATTGCAAAAATTAATATGGATAAAAAAAATGATTTTAAAATGCTTCAAATAATTTAAAAAAATAAATGTTTGAAAAGAAGTAAGTTTGAAATTATTATTCTGTAGATATATATAATAAATAAATAAAGATATTAATTTATATTTAAAAAAAATGACATTACCAATAGGTTTAACATTGTTTTTCTCAGCAGGATCTTTGGGGCGGGCAGAGAATTGCAAATCTTTCATGTTTTCACTGTCGACCACTTTTTTTCGAAATCGTTTGCAGGTAGAAAAACACATGCTATCAAGACGAGTAGTCGAAGTCTCTGCTGTAAATCGCTGGCAAAGTGAAAAATAGACTCGATTGGCGATGCATTCAATCTTTTAGGAAGCGACGAAGACACGGCATTTAATGGATTCAATTCCAGTCACGGCACTTTCGGACAATTATTTGAAAACGAGCGCGGCGCGCGATACGCGGTGGCGGTACGCGGCAATCGGGACCCGCTGTAGAAACGAAGTGGTAAACAAAGCCGGGTTTACTAAATAATAAAAAGGAAGAGAAAATAATAAAAGCTGCGTGGGTTGAACCCAAACTACTTTTGAAAACAAAACGACCAAAAACTGTCTGGATGCCTGAAAAGACTTATAATTTCCGAAAATCAGACTTTGAAGGTAAATGATTTTCAGAGGACATCCAAAATTGAAGATGATACTATTTTTTATACTTGTACATTCAAAACTAGATGTTGATTTGTTGAGATGTCCAAAAAAGGCCACGACCCTAAAGTGCGTTTAAATCAAAGGATAAGGTAACATCTAAAGAAAAAAAAAGGTAGACAAAAAACGCGAATATTGAAGACGTGAAATTTCCTTGTTATACATGGAGAGTAAAAACTAGATGCTGATAGATTGCGAAATGCAAAATTCGAAAGAAAATGATAATAAATTTTCCGGCGTTCGATAGAGGGAGGTTGGCTGGCTGGAGCGAGCAAGGCGCGACCGCGCGCGGGGTCCGTAACTCGGAATGGCGAACTTGGAATATTGAGGGAATGACCGCTTCTAGGGGTACGGGTACAGCTGAGGTATAACCAACCAGCAGCAACTACCTTAATAACCACTGGCCACCGTCCCGCGTACTGCCCACTCACCACTCACCACTCACGCGACCATCAGCCGAATCAATGTCAATACGAGACACGAGGGGTAACTTCCGCATTCAATGCCCGCCGATGGACAATGGACTATTGCCGGTTGTCCGTCGCGTCCTCATTTCACTAACCCTATCGGCAAGTAACGAATAATACAACCCGTGGCTCGCAACAAAGCCTCGCATCAGATATTCTGGTATAAATTCGATATTTAATGACATTATTCACGGCTAATGACACTGATATTGTATCAGCTTTCCCGATAACGTTACTCGTACAACTTAATTATTTTAAAATGTGAGCAAGGGGTGTGCTAATACAATTAAAAGACATTCAATGTTGCTTCGAAATATCGACGCAACCGGAATGTTTTCTCGCAACAAGTGGCATTCAGAAAACAGAAAGCAAACGATTGTATTAGCAGCGAGATGTTCTCATCAACAGCAACCGACGGCTGCATGTTTCATTGTTTTTGGGGTCGACAGAGCTGCCATAGCTGCATCAGATGGCTGAACTGAAGCGAACATATAAATAATTTATACCTAACTAACTTTACTACTCGGCTTTTCCCGATATTCGAATTGAAAAATATGGCATCTTGTCTTATTTTTTGACATTCCAAAGCTCCACAGTTAGTGTTGAAAATGACGACGCTAGTTGAAAATAGTTGTATCGACTTAGAAATTCCACATAGAAAAATTGTTGTAAATTTCATGACGCCAGAGCTCACCTTTGCAGAGTTGTTGCTGTTTCGGAAATCATATGTCTGCTTGATAATTAAGAATAATGAAAAACATATTATCAACCATCATTTTCTATAAGTACTAGTTACGTCAAGTAGTTGTCCATTAAAAATTATTCGTCCGCACTGCAACATGTTTATTATTATATTGGTTTATTGAATTTGCATACTTATATTCAGAATAATTATCATACATCATAACCGACCAGGTACTACGCTAAGTTAATTACCATAATATGCAATTTAGTGGCAAACCCCAAAAAGTTTAAAACAAATGGGAGAAATATGCAGTACATAATTTATTCCAGGCGGGCGGAAAACGACGAAAATGAAATCAATGTTCACGATTTTTGAACATGAACACGTGACGTTCAATCGATGCAGTAAAAATGACTAAATCTAAATATAGCCTAAAATTACAGGTAACTAAATAATGACATACCTTTATTGAAGACGGGAATCGATTGACGAGTCATGTCCTAGAAAAAGAAGAAAACATAATGTAGAAAACAAGCAAGTCAGAAAATAGTCATCATTCGAATAATCGATATCTAAAAAATAAGGGAGGAGCGTCAAATGGAACGGTAAGACGTCAATTTATAATGAATGCTTTACACGAATATTTTGACAGAAATTTACTATATTTCAATTTTCTTGTAAAGGGATAAACCATTTAATGTAAATGCACAAGTTCAACACAAAGTGTCTCAGTTCATAGAAACATCAAAACAGTATGACACGCCATAGTTATCCTTCGTACTATTACAATAAATTCTATCATAGAAAATCACGAGACCTCCAGTAAAACAGTATGATTATTGTAGTTAAATAATGGATATGTATGTTGCTATATACTTATCAAAAGAAAGAGGATTCCTTCTGTAATAAATGACTACAAAATAAAATTAATTTCCAGCTTTATGAAGTCAAAAATGTACTGCCGCGTCGTTACCGTAATAATATTACATTATTTTTACTGCTTACAAATACCGTAAGAGGAATATTGTGCATGGACTGTACAAGAAAGACTTACTAATACGCATATAGAATATATGGTGTTTTTTTTAATTTAAATTCATTATATGAATATTTAAAAAAAAAAAAATACGAAAGTACTTTAAGGAAAAATTCCAGAAAGGAAAGTCAATTTTCTAACACTGGAATCAAAGCCATATTTTAAACATTCAAAGAAAAAAACTCTAATTATAAAATTGTTCAAAAATACTCATAAATATATGTTAAAAGTTAATTAAATAATTAACACTATAAATTATCAGTTAAATGGTGCAAAAAATTGAACAAGCCTAATTCAAATCAATTACTAAACCTATCTTCGTTGTAATACGAAGATTTATAAATATAACAAGCCATTAGAAAAACGTGATAATTTATTTGTTGATCTGTTAACGACTTGGTGTTTTCATATGAAAAGCTGTTGAAAATCATAAACAAATAACAACAAATATTAAGTTTTTTAATCAGAATATAATTAGTATAGCGAAATACACACATTTAAAATCTGAAAGAAAAAAGTTTACTTTGAAAACACGCAATAAAACAATATGAAAAGATATAATCAATATGAATATTTCATTCAACATTACATGAAATGAATATTTACACTATTACAACAGATAGACAATACCCAAGAAGACTACTTACATAGGATTAAGAAACATTAAGCTTATAGAAGTTTTTGTGCTACATAGGAAAACTTTTAGGCGGGACAAAATAGATGACAGCCATAATTTATTTTAAACGTCACGCTTTGTACGGTTGGTTTACCTCAATTTTATTTATCGGTGGTTGTAATGTGTTTTAATAACACACAAATAGCAAGCGACGTTCCATGTCTTATTATAAATGAACTGGGAAAACTTTATTATTCTTAGTAACAAAAAGCTGAATGTCATGGACCAAATCCATAAATCGCGATCAGCAATCATGTCAATCAAATAAAGCAAAATGATCCGAAGCAGTAAAATGAAGCAGCGTGTCAATAAAATGAATAACATTACATTCTCAGATGTTTTTTAATGTTAAATTGAGGTTTAGTTTAATGTGCCCGATCGGAGAAAAGCGCCGATTCAATTGCGTGAATACTGCAATAAAGCAAGTAACTGGTTTATCTATTAATCATTCAAATATATTATGCAAATACAAATGCGTTGTAAAAAAAATAGTATGCAAGCAATGAAGAATAGCAGAAATTCGATCATTTATTTAAATATACACAGCTAAAGAAATATATGTGCACACAGAAAAAAAAATGATGGACATTCGAGTAGCTAAGTCTAGGCGAAAAAATAATTAGACAATACCAATACACTAGAAATATAAAAATAAAATAAACAAAGGCGCCGTTCTTACTGTACAGACATAATTACATCGAATGTGGTGTTTTGTGTAAAGTTGGTATGTTCGCTGAAAGTAATTTGCCCGAGAAGATTTATTGTGGCGGTGTTAGTTCCACGGGCAGTTTGCTGCTGGAACTGTGCCGGCAAACACACATCATACTTTCACTGAGTGATGGGTCGACAACCCCGTCAAATGACTCCACTATGGCTTGACGAGGGCATGATCTTGACCAGTCAAGATAAATATAGAGGAACCTGAATACGGCGCGGCCTCACCGACCAAAGGCTTTTATTAGTCATTGCTTTTATCCGAGAGATAACTCGAATATGTGCCATAAGATTATAGAGTCGTTATCCGTAGCATTATAAAGTGAAATGAGGCTGTATTTTTCTTAAATGGTTCTAACCTCCCTGTACCCATAATAAATGGATACCATATATCCGGATATGCACTAAAGGGGACATTCAAGATCGCGCGCATGCAATCAATTGAAGCTGAGAGCGTACAAATAATGACTCTCGCCGCCCACTTTATCAATGACAACATAGTGATGTTTGAATGTTTTGCAGACTCTTTACAGAAACGCATACTGTGCAATGTGCAATATGTGCATGTGGATTTCATAGTTTATTCCGACATATGACTTTTCCTTTCAACGAGCATTTACCAACTGAAATGTTTCACTGTAGTGTGTTTAATACTATAAACGGGCGGGTTTTGTACGTAAGCCACCTCCTTTCATCAATTTGATGTAAAATAAATAATAAGTACAAATATAAAATAATTTTTAATCAGAAAATGAAACAAAATATTTTTTCCAACCCCGTAAGTTTTATTGACGGTGATTTGCAATTATCTACTCATTGGAGGTTCTGTGGAGTACTCTGTAATCTTTAATCTAACCATGAAAGCAAACCGAGCCAACCAAACTTATTAAAAATGGAAAACCATTTACGGAAGTATTATATAAACAACAAAAAACTTACATTGCCATATAAAGTGAAGATTAATTATTGAGTACTTAGGTACACAGGTAGACAAACTTACAATGAATAGATACGTGTATTCTTGCCAGCCTGTTAAAACTTCCGAGTTCTGATTCGAATAAATCATAGCTTCTACAAAGCCCACTCATTTTTCGATTCAAAGTTGTTAAAATTGGTTTTCGAATGGTAATTAAGGAAGGACGAGAATGGTCGGCATTTCAAATTCTTTAGAAACTGTATTCGGCTACGACCAGTGGCTACAAAAAGCCTAAACCCGTGGGAGTTTTGATATAAAACAATCCGGCCGAAATAAATCATAATAAATCTGTTTCTCCGGGGCAGACAGCATCATAATGGGTCATCTCAATGTTGAAACGGCATCTACAATAAAATATAAATATCCCCGAGCCAGAAGAAGTGGCTCCAGAAGCATTTAGTCCAAACACATTACGATTAACGCCTTTCCGTCAATAATAATGCACACGCCGAGTCTTCAGCCCAATTTACATTGCTCACGCTTTTATATTGAACTAAATCTTGTAGTCTGTCAATGTGTCAAATTGTCTCATTATTACTGATCTTAAACAATTATTTAATTTTTTCAACGAAAAGATACTGTTAAATTAAAAAAGCAAAAAAAAAACTTTGTGGTGGAAAATTAATAAAACTTTCAGCGACCGGTGTGATTTTTTTATACCTTTAGCTATTTTCCAGAAAAAAAGTTTTCACTGACAGCTTTTTCATACAAAAAGGTTTGGCTATAAAAATACCTATTAAACAGGAAACTTTGTGTTCTGGAAAATCGCGAAAAAATAAGAAAAGTCACGGGACGCCACTGGTGTCTATGAACAAGATTCCGATCAATATACTGGCTAGTTTAAATTGGGTTTTAAAAACAGAAAGTTTATCTTCTAACTGCCCTCTTCTCGGTTTATCTAGTTAGCAGGTTAATTTGTTCACTCATTTACAAGTTATAAGTGTTAAAATTAGCATACAACATGATTACTCGTATTTTGGACGAAAGGGCATTGGACGCAATGTCTTTGGACAGACTGTCTGGACACCGAAGAATTGTAGAGTGTGATAAGTCAGAGAAGTGGCGAGTGGGTGGTGTGGTGTGGCGAGTGTATTGTGTGTGGGGGTGAACACGAGTGCTTGAGTAACGTGGCGTATCTGACCGTGCGCTGGTAGCGGCCGTTGGCGGTGGGCAGGGTGCCCCCGGGAACCCCCTCGGCGCCGCCGGTCGCCAGGAACCCGCCCTCGTCCTCCGAGGAGCCGGAGCCCTCCTGGTGGCAGCCCAGGACAATACGTCAACCATCATCAACCCACAGTTGGAAACAGTTGATCGATACATATTTGGCATCATCGGACACAATACACCATCAACCATTCATTGGCAAGCATGGGGTATCATTGACAAAAACACATCATCAATCGTTCAATGTGGAAAAGTTAATAGATACATGTTTGGGGGGTTCTTGGGGTATCATTGGACACAACACATCATGGACAATTATTGTTGGGGATCATGGGGTATCATCGGAGTTCGGACACAATACATCTTTAACCATTGGTCGATGCGTGTTTGGGAGGAACATGAGATATCGTCGGAAACAACACATCATAATAAAACATTCATTAGAAGCAGTTGATAGATACATATTTGGGAGCATCATTGTGTATCATTGCCACCATTGGTCACAACAAAAAAACATTTCACTAAATAAATTAGCACCAAACATCAACATTTTTTTTTGTTAGTAGCTTACTTTAACGAGTTAAATGACCTATTAGGGAATATAAAACGGTGTCATTAGTTTTATACATTACAGGCATTAACAACAATGTTTGTTAATGCCAACAATTACTAATACAAATTTAGCGTATGTCTGGAATGTAATTGCCGGCATTGGCTGACCGTATTGTATAATATGACACATGTTTTGTGGTTTAAGAATGTTTTTTAACACCTATCAAATAACTATGTGCAAAATTGTTAAAAGTGTTGATTATATTATTATATCATCGGCTGTGGGTACTTAACTAACTTAGAAAAGCATTAAACTATATTTTTAATATAATTTGGCACTTATTGGTTTCACGTCTTCCAAGTTGAAATGCAACTATACAACAGCTGATCGAGGTTTCAATGTCAGTAAGCCGACGTCAATTGACTGCACAGCTACATTGGATTATCCACAACCATTATCAAAACAGCGTATTGCCGGCAGTTGTATAACAATAAATATGCTCTAAATTTTACACAATTGCCGAACCTACAATGGTAGACGTGAAACTAATAAGATCTGATACTTAACTACATTTGTATCATATTTGATAGGTTACAGTGCCAACGAATTTTGTGTATACGATATTTGCAACCCTTTACAAAGCAGGTTAACACAATCTCGGTGCTGGATTAAAATAATATCTATCACGCAGCTACGATCTGGAATGCTTTTTTTTGTGAACGTGGTATTTGCAAAAGGATGATGTTACCTTATCGATGAATATGATCATGAATAATAATCAAATACACCAATTGTATTGCGCGCACCTGGATAAAGTTTTATCAGCAGAAAATTATATTATGTGGCAGTTCAAACACGACCACAAACTATGAATTAACCACGAAGAATTTTTATATACGTAATTCATAATATTCGTACTAATTTGCTTCATTCAATAGTTTTAATTTGAATATATCGGTGACTTCATGCGAAGAAACGATTGAGGATTCAAAAAGAAACACAATTCATAAAACGTTATTAAAGCATACCTTTGGGGTAGCCAATGAAAGTAACAAAGTCTCGAGTCAAAGTCAAAACTAAATCGAATGGACCGGTGACATAAGCAAAGACGACCAGGAAAAAAGCAGAGGGATTTTTTTTTTTCAAATTAACATTGAGGGTTAACATTATTTACCAAAAATAGACACTTTTTGGTTTTATAGTACAAGCAGTACTACAAAAATGATTAATCTGTTAATTATATGAGTAGTTAGAAAAATGTCTAATGTTTCCAAAACTTTCAAAAATGCCTTTTCTGTTTTTAAAAATGCACCTTTTGCTGACATTTTAGTATGTTTTTCATAGAATTTAAAGGGTTACAGTTGTAAAATTGTATTCACTGGAAACCTGAGACATTTTTCTAACTACCCATAGAAAATGTTCAGATACATAATTTGTAGGATTGCTTGTATTAGAATGCTAGAAAGTAACGATTAGCGTCATTTTTGAGTGCCGACCCTTAAAGAAAAGTTTTTGAGATTACCAATGAAGGTAAAAAATTTAGCATTCCAGAAAATTCTTATTATTAACATAACCAAAAAATAAAGTGACCGGATTTAAAAAGCACGAGAAGATTGATAAAACTATATTAAAATAAAGCTTTCATTGGTAGTCCCTAATCCCTAGAACTACCAATGAAAGTTTTAAAAAGCCCGCTTGCCAACTAACACGAGTATGAGTCACAAGTCCTGCATAAACAACAACAAGATGAAAAATGGCTCCATTCGGGGAACTGGCGCCCGCCACTGGGGCCCGGGGTCTCTCTTGGCGAGCCGCCCTTAGCCTCGGGGGCCTTCCACGCCGCGGAGATCGATACGCGCCGGTTAGCTAGCGGCTAGCAGCGGGCGTTCCCGCAGCCGTACCTATCGGCGCCGGCACGGAATACTTTTGCCCCGACCTCCCGTGGGATGTCAAAGCGGCAGCCGGGACTTAACGTTCTAAGTATTTTATCAAATAAAAATCGTTTAAAGGGAAATGTAATCAATGCACAGCTGCCGTATCCTTATCGGGCAGTGGAAGAAGAGTATTAAAGTTTTAATAGATATTTAAATGACGGCGGTACACTTTACCAGTATTGCGATTCAATTCAATTATTGATTAGATTAAGAAACGAGATTAAACCAGATCAATACTATGTAAAAGTAACGAACAATGAATGAGTCATTATCATCTGGCGCTGGTGGCACATGCCACTTTTTACGATATAAGAAAATTAGCAATACGTCAATAATGAATATGAGAAATGATTTTTATCAAATGTACAAAGATTTTTTTCAGATGATTAAATTATTAATAATTAGTTTTAATATATAAAATGATCGCTACATTAAATCAACAAAGATATTTATTAAATTTTCCGGTATATTAACAAAATGTTGGTCACCGTTTCCCAATCGGCGTGCCTCACGCGGATAGAGCCCGGTGCGCCGCGTGGCGCTGTATGGGAGCTTTCCAGGAAAATAAACCGTGAACCGAGCTTTCCATACAAACATGACAACACCGACTGCAAGTTCATTAACCTAATTCGATTTTCAAATTACAGATCGTAAAATGTGATATTCGTGCTTCAGCCATCGTTATTGAAATGCAGGCAGAACGTAAACAAGGAGGTGCACCCCGCACACCTACCTTTTTACAGTTCTATCCTCATGGTTACTAAAACATACATACATTTGCACTGCATTCAAATAGAGGCACTTATCTATAGCATCGGGACAAATACCATTTGATAATAAACGCCTTTGAATCCCACACATTTATTACTTAAAATAATCTTATGTCATCATTCTTCGATGACGCATTGATGACGTGATTATGTATTGTACTCGAATTGATTATAAAATTAAGAAAACATACATTATTTATGATAACATTTCCATAATAATGTGGAATTGCTTAATAATCGACAAACAACTGTTTAAGGATATAAAAATGCATAACTATACACGATGACAAACGCATCTATTTAAGTACTAATTAACCAAAATATTGTCAGCTTAACAATTTTCAAGATAACCAAAATTTAAAGACGGTTGGTTTACTAAACTGTGCAACAGAATACAATGAAATAATATAATAAATTTACCTTAAATTTATATTCGAAAGGAAACATTTGGAGGTTTCATTTTATTCTGCTGGAAAATGAAGCCCCGTGAGATGTTTGGCACACTAGTACTAGTCTGGTGTTATTGCGGAGAGCTTACACACCCCGTAACGTGTGCTGCTATCACCCCTGACTCGTGAATGTTGGTAACGCATTTCGTATGCCTCGCTAAAGGTGAAACCTTTTCCTTTATCTACTTGACTACCAACCACCCGAACTAACAACTTCAATTAATCACATCGACGGATGGATAATACGCGCCAACCGCTTTTGGTACGACTAATTATATTGACGCGATTCATAATGGCGCGGGGAAAATAATATAATATAATTTATCACCACAATCGTTCAGCCTAACTCAAGAAAACTACTCATTTCACGGCGTGACCTATTAAAAGATATCATTCGATACATCTCGTATATTGTGCTACGAGCGGATTAACTGGAACTAAATTCACGGGAGCCCTGTCGCTCTCGGTGACTGATATACAAAAATAGAAAATTACTCTTTAAATTAGGTTCGTTAAAAATTTCGGTGACGTTGAGCGATTCTGAAACTCTTGAAGTTCAGAAAATGAATTCTAGGAAAACGATGTTGTCAAATGTTTACACACTGAAGAAGCGGGTATTTCCGCTCTTGTAAACGCTTGGTGCATTTTTTCACATGCGTATCATTTGCATCCAAGAAGGCGCGTGCAATCGAATCGCAACTACGATCGTTAAAAATCAACACACTATTTTGGGATTTGTTTACATGCCGAGAGGTCTCGCTTCTCTGAGTGAGCAGCCATATGGTGACCTCAGCACGATATAAATGGTTGGACATGAGCTGCAAAGGACGTCGAGGCAGATTAAACGGCCCCTGTGCATGAATGCTCGATGCTCGGCAAAGCAAAGGCAGTTAAAACTTAAAACGGCCAACGGTCGAAAATTACAGTTGGGAGTCAATTTATTTGAAAAGTGCACATTCATATTATGATGATCAGATTAAACGTATTTTTTTTTTACTGAGCGTCATCTGGGTTAATATACAGATTTAATAGTGTAATATTGAGTATAAAACTTGTTTATGTATTACTCCTTATACGCGGATCTACAACTCTTATTTTAAATATCGGCAAAGACGTTGATTGGTATACATGGCCTGTTCAAAAGAAAAGGTGAATTTTGAATTTTCGCGGGCTGTGTACATTCGATTATCGATTTTTTTTGTTGTTATGTTGGTACACATATGTTTATCATATGTTAGCATTATCAGCCTTTTTGGATTAGTGGTTTGTTTTTGACAACTGGAAAGGTTAGTCACGTTTTGTGTGTTCTTCGATTTTTTACATTTGCTAAAAATGGATCAAAGAATATGTATTAAATTTTGCGTTAAAAATGGAATAAAGTGCTCCAACGCACTTAAAATGTTGACTGTGGCATTCGGCGAGTCTACTCTGTCTCAAAAAAGTGTTTATAAGTGGTACAAGCGCTTTACAGAAGGCCGAGAAGATGTTAATGACGATGAGCGTCCTGGAGTTGTGGAAAAACAAATCATGGATTTTATTCTTTGATCCATTTTTTCAAAAAGTAAAAAATCGAAGAACACACAAAAACGTGACTAACCTTTCCAGTTGTCAAAAACAAACCACTAATCCAAAATGGCTGATAATGCTAACATATGATAAACATATGTATATCAACATAACAAAAATAAACGATAATCGAATGTACACAGCCCGCGAAAATTCAAAATTCACCTTTTCTTTTGAACAGGCCTCGTTAAATTTTTGAGCCAATAAAGTCTATTGGATTAGATTCTAAATCGAGGGTGGGGCCTGAATTTTGAACAATACGACACGATCGCAACACAACATAAATGTGTTTATGCCCAGCGTCATTTATAGTATTATTCGTCTCCAGTTGAAATCCTTAGACCAAGTTCGAGACAATGCAAACGTTTTAATAGGCGTCTTCCTGTAGCTGGATATAATATACATTATATTAATTAATCTTATTATGTTTATTCTACAATACAATACTAATAATTATTGTATAAAAAAAACATAGTTTGGTGGAAAAGGACATGAACACCATTAAGCTACAATTATTTATAAAGTCATTAACATACAAAATACTAGACGACAAATCTCTCAGCAAATGATGAAATCGCGAGTACGTTAACACGTGTAATACTTTAACACGTGTAATAAGTTGGTTGATTTTTCATTTTCTCTTGTGGTTATTATGGGATTTCATTTGTAATGTTTTCATGTTTAGTTAATATATTATATTTTTATGCAATACGTATTTTCATATCGTCTTTCAAGTAAGTGACAAATCGCAACTTTTTGGGAGAGCGAAACCAATGAAAAAATGTCGTGTGAACAATTATATGGCATAATTTTTCAATTAAAAAATAAAATACACGTAGTTAGTAAAATCCGATCTCATTTATGCGAAGCTTTTTCACCGTTTTGTCACTTGCGCTCTTTTGGCTTGGAACATGCTAAACCTTGAGACAGTATGATGAATAGAGTATTGTAATGTTGGTTAGCTCGGGAGCTGACTTACCCTGGAGAGCGGGTTAGGCATGTGCTGCGGCTGGTGCGGCTGGTGCGGCTGGTCGGCGGGCGAGGCGAGGTGCGGAGGGTGCGGGGGATGCGCGGCGTGCGGCAGCGGATGGCGCACCAGCTCGGGGTTCAGCTGCAGGATGAGGTCCAGCTCCACCTCCTTGCCCTTGGTCTCCCCGCGCTCGAACCACTCCACCGTCACGCTGCGCGCCTCCAGGTTCACCCCGGACACCAGCGCCGAGTGGACCCGTCCTGAAACAAACACAACCTTTAATGTACTGATAACTTGGTGTCTCATCTTCAAGTTCCCCCAATCAAGGAAAATATCGAAAGTCATTATTCCAATACCAAAAGTTAAAAAAATACAATTAATGCGAAAAATATAGACCAGTAAATACACTCTTTAAGTTTGAATAGGTACTTGAAAATATAATTAAAAAACAACTTGTTGATTTTATAGAAAAATTAAATGTATTAGATGAACAATCTGGATTTAGAAATAATCAACCATGTGAAATGGTTCATAATCTATTTCTAGAGAACTGGAAACAAGATTCAGATAAACATAACATAAACATATCATGTGATCGCGGTTTTGAACTATATAAACTATAGACAAAGATATAGTTCTCGAAAAAATATACAAGGTTGTAATAAAAGATATAATAGCCATAACATTTCAGGAGAAAATTATAATTCATTAATGAATCAAATAAATGACGACCTAAATAATATATCAATTTGGTTGAAGAGAAATAAACTAAAACTGAATATTAATAAAACAAAATACACGAACATTATAAAAAGATATACTGATAGACGGGAAGCTTTGGAAGAAGTGTTTGAAATCAAATATTTGGGAGTAATACTGGACTCCAAACGGATTTTTTCCCAAAACACCAAGCAAATCATTTTGAAAAAAAATTTTTTTAAGACGAATAAAAAGATTCTTAAACACTATCCAGCAAATGTGTATACAATGTTATCATTATACCACACATCAATCAGTGTAGCAGCATTTTATTATTAGCCAACGATGAATATTATAAACAAATGACAATACTACAAAATAGAGCTATGAAAATTGTATTGAATACAAATATATATACAAAAGTTAAGAAAATGAATACTGGAATGAATTAAGGCTCTAAGTACCAAATACTAGAACTGCTTGTCGTAACAAAATACTGCTTTGCCTTGTAAAATTATATGTAGTATACCTTTTTTAAAATGTTACTTTATAGTTTGGAGCAATCTCGACAGCTTCTATAATTTTAAAACTTAAATTTATTTTACATTTCTATAAAATAAAAGTTTAAAACAGACAATGACGGTTACGGTGTAAGTACCACGGCTAGTAACTTGATTAAGGCTCTAAGTGCCATCTCAGGGACGCTGGTTTATACAATGAGTATATAGAGTGGTATCAATCCAAGGCAGTGTAGTTAGTTTTTGATGATTTTTAACTGACTCGGCGGACCTGGGCGTGGCTAAGACTAAGGCTAGGGTATTTATACATCCATTCATATCACATATCGGCATAATGTTTTTGTGTATTCGTATAACCACTTTTTCACAGTATTGATATCAACAAAAATATAGCATCTAACCTAAAAAACCGTTTAGTTGTGTCAAGTTTAGCGGCATAATAAAAAATGTGGGCAGAGTCCCGCGGTGACCCAGGAGCCCAAGATCATTGTGACAGTACATAGAAGAGGAGTATTATATTTGTTGTCTTTTTCTCTCTCATGGTGTACGATGTAAAAACTCGGAGAAAGTTATTTATCGCAAGTTTGTATCGGTTGGGTAAAAATAGTTAGCTCTCTCTCCATACATTGTTTCTCCAAGACATAAACACTATATTTTTGATCTACAAAATAATAATGGGCAGTATGGGCACACATCACTCGAATTTCTGAGAAAATTGAGGAATAGGAACCAAATAAGACTACCTTTCAGAAAGAAGTCAAAAGTCATTACTCATTAGATATAAAGATATTAGATGAATTACCAAATAATATTAAATTATAAGAAAATGTTTAAAAAAAAAAAATTGAAGAAAATATGTAATGAATTTATAATAAGGAATATTAATTTAAGGGTTATATTAGAAAATATTTGATGTATTATTATTTATGTACTATTTTTTAAATAAATCAATTTCTGTTAATAAAACGAAACTAAACAATGTACGGAAACCTCGAACTGTCAACGAAATAAATAATTCGTTGGTATTTTTCAACCCGGTCACGGTTTTTGACTCCGTTCTAGCATTTAAAACTGTCAACTTTATCCACTAACCCATTGCATAGACGTTTGCGGCTCTTCGGACATCAACTCCAATTTCACCTCATCTCAAGCAGGCTTATAACTTATGAGTTTTAAGGTTGCTTAACTTAACTTGACACCTTTCGACACAGAAGCTGGTTCACTCCAGATGCAGTTAATAAATTTTAAAAGCAAGGAACTGTGGAACAAATTCATAGATATGACCAGCCGCTTGGAAGAACTCGAAAGAGAGAAATCTAATTTAATTTCTCAGCACAAGTGGACAGCTATAAAACAACTGCCTAAAATAGAAACAATAATATTAGATATACGGAATAGTTTGCCTGACACATATGACGCGTTAAAAAAAACTAGCTTTCGGTATTATATTACATATACAGGGTGTCCCAGAACTCGACGTCAAGCCGAAAGCGGGTGATAGGCCGAGTCATAATAGTTATCAGAAAAATATTTTTTTTTAAATCTAAGTTATGTATTTTAAAAATTATAGGCATTTAAAAAAAATCGAGAAAATCTACACCCTGTGATGGTGTTTTAACTCCCGTTACTACAAAACTTTTTTTTTTTAAATTATGTAATCCTAAATAATGTTTCTTTATATTGTTGCCTAAATTTTTAAACCAACTACCCCAGCTTGGAAGAATATGTCACTTTTTTCCTAACTAAGTTTTCAAAATGAATACTTCGCCCAAGTTTAACTGTCTGTACTGAAAAAAAAATACTACGCTAGCTTGGCAAGTAACTTTAAAAGTTGGCGCATTTAATAAGGATTCCAAAATTGTATAACAATTGCTAGTAATCTAGCAAGTTTCTTGGGTATATTTTTTTTTGTTAAGAAACCCAGTTTTGAACAAATTTTTCTTACTTACTTAAAATTATTACAGTGTACTTAAGGCTTTCCTCGAGGCCGTAACTTTAAGATTTTAGTTGAATGAGACAAAGAGAGTAACTCTACGAAGTGTGAGAGAGGCAGATAGTGACGCCACTGTTATTAACGTGGGAGACAGATAGATATACACTGTAATCATTTTAAGTAAGTAAGAAAAAATTGTTCAAAACTGGGTTTCTTTAAAAATATATATATATACCTAACAAATTTGCTAGATTACTAGCAATTGTTATACAATTTTGGAATCCTTATTAAATGCGCCAACTTTTAAAGTTACTTGCCAAGCTAGCGTAGTACTTTTTTTTTCAGTACAGACAGTTGAAATTGGGCGAAGTAGTCATTTTGAAAACTTAGTTAGGAAAAAAGTGACATTTTCTTCCAAGCTGGGGTAGTTGGTTTAAAAATTTAGGCAACAATATAAAGAAGCATTATTTAGGATTACATAATTAAAAAAAGTTTTGTAGTAGCGGGAGTTAAAACACCATCACAGGGTGTAGATTTTCTCGATTTTTTTTAAATGCCTATAATTTTTAAAATACATAACTTAGATTTAAAAAAATATTTTTCTGATAACTATTATGACTCGGCCTATCACCCGCTTTCGGCTTGACGTCGAGTTCTGGGACACCCTGTATATGCGAACAAACGTTCTCAAACGTGAACCAAATAAAAAATAAACTTAGAAGCAAAATAACGCATGAAAATTTCCAATCATGTATTCTATTAAAAATAAGTAGCTATTTGCCAGATATAGTAAAGCTATCAAAAGCGATGCATGAACTCTAATTATTTTTTTAAATAAAACATCTAGAACTTTTTTTCCCTAAAAATCCATATTCTATACATATGTATATTCCATGTATGTGGCTCTCTGGTACCTTTGTTTCCATGACAATTTGGCTTTTCTCACTTGATAAACTGCCGACCCCTGCACTAACCCATGAGATAAGCCGATAGACGTGTAGGCGTGTCTATGTACCCGAATAAGGTCAATTTTATCTTACTTTGGGTGAAATTGATAAAACATTGACAAATATTGAAATTTCAATTTTTTTTTATAATAACTCCACACAGGAGGACTCGAGGGAAATAATTTCCTTCAGGGCCTATGTCATCTTTGGGGATGCTGTGTGGAGGGTCTTTCTGAGGAAAGGAAGGAGTGAACCTGGCTCTTGAAGAGGCCCATGTTGAAGTAGAGAGGAAACACAGAGACCGGCAAATCGTTCCATAGCCGAGGTGTTGAACATACGAGTAAGAACGAGTCGTAAAAGCGACCCGCTCTCATGTATGGAGTGACAACCGTGTACAAATGTTGGGCGCGCGTTTGACGAGTTTCCCGACTATGCACCGGTGCAGAAGGGATCAATGACGCAAGTTCCTCGGAGCATCTTCCATTGAAATACCTGTAGAACAAGGACAGCATTCCCACCTGAAATCTGTGCTCCAAGGTTTGCAATCCGTTTGTTAAGATAGGAGAATCTATCAAACGGGCCGCCCGTTTCTGCACAGAATCAAGGGTTTTTTTCAGGTATTTAGGGGCTCCAGACCAGAGGTGGCTGCCAAATTCAACAGTGGGGCGTACTTGCGATTTGTACAAGGTCAGCAGTTGTGTACTATTGAAGTATCTGCGGGCCCTGTACAATACGCCCAACTTCTGAGAGGCTAACTTTACTCTGGCTTCGATGGAGCCCCGGTGCCTTAACTGGTCACATAAGGTAACACCAAGCATTTCAATGGAAGTCTTGTTGGGAAGATTACTTTCGTTGAAGGAGACTAAATTGTCATTTGGATCCCTTTTAGTCGTTATCAGACATGATTGAGTCTTTGAAACATTAAATTCGACGAGATTATTCTTACCCCAAGAGAAGATTCTCTCGAGGTAATCGTCCATTCTCTGCTTCAAAACCCTCCGAGCCGTTGTTGTTTCTGTGCCCTTTGGGGGCTTGTCAAACAAAAAACCATCATAGACTGCACTGTCATCCGCGTAACAATGTTTTGGTGCACATGACAAAAGGTCGTTGATGTGCAACAAAAATAAAGTTGGAGACAACCGATCCCTGTGGGACGCCAGCATTAATTGAGTGAGAGAAAGAGGTGATACCGTAAACAACCTCTCCCTCAAAAAATCGGCAATCCACGTACACAAGGATGCGGGAAGTCCGTGAGGCAGTTCTTGAACAGATCAATCAATTTTATTGGCCTATCTGGGGCCTAGGAGTAAAACTTCTTGTGAATTGGCGTCATCAGTTTTCTTTCAAATCCGTAGATTACAGGATTTTCTGTTCAGTGGTTTTTTAGCAGTAAAAACTATCAATTTTATCCTGTTTGGAATGCATATTTTTATGATTCAAATTAATTATCTAGGTTTTTGCTATACCCCAGATGAAACATGACAGGTGAGGGCATATACGTAATCTTAACTATGAATCAGAAAATCTGTGTGCTGAAGCAGCAAAAACTATAATTCTAAATGTTTCTAGGTCAACGTAGGTAATATCAAAAATAAAACAAGATTTAAATAACGGATTGTTTCATATTTTTCAAGTGGACAGTTGTCTCGTCGTAAAAGAGTGTTGAACTTTAGACGAAGTCGGGTGGTCGCTAACTAGTCTAGTTTATATTGTTTCTTTTATTTCTATAGAGCATTGCAACGACACACTCGAAATTAAGTTGTCGCTTTAACGGACATCTCTGCACGACTACCAATCTTGGAATTTTGCCATCGTTCTTTTAATAGACACGGTTTTAGATAAGTAAAGGCAGTAATCAAGTTTTTTTAAACTTTAAACCATTTGAAAGTAGTGGCATGCAATCTATGGAGGCTGAAAAGCTGTGCATACCCTAAGAAATAAGTTCGAATAGAAAAACCGTTAAAATAAATCGTGACGAAATGATTTCTACACCCTTTTCGAGATATTCAAAATTGGCGTTAAACGTCAATTTGTAGCTTTCTAACACAAGCAATACTGCAAATGATTTATCCGTAAATTCTACATGGGTAGTTAGGAAAATTTCTGTAGGTTTTAGAAAAAAAAAATTAAACTGTAATCTTTTAAATTGTATGAAAAACATACAAAAATGTCTGTAAAAGGCGCAGTTGAAAATTAGCGAAGGCATTTTTGAACGTTTTTCTTAAAATTCCAATATGCATTTCATAAATAATTAAAAAGAGAGCTGCTTAAGAATTGTATTCACTGGAAACCTTCGAGACGTCATTTTCCTAACTACCCGTATAGGATTTACAGATAAATCATTTGCAGTATTGCTTGCCAAAAAGTGTGTATTTCTGGGTGCTGACCCTTAAACAAATTCACAAATATTTACGAAATACAATTGAATAATTCCAAGATAAAGTTAAATAATTTCAAGCAAATCTAAAATGACTGGAAACATTAAATGATTAAGACGTGAATTTTCTTAAATGGATAGGCGAATTCAATTATAATATACAAATCGGTAACAAACTTGTACCCTCATTTTTTCAGTTAACCATAGTTTCAGTTTTCATAACCCGAACTTGAAAAACTGATACTGTTTGACATCTGTATAAGACCAAAAATAATTTTCCACAATTCAGCATTATATATTATATGGGCGTTTCTCTGTAAACTGGGCAACTCGTTGTCTTAGGCCGATATTATAGATTATTATTTATTTTGTAGTTAACTTTAAAAGTTAATTACCTAATCTTTCTGTGCTCAGCGCACAGAATCCATTTGAATTAATTTTATAACATCAAAAACGTTTTTACAATGCTCAAAAACAATCCTCTGGCGTGTCACCAATACAATAGAGTTGGTTCAATTTAAATGAATTGAAACACTAACTTTAGGAATCAATCAAATTAATTGAACAATATTACATGATTGTTAATTAGACCTGATAATTTTTTTTATTAATATATGTTTATTAATTTTTAAAAAGTTAATTAATGTTTGTCTCACCATTTTGCGAACAGTCCCCCGTCTTTATTTTAAATTACGTGCCACGTAGTCTACAGCTTAAACTATTGCATTAAGAGGGGAGAGGCTGGCGATATTATCAAGAAAATAGTTATAATTTTGGTCGTATGTGTCACCCTCATCGCATTTTGTAAACAATTCCGCCAAAAGTTTTTTGTACATTGTTACTTAGAATGGATTGGCACTCGGTATCCAATCGTAGACCCGAACTTGAAAACGTACATTCCCGAACTAATATTGACCGACTTCGTGTTTCCCGAGATTCTGATTTTTCCCTATAATTTGGGGGAATTTCCTTCGAGATTCCTTATTTAGTGTTTTTTTTTTTTTTTAATATTATATGAACAGCTTTAGAACACGTGGATAAATTATATGCTTAATAGAGTTTGATTGGAAAGGTAAATTTTGATGTTCGTATGGAGTTAACACTAAAATCTATGTTTATGTTTAATTAAAAATATATACATCTCAATAAAGTTAACAAAGTTTTATTAAAATCTGCTACTTCTCTATATGAAGTGAAGATTAGATCCATAAAAGGTATAAAAGAATATTACCGAAAGTATTATATGCATATAGAAGTTATTAGATTTTTCCCCAGATACTGGGATTTTTTTAGTAACAACCCTGCGAAAAGAACACGTGCGTCTGCGTGTCAATTCGGTTTCGTCTCGCATGTAAGAAAGGGCGATCATAACCTCCAGCAGCGTGCTTGCAATAAACCTATTCTGATCCCTGCTACATATTTCCTTCAAAATTATTATGGTATCTGTAAAAAAGCGCATTAGCGAAAAAGGGACAGCAAATATATGCATTTTTATTAATTGAATATTCTAAAAGTTTTTAGGCGTGTTATTTTTATTAATTAGTCCTTAAAACGTGAAACAACCGTTTTCTTTCTTAAAAATTAAGCATTTTTTAAATGAAAATTTGGAATTTTCTTTTCTGAAGTCGAAAAATAAATTTGAAACATGCTGTATTCAAGCAATGCACCTGTGCGAGTACCGTGTTCGACTCAACATTCGTTGCGATACCTGTAGCAACTGTTTTTATACATCGAACATAAAAATAAAACCTTCAAACGTTAAATTAACATAAGACTTTCGAATGCATTATGAATCTTTTTGAAACTGCACACTGCGTACTTAGCAATTACTAATTACAAAAGATAGGAAGAATTAACATTATCTCCGAGGAAGTGAAGTTATCAGCAATTACATTTTTTTCAGGGAAATTAATAACACTTCTAACTCAATGCTAATTTAATTACACAATGCATTATTTACAAATTCAATAATGGTGTGTGACTAAAAACAAAGAAGGAAATTCGAACGTTAAATTTGTATCTTCTCGTTTGCTCTAAGGCTCGATGTTAAGGTGTAACGGTGGGTGTAAGGCTTCATTTCAGATGTTCGTGTGTGTGAAACATTTTAGCGTTCGATTTTATATAAATATGAATTAATTTCTTCGTGTCGGAACTTGTTATTAGAGGGCATAGAGTTTATGTTATATATCTATGGTAGATGGAGGTGATTTCTATTCCGTTTTTTTTTCAAGATTTATTAATTATTTAGTTTGGTATAGGTGGTTGAAGTTAGATTATATTACATAAATATCTAGTTTACACTGGTTATTCTAGACTCGGTGACTCGCAGCACCGTCTCCGGGTGCATTGGAGTGATAAAGTATTTCCAGAGAATGTACTGGATTGTAACTTGATCCGTATATGTCTAGGAAAGTAACCGGTTTCAGTCAACTATCAACTAAACATCTACACGAAATGCAGAAGAATGATTCATACTTAATAATAAATAATAACAAAGGTTTTTTTTCATGTTTTATAATAACAATGAATAATATTTGGATAATTTAATAGTATTAATTTGTACAGCGCCGTTTTTGTGAAAAATCACCTCAAGGGCGCTGTAATTCTATGATATTCAAGTAAGAAAAACAGCAATCGTTGAAGCATGACGCCTCAAACAGCAAGTAACGCCTAATGATATATGTTTTGTCTGCAAGTATACTAATAATATATGCAGGTCTGGAGGTATTATAGAAACCTTTTTAAGGCACGTCTCAGTATAAAGGAGTTAGGGGGTATTTCACCATCTCCGATTAAACTGTTTACCTTTAGTACAAACAAGTTCATTTTGTTTTTAAAGAGTTTTATATTTTACGATGTACATTTTTATGTCTTATTTTTTCAATCATTCGCTACGAGTTTCGGCACTCGTGTCACGTGTCGTCAGCATTTTTAAAAACTAAAATTAATTAGATATTGTTAGGTGGGGGTAGTGAGGTTGTTGATTTAGAGGGGGATGTCAGTCATTTATTGGAAACAGGCCATAGTTTCAATAAAGAAAAAAACTACTTTTAAACACAATTATAGTGTGACGAGACCGGTAGTGAATAATTAAAAATTAAGTTATAAATGTACATCGGAAAAAATTAAACTATCTAAAAACAAAATGTTTAAAAAATTGTTACATAGTCAATGCCCAAAAAATACAAAAAATCAAACAAGTTCACGTAAAACGAGTAACTCGGTACTCGCTGTGCGAATCACACTCGATCTGACTGACTTGTAGTTGAACGCCTTACCCACCGGGCTATCGACCACCTATCTATTTTACAAACATGCAAATTTTATAATTTATTTCGTTACTGGTCATTTTGTCAGAAACATGAAATTACATTCATTCACAAACACAAAACACGCTACATACGATTGAAGAAGAATTATTGAGGTAGATAATATTCTAAATGCGAATACAGAGGAAGCAATACAGGAATTTCATGAAAAGCTAGCTGTTTCATTTGCTCAGCAAATATAGTTCCCCGCGCCCCTCCGCGGCATACCCAACTACTCCGTGACGAGACACCGCGAGTCGCATTGTCGCGCACACTGCGGTATCGAATGTGAAACCGTATCAAAATGCATGGCATTCTCAACGTTCAAGATTCGCCAAATACGGAATGGTATGGAACTATTACCCCGCGTACTACCTGGTCACAGCTTAAAGAAGGTGAAATGCACTCTCGTGGTTCAAGAAATTCAAACACAGAATGATGAGGCCTCTCCACTCCGCGCACAGGAACTCCCCCCCAGAGGCTGGTCGACTCTTGCGACGGTCGGATGTTCTTCAAGGCCGTGGCGAACGTACCGTAAACCTACCTAGTCAATGTTAAAACTTCTGATTGGATTCCGATATTCCGTAAAGATTTAGCCACATTGTTAATGACTCGTATAACTTTTACGTGCAGTACGTTAGAAGAATACGTAAAGCAAGCCAATGAATTGAGAAATATTAGTATAATATTTATAGGATCAAGTAAATTAGAAATTCAATCTGAATAAAACTCCATTACTATTAAATTTGTTCACCGTACGGCCAGTACAGTTATCCGTCGAATAGGTCGGAGTACGGAGAATGAGACGCTTTTCTCGAGTCACGTCATACTATGAAAATCAACACACAAATCTACAGATGATCGAGATGGTGACATTTAAATAAATTAAAATAGTAGTTTAGGTCCTACATAACACTTTACTGGATGACATATTTTTAACTACGTAAACAAGTAATGTGTCGAATTAGACCCGAAGTATAAAATTTAGTGTATTATTTTACTGTTTTTTTTTTTTAAATATATATTAGCAGTTAGTAGCCGAGTAGACAAACGCGTCGAATTCCTACCCGGGTGTCGTGGGTTCAATTCCTCTGGTAGCTAAGTCCTCAACCAATGCACACCCGACATCTTCCGCTTATTATTATGGTATTAGCAGTTTGTCAAAAATTGACAGGTTATTCGAAACCCGTAAATGTTTGTCTTTCTTTTGAAAAAGTAAAAATAAAAATGACATTGTTTTATTATTTGTATATATGAGGCTTGTAGAAACAAACACGGCAAAGTCCACCAATAATGGAAAATGAGTTAAATATGAGGTTCGAAAGAGTAAAAAAAATGCTTCATGATGCAATGTTGCTTTCCTAACAAACACGGCTCTAAACCATTTATTTTTACGGATTAAAATTGAGTTCCATAACAAACTCGGCAAAGTCCACTTCTTTCCAAATCAAAGACGGCAGTTTTCAAACGGACCAATAGGAGCGTTGTAAATAGCTGTTTTCAAGATGGCGGTTTGTTGTTGTAAACATTGTTTTTGTAAAGTTGAGATATTGACAATTTCGCAAATTACCGAAAATGTCCGCTGACGCATAATGAACTTTTGTTTCCTGTTATTTTTTATGGACATAATTTTTTACTTACTAAACAGCATAGTGGTAAAATAAATTAGTTTTTACTTACGATTTAGAGTTTTATTGAATGATATGATTACTTTATTAGTAGTTATTGTTATGTCATTAATATTGTAGAAATCATGCTGTGTGAAAAACAAAAATGAATCAATGATAATTCCAAGCAACATAGAACCCGGAAAAGTTGTTTTGAAATCGTTAAAAAAAGTAAGAGATGTCAACTATCTTTAGACCAAGCATTTCGGTGATAACTGGAGAAATCTTCCTGCTCTTGAATATTATTCCGCATTCATATCTTATTAAATCTTTAAAAACAAATTTATATAAAAAATATCAGAATAATAGTTATTATTCTTTTCTAATTTTTTTCTTTCGATTTTTAGTTTTTTTTTTTTAAATTATTAATTAAGTCACCATAACTTACAAACTTTTTCAAAATATTTTGTAAGATATTATTGTTTTGTATTTCCATCAAAATAAATACTTTTTAAATGTAAAACTATTTTTTACTGACTTTGACTGCAACCTTGTCAAAAACGTGTCCATTTCAAAACTGGCAAAGTCCAGTTGTGTTGAAAACAAAAGCGGCAGTTGTCAAATGTGAACAACAAACACGGCAAAGTCCACTAATAATTTAAATATATTTTTGTTTCCGCACCAGTTAAACTAATGTATCAAGAAGAAAATTAATGTTTTTAGTAAGTACTATTTGTCGAATTTATTTTAGTGACAGTATCACAAGTAATTTTTAAATTAAACGTTTTTTGTTCTTCCTCGAAAACTGTAGTCAATGGACTTAGCCGTGTTTGTTTCTACAGGCCTCATATGTAGTTTTAGAATTTTTTGATAATAAGGCTATTCGTACAATTAAAGTTTAATTTTCAAGAGAACACACTTTTTTGTTGAAAACCCATTCTTACCCATAAAAAAAATTCCGACAAAATCGTTTGAACTCAAAATAATTCCTTTACACAAATAAAACAAAAACTTTTGAAAACATAAAATCCCTTAACTTTTCTTATTATTTATCTACCATCATAAAAATAATAACAACCATCCTTCCTTATCCAAGGAATATTCTCAAATTATTGACATTGTACGGGACGTGCGCTGTAAATACACGTCCGCGTCAGAAGAGAGTGTGTGCTGGCCCTGCTTCGGCTTGTTTCTATGCACGGAGACCAAATCGAATTTTTGCGCTTGAAAGGCGACTTGAGTATTTGTTTCGAAATGGAGTATTTGTCCCGAATTGGAGTATTTGTCCCGCCAGTCTGGTGGTCGCTGCCGGTCCTTCCGCTGTGAAGGCTGGAGTTGTTGTGGTAGAGGAGAAGGCCAAGGTGAAGAAATGATAACTCCAGGTTTCAAGACAGCAGGCAGGCGAGGCAGCGAGGCAGCGAAGACGAAGAGGCGGGCAAGTCCAGAGGGAGGAGAAGTCTCAAGTTGAAGCTAATTTAGTAGGGGGCCGAAATTTTGGCTTTAACTCCCTCAGCGGTACCATGCCGCCGACGGCAGAGGGTTGCCTTTGTTTGGCCTGCGGTGTATTCCCGCGGCCCGCTGAGGGTTCAAATACTTTGTATTATAAAATACAAAAATTAGGTTCTTGCCCACCTCTTTCTCCTTTCGTTCAAACTACCTCGCAGCTCGCCTGATTTTTTATTTTTGACATAAGAAAATGTACAAGGTACAGGTCGCTGCAAAGGCCTACATACTGGCCTTTGCAGCTTTATATCTTTTTTACATAATTAAATTATACACATAATTTTTAACACATTGATTCCGTGAATACAGGCGAGTAGGCTTGCATAATTGTTTATTGGAGCCTCTCCCTGCATTCACGGTAATCGACATACAAGAGTAACATAGGCTCACCGTTTAGAGAAAATCTGCCTCACTTCGGCGGGTTTTGGTCTCAGCCAATCAGAGCATGGCTGAGCTCAGCGACCGGCGTGAGGCAGGGGTGAGTGAGCGGGCCTGGACGGGCGGCCGCGACGGGCGGCCGCGACGCAGGAACCCGTGCGAACGAGATGGCGTCTTTCGGTGGCGTAAAAGGAGAGGTCTGTTCGCGCAGGCCGTCATTCTCCTTCTACGCCCCTAGGGATCATGTCGTCCGCACAGGCAAACATACAGGCAAACATACACAAAAAATACACAAAATAACGAGAAATCACAAGAAATATTTACAAACATGATATGATTCTTCACGTCCGATACACTCCCCCCGGTGCAGTCACGGCTGCGCCCATCTTGTCGGGAGGACGTGTGGTCCGGCGGCGACCTTGGCGGCCGGATCCTCCGGGCCGTCGTGTAGGGGGGTGCGTCGTCGATGTCTCGGCAATGGTCTCTGCTGGCTGGGCCGGCAGGAGTACAGCAATTTTCACCGCGGGTCGGGTGTAGACACCCGCGGCTGTCTGGATGCGGGCGGTCCTCACTTGGCCATCAGCTGCGGGAGTGGCCTCAAGGATGACCGCGCGGCCAAGTGTTTCGGGGCAGCGCGGGGTCCATGATGACCACCAAATCATCCTTCTTGATGGGGTCAGTAGGGTGACGCCACTTCTGCCTGGCGCCCATGGTGGGGAGGTATTCCCGAAGCCACCGCCTCCAGAACGTGTCCGCTAGTTGCTGGCTGATGCGCCACTGGCGGCGGAGGCATACCTCTTCCTCCTTTGCGTCGTAAAGGGACAGGTGAGGGCGTTTTCCAGCTGATCCCATCAAAAAAATGGTTAGGGGGTCAAGGGGTCCTCATCTCGCGGGTCGACAGAGACGTGAGTCAGTGGTCGGTTGTTGACCACAAACTCAGCCTCTGCCAGCGCTGTCCTTAGGGGTTTCCTCTCGGGGGGCTCCTTTTCCTTTAGGGTCGCATTCAGCGCCTTCTTGATAGACCGGACTAGCCTTTCCCAGGCTCCCCCATATGGGGACTCAAGGGCGGAGTGAAACGCCACTCTATCCCCTGAGTGGTCATGGTGTCCTGGGAGTCTGTCGTCTTGCTGGAGTGCTTCCAAGGCTGCCTTCATCTCATTGTCCGCCCCGTGGAAATTGGTCCCGTTATCGGAGTATATTACTGCGGGCTGCCCACGACGTGCTGTCATCCGTTGCAGGGCCATGATAGCCGAGTCGGCGGTGAGGGAGGCGGCTAACTCCAGATGCACTGCTCGAGTAGAGAGACAAGTGAACAGTGCTCCGTAGCGCTTCTCTCGGTGCCTTCCGACTGTGACTTCCATGGGCCCAAAGTAGTCCAACCCGCAGTGAGTGAAGGGGCGGACGTGGTGCAACAGGCGGGACGGTGGAAGTGCTCCCATGAGCGGTGGAGAGGGCTTGCTGCTCTTTCGCATGCGGCAGGTAGGGCAGTCATGCGCAATTTTCCTGCATGTTGTTCTAAGGCGCAGCACGAAAAACTGCTCCGTATCTCGGCCATAGTTTTCTCTGTGCTGGGGTGATCTGCCCGCTGGTGAAAATGGGAGATCAAGAGCCTGGTGTATGGCTCATCTCCATCCAGTATTATTGGTGTCGTCGCCACCTCTTTTGCTCTGGTGAGCGCTCTTTAGTCGGGACCCCATCCGAGAATCCCGTCCGGTCCGATGAAGGGGGTCAGGTGGGCCAGGCGACTGGCAGCTGGCAGCGACTCTCCCTGCTGGATGGTGAGCAGGTCGGCGGAGAAGGCGTGGAGTTGGGAGTCTTTCACCCATCTTGACTCTGCCTCCGTGATTTCTTCGACCCGCAGTGGGCCCTCAATAGGTTTGGCGGGTCCGGCCCGACAACGCCTGATAAAGCGCAACATCCACGCGGTAGCCCGGACCAGCCGGTTCCATGAGGAAAATCGCTCGATGGAAGGGGAGGGCTCTCCCCGCAATGGATGTTAGGCCGACGTACTGCGGCCTGAGTTCCAGCGCCAGGTTGTCGGGTCTCACCAGGGTGCGTTCCTGCGGCCAGTCTTCCTCGGGGCCAGTCAAGAAGCTGGGGCCGCAGAACCATCTTCCGCTCGAGACAGACCGATCCGGTACCAGGTCCCGGGTCCCAATGTCCGCAGGATTCAATTTGGTAGGTACCCACTTTCCAGTTGGCTATGCTGGTGAGTTCGTCGATCTCCCCAACCGGTTCGCCACGAATGCTGAATAGGTACGGGGTCGGTCCGCAACCAGCATAGCACGGTGGTTGAGTCTGTCCAGAAGATGGTCCTGGCAATGTGCGCCTGGCTTTCCTTCTTGATCGTAGCGGCAAAGTCTCGCCGCCATGAGCGCCGCCTGCAGCTCAAGGCGGGGGATGGACAGTGGTTTAAGAGGCGCCACTTTGCTCTTGCTGGCCAAGAAGGTGACTTTTATGGTACCGTCCACCTCTTCGGCGCGTAGTAGGCCACCGCACAGCAAGCCTGTTCAGAGGCGTCGCAGAAGAGGTAGGGTGACATCGTTCTGCTTTGTCGCAGCGAGCGCCTCGGGATTGTCACGCTGCTCGCGCAGCAGACTGAGCCAATCTCTCCATCTCTCGGCATGATCGGCGGTGATGGGTTCATCCCACCCGACGCTGGACCGCCATACAGGCAGCAGGATCTTCGACCGTACTGTGAGGCAGGAGATGAAACCCACAGGGTCGAAGATCCTCATGACTATGGACAAAAGCTGTCTCTTGGTGGGCCGGGTGGATTCCTCGGTGCTGACCGCGTTCTTGAAGGAGTAGATGAAGCGGTCAGTGGACGGGTCCCACACCAACCCTAGAACCCTCTCGGTTTCGACGTCCCCGCTGTTGATCTGCACCATTGATGTAGTCCGGTCTTCCGGAGGGACGCTCGCCACAGCTTCTGGGCAATTTGACGCCCAGTTTGTGATATGAAACCCTCCCTTTGCAAGGAGGGTACTCACGCCATGGACTAGTGCGGCAGCCTCGCCAGTAGTATCGACTGCGTCCAAGTAATCGTCCATATAGAACTTGGACTTTATGGCTGCCGCGGCGGCCGGGTTCTCGTTGGCGAACTCTTCGGCCACCCTGTCCCGCACGTACTGGGCGCTGCTGGGCGAGCATGTTGCCCCAAACATCATTGAAGTCAATTGGAAGGTGTCCGGCTCCTTGTGCGCATCAGTCCTCCATAAGTATAACTGAGACGGCTGGTCCTCCTTCCTGATCTTTATTCGCAGGAACATCTCCTGGATGTCTGCGGCAATCGCTATGTTTCCTTCTCGGAAGCGGAGGAGGTTCCCCAAGAGGGAGGACAGCAAGTCGGGGCCAGTCAGCAGCGCATCATTTAGGGAGGTCCTCGGCATCGGCTGGCGGCGTCGAAAAACAACCCGTACCTTCCCGGGTTTGTTGGGGTTGGTAAACCGCGAAGTGGGGCAGGTACCACTTCCGGGGCATGGGTTGACTTGCCTCCCTGGTCCGACAGCTTCCCTGGCATAGCCCTTGGCTACCAGCTGCGTCATTTTGTTGGTATAGGTGGCCGCCAGACCAGGGTTCGTGGCCAGCTTCCGCTCAAGGGACTGGTAGCGTCTCAGAGCGCACTGCCGATTGTCGGGCAGCTCTACGGAGGGATCCTTCCACAGAAGTCCGGTCTCCCATTGCCCTGTAGGGAGGGGACGAGTGGTCTCCGTCATGAGATCCAGGGCCTTCCTGACCTGCTGGTTGACTCTCGCCGCTGATGTGATGCCGAGAGAGTCGACTGAAAAGTTGGCTTTCACCAACTCTCTCAGACGTGCGTCAGCGGCGGTCTCCAGTTGCAGCGCGAGCGTTGTGGCGGGCCTGTCACCGTCGGAGCCGTCCCCCCGTGGGCAATCCACCCGAGGGCGGTCCGCGACACTATTCGCGTAGTGTCGAGGTTCTCCCGCATCTCTCTAGAGACTATGAGATGGGCGGTTGGTGATGGTGCTCGCCGTGATGTGGTAGGTGCAGTCATTCCCCTGCACCTCGGACTGAGAGTCTTACTCGACGGGAGTGTGCGTCCGAGGTGCACATACCCTTTGCTCCATGAAGCCGCAAGCCGCGTACTGGGCCCTCGGTGCCGATCTGTGTGGCAGTGTCAGCGTCCACAAGTGTCACAGTTGATCCTTCGTCAAGAAGCGCGAACACTGACACTGTTTGCCCTTGGGGGCCACGTAACACTACCGGCACGACCTTTAGCAGTACGCCGCGGTCCACAGGTCGGCGTCACAAGTTAACATTTTCACTCGCGGCCGGCTCTCTGGGGTCGGGCCCATGGAGCAAAGCGGTGATGGGGACGGCGGCACTCCCCCACACCACACCACACTTTCACTTTGCAGTCTTGGAAGCTGTGACGCTCCAGACACTTCCGGCACAGGTTAGCCGCTCTCACAGTCTCCCAGCGCAATGAGACACTCTTGGAGGCGAAGGCGGGACACTCGCGCGTTCGGTGGCCCTCCCCGCACTGGGCACAACCTTCACGGGCGTTACTTCTGTTTTTGGCCGGCGGAGGAGCGTTCCGGCCCCGGATATTGTTACTCCGATCACTATTGTTACTCCGATCACTATTGTTACTCCGATCACTATTGTTACTCCGATCACTATTGTTACTCCGATCACTATTGTTATTTTGCTTTTCACCACTCACCCGATCACTATTGTTATTTTGCTTTTCACCACTATTGTAACTCCGATCACTATTGTTATTTTGTTTTTTCACCACTATTGTAAGAAGGTCCGTTCGCGTGCACTTGTTCGCGCCGCCGGGGCGCACAAACGCACCGGGTCGACCATACCACTCACTGGGATCGCGCCGGTGATGCCCGCAGAAAGGCTGCGAACTGGGTGATGGTCGCCGGCGGCGTGGTTTGTCCTCGCAGCTCCACCAGCCAGGCGAGGCGCAGCGTGCACGGTACCTTGGCGGTATTGATATCGGACAGGAGCGTTGGGTTCGTCAGATACCCCCTCTGTACTCAGCATCCCTGAGGGACGCCACCAGGTTCTGAATAGTCCCGAAAAAAATCTGCCAGGTCCTCGAGCGACGCTTCGGCGGTGAGGTGTGGCAGCTTCTTCACACGGGCCAACATCAGGGTGGCAATTGACCCCGAGCCGCCGTAGCGCTGCTCCAGGACCGAGATGATTTCGGAGACTTGAGAGGGGTCCATGAGGAGGGGGCCGACAGCTTCTCGGGCTTTGCCCTTCAGCGCACGCTGCAACCTGATCAGGTTCTCGCTTGCCGAAAGTCTGCAGGTAGCCGTAGATTGCTGGTACTGGGAGAACCAGGTCGGCCACTCCAGCGGGTCACCCGAGAAGGGGGGCAAGTCTTTGGCACTAGACTGCCTGGCGATGAGGGCCGTCATCCTTTGGTCCTCCTCCAGTGATGGCCGAGGGCTTTCCTGCGCACGTGAGGCGCGTAGTGCTTCCGCCATCACTGAAGCAACTGCGCTAGGTCCGCGCCTTGATGGACCCACTCCCTCGTGTGTTGCGCGGTCTCATCCGCTGTTGGCGGGGCGGAAACAGGGGGGCGAATTCCTGGCTGCCTGTCGACGTCGGCAGGTAGCCCTGGCAGGCATACGAGTATTGTGCGGCGCGGCTGGCGGGTACGGCGCGGCTGGCGGGTACGGCGCGGCTGGCGGGTACGGCGCGGCTGGCGGGTACGGCGCGGCTGGCGGGTACGGCGCGGCTGGCGGGTACGGCGCGGCTGGCGGGTACGGCGCGGCTGGCGGGTACGGCGCGGCTGGCGGGTACGGCGCGGCTGGCGGGTACGGCGCGGCTGGCGGGTACGGCGCGGCTGGCGGGTACGGCGCGGCTGGCGGGTACGGCGCGGCTGGCGGATACGGCGCGGCTGGCGGGTACGGCGCGGCTGGCGGGTACGGCGCGGCTGGCGGGTACGGCGCGGCTGGCGGGTACGGCGCGGCTGGCTCCAGAGTTCTAGCAGCGAGCAAGCCTGCGTTCTCCTTCTGCATGGCAAGAAGCTCATTCCTCAGCTGCCGAATCGTGTCTTCCGTGGAGGTGGAGGTGGAACCCTCCTCTGAAGGAGCTACAGACCATTGCGGGCTCTGTAGCGTCTCTACGCCCGGGTTCTCCTCGACCGGTGGATCCAAGGCGAGTGGGGCCGGGGCGAGTGGGGCCGGGGCGAGTGGGGCCGGGGCCAGTGGGGCCGGGGCGTCTGGCGACTGAGACGGGCCAGGCGAAGCACCTCGGCCACTGCGCAGCGATGGTGACATGATGTACAGGCAGCAGTAAGCGGAGACGCAGGCGGAGCTTCCAACCCTTCTCCACAGATGGCGTTGGTGGCGGATTAGCGGAGACCCAGTTTGGAGCTTTCAATTTTTCTCCACAGATGGCGTTGGTGGCGGATTAGCGGAGACGCAGTTTGGAGCTTTCAATTTTTCTCCACAGATGGCGTTGATGGCTTCAGGGCTCCACAGAAGGCGTGAAGGCGCAGACTTCAAGGCGTGGAGGGCTTCAGGGCTCCACAGAAGGCGTGGAGGCGCAGACTTCAGGGCTTCTGGGTGAAACAAGCGAAGCAGGGATCCCGGCTCGAAAGGACCATGTACGGGACGTGCGCTGTAAATACACGTCCGCGTCAGAAGAGAGTGTGTGCTGGCCCTGCTTCGGCTTGTTTCTATGCACGGAGACCAAATCGAATTTTTGCGCTTGAAAGGCGACTTGAGTATTTGTTTCGAAATGGAGTATTTGTCCCGAATTGGAGTATTTGTCCCGCCAGTCTGGTGGTCGCTGCCGGTCCTTCCGCTGTGAAGGCTGGAGTTGTTGTGGTAGAGGAGAAGGCCAAGGTGAAGAAATGATAACTCCAGGTTTCAAGACAGCAGGCAGGCGAGGCAGCGAGGCAGCGAAGACGAAGAGGCGGGCAAGTCCAGAGGGAGGAGAAGTCTCAAGTTGAAGCTAATTTAGTAGGGGCCGGAAATTTTGGCTTTAACTCCTCAGCGGTACCATGCCGCCGACGGCAGAGGGTTGCCTTTGTTTGGCCCGCGGTGTATTCCGCGGCCCGCTGAGGGTTCAAATAATTTTGTATTATAAAATACAAAAAATTAGGTTCTTGCCCACCTCTTTCTCCTTCGTTCAAACTACCTCGCAGCTCGCCTGATTTTTTTATTTTTGACATAAGAAAATGTACAAGGTACACAAGGTCGCTGCAAAGGCCTACATACTGGCCTTTGCAGCTTTATATCTTTTTACATAATTAAATTATACACATAATTTTTAACACATTGGATTCCGTGAATACAGGCGAGTAGGCTTGCATAATTCGTTTATTGGAGCCTCTCCCTGCATTCACGGTAATCGACATACAAGAGTAACATAGGCTCACCGTTTACAGAAAATCTGCCTCACTTCGGCGGGTTTTTGGTCTCAGCCAATCAGAGCATGGCTGAGCTCAGCGACCGGCGTGAGGCAGGGGTGAGTGAGCGGGGCCTGGGACGGGCGGCCGCGACGGGCGGCCGCGACGCAGGAACCCGTGCGAACGAGATGGCGTCTTTCGGTGGCGTAAAAGGAGAGGTCTGTTCGCGCAGGCCGTCATTCTCCTTCTACGCCCCTAGGGATCATGTCGTCCGCACAGGCAAACATACAGGCAAACATACATAAAAAATACACAAAATAACGAGAAATCACAAGAAATATTTACAAACATGATATGATTCTTCACGTCCGATACAGACATTATTTGGAATGACTGACTAAAATATTATAAAAATAATGTTACAATAAATTTTGGCACTCTGCAAGCCACCGCAGTAAAGTTCCTCTTCATTTTCCGACTTTTTCAATATTCCCCCCAGAAAAAGTTAAACTTTAGGAATTGTGCGATTGAGGAATACCACACTTGGTGGATCGAAGGTTTGTCTGGGTCTCTTCTGACCTACGTTTACCAGTTGAGGGCAAATGAAATGTAAGTTGGGAACTCGTGCTGCACTTGGGAAACTCTATTCGACGTGATTCAATATAATTTTGATTCTACGTAGTGTAAAGATATTTAGTTGGTTTCTTAGAATTCCCGAGCGTTCTTTTGAGTGACTTCAGCCAGCCTACTTCGATTGTGTGTGATGAATTAACAGTGAATAGTGAGCAAAAGCTACATTTGTATACAGTTATTATTAAAGGTGAGTCGAATGAGAAAACCATGTGGGAATTTTCCCATGTAATATTATACTCGTCCATATACACCTACACACATACATATTTGTTAGATACGTATACTTCTGGTGTCATCACACGGGTTAAATGTACAACATTATATATATTCTTTATAAAAAACGTCGTAGGCAAATGATGCAGACGAGTTTTAACAATCATTTCGTTTTGATAGTAAATCTCATAACCAGCTACAGAATGAATGACCGTGTAGGAAGGCATATCGCGGTTACCTACACACGTTACGTTCGATTGAAATTAAGATGCTTGGCATTCATTGAATAGTGTTTAAATTATGATACCCCGAGACCAAAAGAGTCAATAATAACAGTGTTATTAAACGTATCATCTATTTTTAAAAGGGTGACGTAGCATTCTTCCATTCTCGGAGGCCCCTGAATCAACAAGAACTTCGCGTAGCGCCGCATTGAAACAGGATTTAAAAAGCACCTGGGAGTCATTTCTAGCGCAGTGACAGCCTGTGAAAGGACGTGTCACGTGTCGCCAATGGTTTGTTACTTTCAAATGCTGTTTGACGCTATTTCACTCCCAATCGGAACATGGCCCTATGAGCTATCAGTCAGCACTCAGCAGGCTCCCGGATTATTTTCCTAGTCAGTCACATAGTTCAGCAGAAAGATAAAAGGTGCTAAATAAATATATAACAGATACTTTCTGATCCCATTAGATTAATTTTCCGATGTCATCTTTCTTTAATCGACCTCCTTTAGAAAATTACTAAAATGTGTTAATCAACTAATAAGTTTAACCCTAAATTTCACTGGCCTGATAGCTGAGCTAGTTCTATATTGAGACATCTTGAAAGACCTTGATTTTGAGAAAATTGTAAACTCCAATAGTATTGATTAAAAGCCTACGCCAACTATTTTCTCCTAAAATATCTAGCATCGTATTCGGTAGGTACTAGTAGAGAACTAATAATTTAATTAGCTTCAAGACATAATTCCAGGATTATAACAAAATAAAAATGATATAAGTATATAATTATTTGATATACAACATCGCTAACTAGTTTCCGCATAGTCTCTGTAATAGAAAAAATATAATATTATGGTACGGTCGACATGTCGTCGGCAGATATTTTCAAGTTGCGGTTCCGAAGGCAGCCAGGCAGACTGGTCAAAGTATGAACGTCTGAATAGTCGTGGGCGACTAACGGTCTACACAATACTGACTACTGGCTGCTGACTGCTGGCTTTGCTTTGACTCAATAACCTTATAGTAATATGGTCCCGAGCTACGATTAAATGTTTACTGCCCAGCTAAACATTAAAACCTAGTGAAGTCGCTCCCACAATGGTATAGGTTTACAATCAGACTTCTGTATATACTTAGAGTATATAAGAGGTAGCCCAAGCCAAAGCCAGTGAAGTCAGTTTTGGACTTGTTTTTGATGATTTTAACGTATAAAATGGGCGTGGCTAAGACTAAAACTACGGTATTTATACATCCATTCATATCACATACATCGACATAACTGTTTTTGTAGTCTCTGTAATAGAAAAAATATAATATTATGGTACCCGACATGTCGTCGGCAGATATTTTCAATTTGCGGTTCCGAAGGCAGCCAGGCAGACTGGTCAAAATAAAAGACGTCTGAATAGTCGTGGGCGAAAATAACCAGCTTAAGATCTACGACTTCTGGCTGCTGACTGCTGGCTTTGCTTTGACTCAATAGTCTCATAGTAATATGGTCCCCAACTACGAAAAAATGTTTACTGCCCAGCTAAACATTAAAACCTAATGAAGTCCCTCCCACAATGGTATGGGTTTACAATCAGACTTCTGTATATATATATATACGCGAATGTCTGAAAATCGTACTTTCATATCTGCATGGGTACTCCATTATAGCACGGAGATAGAAGTGATGAATCAATGATATGCTAAGTTATTAATGATAGGCATAAGCTTTAACACCCATCTCAACACCTCTGTTACCACTCTGTTAGTCTGTTGGGCTACAATAGAATATATTTTTTTTTTAACATTACATATTTTTTGTATCATACTCAAACTCGTCCCACTATCATTTAATGTAGCGTTATGTCCATTTTTTTAAATATGGCATTATTGTTTATTATAAAACCAGCTTGGTCATAAATATGTAGACATAGATCAAATCTATTTGTGTCATTAGCTGTTAAATAATTAATTCTACGTCATCAATTATTGGTCTTAGTTGTAAGTCAATAGTTAGGTCTTAGTTGTTAGTCGCTAGTTTTAACTATAGGGGTTTTTTACCACCTCTGAGTAAACTGTTGAGTAACTACTCATCAATTATTTTTAATCATAGGATTGGCACGGATGTAAAACCAGACATTCACTTGACGGGTAGCGTTACTCAGTGGTGATGAAACAGATAATATAAGCTAATCGACGAGTAGCGCTGATCGACAGTTTACTCAGAGGTGATGTAATACCCCCTTAGTTGTCGCTCGTTATAAGTTACTTAGTGATGAGTTGTAGGTTAGATAAATTAAGTTGTCAAGTGCCCTCGAGGTAATTTTTTCACGAAAACGACGCTATAAAAATCATCAAATTATTATTACTTCAAATACTTATGTGTTCCAATAAATTTGAATCGAGTATACCCATCTTTGGTATCAATATTCAAGAATTATAAAGTCCTGTTTACCCCTAACTAAAACAGGTTTGGTGACGCAGTTAATATAAATGATTATTGATAAAGGATAAGAAATTATTTTCATAGCATAGATACAGATAGCTTCTAATCATCATCAAACTTATTAATTTCCCAATGGTCATCAAAGGTTAATGAATAGCGAGGCAATCTGACAATCAGCATACACCCGAAACAAGAACTCTTTGAAGAATTAAAAATATAATAAGTCATAAGGAAGTCCCTAGCTCCCGGAAAACATAAACATCAGATTTAACGAGCTAACTAATTTAAGTGGCTAGTTAATGAAAATATCGCGACAATCTGTCGGAAAATTTGACTTAACTTTTTTTATTGAAAGGGTGGAGAAGTACTAATATATATAATACATTCATTATGAAATAGGAACTACAAAACACCATCGGTGAAACTTTGGGCGTAATCTCGGCAAAAAAAATTAAAATAAAAAATGCAAATCAACACGTCCGGCGTCAAAATGGCCACTCTGAAAAATCCATGTTCTCGGAAAAAATAAACTTTTGTTGTTTATAATCTACACTTTCTAATCAATCATGATCATACGCAAAGGAAAACTATTGTGCGCTCGCCTAGAAAAGTTATGTACAAAAAGAGATTTTAGATCAATTGATTAATTCTTAGGAGCGATATTATGATGTAGTGGTTTTTAAAATAGTAATTGAACCGTAATGTAAACTTAAACTTTGGGCGAACAGTTTACACCCGCGATGTGCAAGCGGAGTGCAAGCGGGGTGCAAGCGGGGTGAATGCGGGTGCAAGCAGGATGCAAGCGGGGTGCAAGCGGGGTGCAAGCGGGGTGCAAACGGGGTGCAAGCGGGGTTCAAGCGGGTTCTCGGAGAGCATCGGACCATCGCAAAATATTATGGAAATATTAATTAATGATACTGTCATAAAAATCAATTAAAGTTGTGTTGATTAATACATCCTGTCTGATGAGAATGCCAGTGATTCAAAAAGAAATGTCCAATGTGAGTTTGGGGGCGAGAACTGATGACTTCTGAAATATTACAAGAGGCAATAGACTGACGAATACGTAAGTTATCTTATTGAGAATACTCAAGTATATAATGTACGAGTATACTCGTAATAACAACCACAACGTTTAAAAAATATTTGATTTAAGATCTAATTTCATCTTGGTATATTTGTAACTTAATTATTTGTAGTCGAGCATTACAAACTGGTTTACATTGTACTCCAAGAAATGTTTAACTACATTATATTGTATACTAGCAACTCGAACTTACGGTCAATTACATTTAAAAAATAATTAATCATTGAAACTTTATACTGAGTGGCTTGGATCACTGCTTTAGTTAGTGTAAGAGGCAAATAAAACAGGGGGTCGTCGCCAAGTATAAAAGCAAATCGGCATAATGTACAGCTATACCCACTATCCAGCACAAAGTGAATATGTAGCATTCTGCTTCGGGTGGTGACTGGTGACGCATGGTGTCATGTCGTGTCTCTTCTCCGTGTAGCACTGCTCGAAGAACGTCTATCACAACCCACAGCACGTTTAGCACACAGACAAACCTTTGACGATCAATAGTATTAGCAAATAGTGTTATTGTACGTCGTATGTTTTAGGACCCGACTTAAAATGCCGTGAAATTCAGATCGACAAGAAAGCATAAAAAAGGTATTATTATTTATTTTTTAAACTAGGTCTCACGGATTTTACTCACAATAATTTATTCCAGAATATGCGTATGGGTGAGCACTAAGCAGTAGGTATAATATGATCTATAATGTTTGCATAATTACAGTAACATCGATGTATGCAAGAATGATTGCAAACTCGTATGTACGATTATGTTCAAATATAATACTTCGGACACGGTGTGGGCAAACCTTCTTTTACAGTTTGGTATTTTACTGAATTTAAATGTATGATTCTGTGCTCCAGTATCAGTGTGACCTTTATGTGTATTTTATGCACGAGAAATGACTTATTTTAAAAGAAAGACAAATATTCCCTCCGGATTACGAATAACCCGACATTATTTGGAAAAACTCCTACTGCCACCATAATAAGCGGAAGATGTTACTTGTGCAATGATAGAGGACTTAGCTAGCAGAGGAATTGAACCCACGACGCCCGGGTGGGAATCCGACGCGTTTGTCCTCTCAGCTACTAGCCGCTCCATCTATCCATCGAGCAATTGCCTGTCAATGCATTGTGAAGGATTATTCCAAGAATCAGACAATGGCAGCTTGTCGTAAGAAAGGAGGAGCACACATCACAAATTCCTTTGCGGCAAAGTGCACTACATCTCAATATAATTCAACAAACGCAACGTGCGACACTATCTTTTCTGCAAAAGCAACAAACCAGTACCTACACACTTCACCGCGAAGCGATACGAAGCAATAATTTATTCAAGAACGAGGCACGCTGTAGTTGTATCCTTGGTAGCCGAACTACCAAATAAGTCTCGAATTGAATTTTCTCGAACGATAATGACCCTTTTATTTTAAGGTGATCTCATGTGACAAAAACACATTCGATTGGGATCCCTCGGGGATCGGGATCTCTTGGCGCATCGACGTCGGATGAAGCTCGGCGAGGAATTAAAAAACGAAATAAGCAAAACGCGGAACTCCAAAGCTTCAAATATCAATCTGAGTATTCAAAGGGATCCAGCGCCAAAAATATAACAGCCAAATTAACTTCGGGAGAGTTAACGACGCGTTCGTGGCGAACATCAAAACATCGAAAATATACAACTCTTTTGGACCATAATGCGTGCATTCCCGATGGAACAGTAAACAGTGCAGTTAATTACTAATCCGAGTACCTACTTAATATCTAGACAATGAATTTAATAATAGTATTATGTTTTAACAATATTTTTATGCTTTGTTTATACTCAGTTGATGTTAAAATGATCGATGTTTAACGTTTATTTATAAAGTCTATGATAATATTATTTTTTGTCTTCTCAAATCGTCCACAAAGCGGTGCCCCTCCTCGCGTCAAGAGCTTTTACGATGTAATTATGCAAAATATCTGATTGTTGACCTTGTGTGGTCTTGGGTAGTTTCTAAATGTGTGCTAAGCGTCTAGTAATATTTGAGATACTCAAGATAACAAATAAACTGATTATGATTATTCATTAACCTACTTGCGGACAATCAATAATTACAACTTCGTGCAAATTCAATTCAACTTATTTCAGCTACCTACTTAAATTTAAACAAAAACCGAGTCTGTGTATCATGTGCACCTGTATTATCAATGGTTGAGTCTCGTAGGCTGTTGACATAATATTGCACTTCTAACCCCCAGTAAAATTGCAATAAAACTGAGACTTTCAAAACAACATCCCTGTCAAGTTTATCGACTACAGATCGAATAGTCAATTGCAATGGGACGTATTCAAAGAACTCGTATGACCTTTTGGTTTAAGTTAATAATAGACCAATCCTTCTGACCGAAGTAGGTACCACCACTAAAGTAGCTCGATGAAATAATTATATTGGCGATCATTTTGCTTCGGGGCACCTACCGGCGTAATTGATTATTTGATTTCTGTTAAACTATTGACTGCGTCACAATAAAAAAAATCATTGCAATTTCTAGCAAACCGGGTATCAGAGCTGACGCGACGTACAGAGCACAGCCCACGACCGGCAGGGCTGTATTGGGATAGTGTTCAACATTCAAGGATTGTGTTTATCAATTAAATTAATTTACTCTACGAACGGGATAATATTTAGATAATTCTATTATCCAAATAAAAGGCTATTGATTTAATCATATATTAATCCTCTAAGATGTACGAATTGATGGGTTTTTATAAGATATAATGTGAAAAATCCATAATACAACTTTTTATCTGTTATAATTTATTATATAATGGCTTATTTGATTACGATGCAGTTGATTTTGCCAATAAACTAAATACTGCACGAGAAACGATGACTAGTAGGTGACTAGGTGCTAAGTGAACATACGGTACATGGCACGAACGGAACAAACTCCAAACAATAACATTTGTAATAATTTGTCGCACCGCAACTAAGCAAACTTGAGACAATTTATCAAAATTAAAACAAAAAAATTAAGTAGTGATAGAGTATGTGGAGATTAATTATTAAGAAATAATTCTCTTGATTTATAAAACCTGTTCAAAAGTACGGCGACGAGTCATATTTTTAGAATAACATTTCTAATTCGGACATAATTTGTATAATTGTATAATTTTACGAACTGACCATATACAGTTATGAATTCCCACGGAAATCTTAGCATGTACATCATCAACGAATCCTGTTAAATATGCACGATTTTTTATTTGCCAGTGCATTTAAAAATCGCAAACAATCCTCTCGTATAGAAAACGAGAATGAAAGGACACGGACTGCGGACGGTGTAGGAAGCCTTTGGCGGAGACGGCGGAATGCACCCCTGTGGCCTTGCCAGGTCCTCTCTGAGAGAGCCTTATATGGAGTACTACCTCGGCCCGGGCCGCCCACGTCACGCCGGGCTGAGAGCGGCGATACCTCCACCTCCTCTGCTCCTCTACTCGCCGGACGACCAAGGCCCGAAGCCAACACTAGACACCTACTTCGTTCAAGTTCCGAAGGCTCAGCTGCTCTACAATAACATAAGACGATATTACACAACCAACCCTGATGCCGTCAGACAGCACAGCCGTTTGACTGGTGCATGATAGTGGTTTCAGTAAACTGTCGCGGATTTCGTTTTGGAATTCTGACGAAACAGTCATCGCGTGAGGCGAATTAACGCGCCAAAATGAACCAGTGTCGTTTCCGTGTATTTTCACTCCAGGAATAAATATCTATAAATTAAGTGGATACGGGGAATAAAAACGTGTAGGAATTTTTAAAACTTTTGATAAACATTATTACTTTGATTGTATTTTAAAAAATAATATCATTCGGCCTACGCCACTGCCAAACCACTACTGCAATGTTATGCAATTTCTTCATGACCTCCTGCAACATTATTTGTCAATTTATGTGACTTGGGGGAGGCTCGGGTTTCTTATTAATTCCATAAGTTTTATTGTGCCCATAAAAATATAGTGCACATTAACTAGGTACAAAGAAATACATATTGACCAATGTATCAAGGTTCTTCTACAATACTTAAAACACAATGTTGATTTTAATATGTTAATAATTTGATACTTGCATAAATAATAATAACAACTATGAAAGTTGATCGAAAATGAAATATTTCTAATAATTTAATTTTACAGAATAGGAAACATTATAATAATAATATTAACTGTGTTTGGGGAAAAGGGCAGTAACCCTCAAAATCAAAATTGTACCACATGCAATTATATAATTTATTTAATATGATATCCTTGGCTAAATAAAGTGGTAAAAGATTTAGAATTTAAATGCCAAACAAGGGAAGTTATGCAAAAAATATAAGATAATATGAGATAAGTTTAATCAAGTAGATGTCTAAATAATTATATAAATATGAATAATACATGAATGCCCTTCATAATACATGCATAGTTTTAAATCAACTTATGTAAATAATGTACTGTTGAATGGAGGAGTTAGTCAAAATTAAACTTGACCGTTCTACGTATAGAGTAAGACGAGGCATCATGTAGTATGCCAAATGGAATGAAATTAACGATATCAAGCATTAACTACAAACCATTCCCTTTGTTAGTATGTAGGTACAGATGCCAACTTATCAAAATTAGACTTAATGTCAATTGAATTTAACAAATTTAAAAAATAATCTTTTCTTATCCCCACCTACCTAATAAAGTACCTACATACTCGTATAATGTATTTTAGCAGACATTACTCATTTGAAATGGAAAGTGCTATATAATGTACGTAATATTTTCTAGATCAATTTAACTATGTTTCTTACAACTAGTAATAGAAGATACATCCGAAGAATGCGAAAACTCCCAAGATTTTCATTGTTTTCCAAAACTCGGAGTTGTATCAATTTGTAGCTTTTTCAATGAAACATGCATATTTTGAACCTTTCATATTATTGTCCTATGTTTTTTTAATTACTGGTGCATATTTTGGCATTGTTATTGCAAATTTTGGCATTTTTAGTGCATACTTGGGCTTTTTATCGTACATATAATCTGATCTCTAGTAATTTCATAGCATAATATATTGTGTTTTATATTATTATGATAAGTGATAAACAAAGTCCTTCCATTCCTTTTGGAAAACCTCAAATAGGAAAATTTAAAACATTATTTATCAAAATAAAATAGACACTCACAGAATTTATTTAAAGAAAGATATAAATTTATAAATACCTACTATAAAACAATTATTAAACCAGGATTAAAATAAATATCTGGGGCAATAACAAATCATCATTATTGAAATGTAAGCAAATTCATGAATATTAGTCTAAACAAAACATGAAATTTATTTTTTAATGAAGAGGTAAAATATTTACAAATGTTGAGATGTCAAACTTAACATTTTAAGGAAGTTGTGATTCTAACATAAGGTGAACTTGTGAAAAAGTATTTATTTAAGTTTTCATTATTGTTACATTGAATTAAAGTTGAGAAAATGACAGCTGACAAAATACTGTGAATGGGTTGCATACTTAAAATTTACCCAAGTATTTAAAAAAAATATATTGAGCAAATTGAATGTTCCTATCCTAGAATGGGTTATCAAAAAGTTTACTATGAAAGTAGTTTCTAGATATTTAGTGGAATCTGCAACAAATTAAGACGTTTGAAAGAGATTTCGAATTGTTTTTCTATAATCGTTTTCAATTGAGAAAAAAAAATCAATTTTGAAACCGAACCAGAATGTGTCTTTTTATGTCATTAAATTAACGACAAAATATATACATCATATATAATGGCTGAAAGCTTTGTAGGAATATTGAACTATTATTTATATAGTTTTCTTGATTAGCAAGTGATTTAAAATCAAGTGTAGGGGTGCTTTTGAAAATGGCTCAGCCAAATACAATATCTGAGTCGATAGCTTATTAAATACGTAAAAAAATAGGGACATACTTTTGTAAAACCTCCCAGATTCAACAAAGTAACTATTTTAGTAAAAATCAAATGCTCTCGCACTCACCATCTGTGCGTCTGATATTAACATTTGTGCCAGACTCTATAAGATTAATCATCCCGTCCATTTCGATCACAAATAAACACTTTTCAGTTGGTTAACCACTTGAAACATTCAAACTTTGGTTTGTAACAAATTATATCGCGATTTCATGTATTTACAAAATGTTTTATTGGAAACCGGCCGAAACTGCCTTATAAAATTTTCAATACGCAAACTGACAGTTGAACTGTGCCATTAGCATCCGACTTCAGGCTGGAATAGCGTTTAAAATTTATTTACTACCGAGGTCAAAACATTATCTGTTCACGCGCAACTACTTTATTAGCAACAATTTAATACAATAGAAGTATTTTAAATTAGTATTTTTTTCTCGAATCAATAATTTCGCACACATTCTAGCAGTAATATTAGTTGAATAAAAAATGGGTAATTTATTGGCTGTCTTTTCGCCGATAAGTAATTACATCGACAACGAATAAGTCTTATGGCAAGTAAAAAGGCTTCACATAAAAAGTTATCAAATGTGACAAAGTCGTCGAAGTAAATTTTTAAAATATTCCATTATCGTTTATTTCCAATGTAAATAAAATTCATTCTTCCTAAAAGATGTTTTTTATTGAAATACAATACTCTCCTTTTATTCACTTTGTTTCCAAACTCCGCTTATACGAAATTTTCTCTTTTATTAAAAAATGCATCTAACTTTTCATAGTGTATGATCTTCAAGTTATGCGATCTCGTAAATAGTTTTTTTTTGTTTTATCTTCTGCTAATTAAGAGGGTTTTATTAGTCTTTCTGGAACGGTACTACAAATTTTGTTGTGCATGCGAGGTGTACTTTATACATAGAAATAAAATAGTCATAGACAATCTGTCACATAGTCATGTGTGATAGGTAGCGGTAGCTGTCAACCTGTGGCTGTGGTGTTGATTGTGTCGTCCTGTCTCGATTATTTACTTTGAACGCAAAGTACCATGCAAAACGATATAAAATTAAGTCACAAAGCTAGAAAACGAATTAAAGATGTGAAGCGCAAAGCCAGACCAGGTAAATATTAATGGCTATTGATACATATCAGTCTGCGTCGTTTTTTTTACCGAAGGCCTTGCCCTTTTCCTTAATTGTTTTATCGTCTAATAATGTCGCCCTTAAAAACATATTTGTAATGTGTTGTACTTCACAACTGATAATAATGAATTTATGAATTAATCTACTCATTTATCATAATTTATTGGGGTAATATTGGTAAGAATGTAATGGAAAAGTGTCTCTAATAAAACGACATTCTGTAACGTGCTACCAAGCTAGCTGATGGTCGATTTCGTAATTATTATTTCTATAACTAATTGATGTAGTTTTGTATTTTCTGTCGTCACTATTTGGGTTAAATATATATATATATTAATCTTCCAATCCTCTGTTTCATCAAGTCAAATTTGTCAAAGATGCTATCTAACGGTACCTATTGATGATGGCGGTTTTTACTCGATAACCGACCGTGAAATAATCTGGAAATGCTTGGATTAATATTATGAAATGTATATTGTTAGCCTTGTACCAAGTTGATCAAATGAAATCAATACCTGTCAAATGATTAAAAAAATGTTAAATTCATACATTTGGTTAATTGATTTGATTTGCAACTTTTTGTCTTAAAATCAATGTTATTTCCGACAATCAATTCTTCTGTCCCGTTTTTGAAGTGTCATTTGTCAATTTTGCTGTTTTATTTATATTTCTGACTTTTTTTCAGAACTTCATGATAAGGCTTCCTGGTCTATTCTCGGGTATACAAATAAGTTTGAAGAATTCAAAAACTTTACTGATAATGTCGATCGCATTGACATCAACAAAGTCAGCCCGGAAGAGTTCATTGACAAATATGAAAAAATTTATAAACCGGTGGTGATCACCGGAGTCCAAACAGAATGGAAAGCAAACCATAAATGGACCCAGGAAAGACTTGCCAAGAAGTACAGAAATCAAAAATTTAAGTGTGGCGAAGATAATGAAGGATATAGTGTTAAAATGAAAATGAAGTATTATGTGGAATATATGAAAAGTTCTGTGGATGACAGCCCACTGTATATATTTGATAGCAGCTTCGGGGAGCATCCTAGAAGAAAAAAGCTGTTGGCTGATTACGATATTCCATTATATTTTCGGGATGATTTATTTAAGTTCTGCGGGGAAGAGCGCCGCCCCCCTTATCGCTGGTTCGTGATGGGACCACAAAGATCCGGGACCGGGATTCACATTGATCCTCTGGGAACCAGCGCGTGGAATGCACTAGTATTTGGCCACAAGCGGTGGTGTCTGTTTCCCACAAACACTCCGGCTGAATTGATCAAAGTGGCCGGCGCTATGGGCGGCAAGCAGCGAGATGAAGCCATCACTTGGTTCAGCTTAATATATCCCAAAACTAAACTGGCTTCATGGCCTAGTGAATATAAACCTGTAAGTGGTGATGTAAACATTGAAACCACAACAACTATGGTTGTAATCAATATAACACCATTATCATTGTTTTTTTTTAGTTTACAATGTTTTCTTAATTATGTTTTAGGTGGAAATACTGCAAAAGCCTGGTGAAACAGTATTCGTTCCGGGAGGTTGGTGGCATGTTGTTGTGAACCTCGATGACACGGTCGCTGTTACCCAAAATTTCTGCAGTCGAACAAACTTTCCTGTGGTATGGCATAAAACAGTGCGTGGCCGACCGAAATTGTCTAGAAAATGGTTTAAGGTGCTGGAAGCTACTGAGAAGGATCTGTCCGTAGTAGCTGCCAATATAGATATAAATGAAGGAACAGGAGTGGCCTCAGACAGCTCCAGTAATAGTAGCTCATCGAGTAGTAGTGATAGTGACAGCTCTTCACACAGCTCCAGTGAGGATGATAGCGGCCAAGAGAGTATAACCGCTCACAAGAAGAAGCGAAGGAAGAAAATGGCTTAAGTATTGCCTTTACCGCATGCCTTATTTGTCATGGGATTAATGTCTGATATTAGATTTTAATAGGGAACTTATAGACTTGACTACAACTCTTACATATTATGAGCAAATAAGTATTGCAGTAATCAATTTTTGTACACCAAACTTTCAATAAAGTATTTTACGTATATGAATCATAACTTGACTTTTAATTTCACTCATAAGTAACTCCAAGATAATTTACATTTGTTTTAATATTACGAACCTCAATTAAGTTTCTAATATAATGAGAGTATACATTATTTATTTACAAAATACATTATTTCATTTTGGTTCTGTAATCGGGAAAAGGTAATCTGGTTAATTTTATCAAATGCTAATATAATGATGCAGACATACAGCGAAACATGTCGACGATATATTATATGTATAGTACTTATTTATTTATTTTGATTACATATATTAACGTTGGCAAGTATAATAGATTTGGTCATAAGAATAATAAATTGGAGTTGATATTTACTACATACAAATAATTTTACATTTATACCGGTTAGAAAATTTCAGAAAATAATATCATGTCTTAAGCGAAATAATAATGACCGAGAATAACATCTGAATATATATTTTTTTGTTGGGCTGTCACTTACAATGTGTGTGTATGGTGCATTTTACTCTTCGTAAAAAATAACATATTTATCACAATAATTGCGTTAAAAGTATTTTAAGTGTAATTAATTATAATTTAATGTCGAAGAACTTCTTAGAAATGCTCTTTGTCACAGTAAAATATCGTTTCTAATGGCGTTGTACTGCGCCATTATTTTTATCCTGAATTATTACGACGGTACACACACTACATTTAAGTCTATCTCCTTTTAGCTCTATGACTTTAAAGGTTTTCTATATTGTTTCTGGTTCTGACATTATTGCATTTGTCGGTAGGCCGTGAAGGTTTAAGAATCCTGAATTTGTTAAAATGTTGAGAAGTGTTGCCGGAAAATTGGGTGGAAGTGTGAAAAATCACGTTCTAACACCATGTGGAGTAAATATCGCTGCTTCCACCAGGCTTATGTCTAAGCACTCCACAGAGAGCGATGCTGACTTTGACGCCAGGTATTATCAAGAAGTGTCAATCGATTGAATTATGTAATCACTAAAAATCAAATTCCTTGATATCAGACTGCGTTTTATTGTAATGTCTTGTAAATTTTCAGTGTTGTAATTTTCCTCAGTTTTCTCAATTATTCTTCGTTTGCCCATCAAAAACATTACTTTTATTGCCATGAGACTAGATACGCAATGTGTTCTTGAATGCACATTTGAAGATGTAACCCGTTTAATTGTGTTAGACAGGACACACATTGTTATTGATTATTTAATAAAACATGAATATTTATTTAAATCGTTGATCGGTATGGGCATTTGAAAATAAAATCAGCTGTTTCGCGGTGACAGTTGCTTATTATTGAATTATACTCGTGATTCTTTTCCCTGCCCCGTCGTCTCTGAAATTATATAAAAGTTAAATTTACGTTTACCACACCTCTTTCTCAAGATTTTTAGTCTCATAATGTTTAATAGAAACGATTATTATCATGTAAAGATTCTTAACTAAGTTGTACACGGTTTCTTCCATTTCTTGGTCTTGAACCAAATATGAAGCCTTCTTCCACTTATCTCAGTCTGAATATTAGTTATGATTGATCAATGGTCGAATATCAACAACCCCGTAATTACGGAATCTATACAACCCTGCGAAAACAGTCATTTTACACCTCTGTGAAAGAAAAACTTAAATGTTTATTTCCAAACAATTAATGATAATTCATTTACACTCCTGTACATATATTTTCCTTGTTCTATTCATTAATTCCTAAGTTTTATATAAAAATGTTGGTTCCTTCTATTTTAGGTTCGAAGCATATTTCAACCGTCCAGACATTGATGGCTGGGAGCTTCGTAAAGGAATGAACGATCTCTGTGGAATGGATTTAGTCCCTGAACCAAAGATTATCATTGCCGCACTCAAGGCCTGCAGAAGGTTAAACGACTATGCCCTAACCACCAGGATCCTGGAGGCAGTCAAGGAGAAGTGCGGAGGAGAAGTAGACAAAATCTACCCCTACATAATTCAAGAAATCCGCCCGACATTGAACGAACTTGGTATCAGCACACCTGAGGAACTCGGTTACGATAAGCCTGAATTGGCCCTCCAGAATGTATATGAAATGTAATTCTGTAATTATTTACTTAAAAAGTATCGCAGTTGACTGCGAGGTAGAAAATTGTTTGATATATTCATTGTAATTATTCACAAACAAATTATGTAATTTGTTATTATTAAAGTTTAACATCTGTGATTACTTGTGTTGTTTTTTTTTACCCTAAAGTGTATTTATATTAATACCTATTTATAGTGATGATGAAATCAGTTATAAGGGAAGAATATGGCAGGTATTTTTTTGGTTTAATTTTTAATTTCACTAAACTCTTACTATGTGTATACCACCAGTATTTAAAACATTACTTTGTATGTTTCCCTCCCTGCTATAAAAAGGGAAAAGATACTGTGACGTACCTGCTTGAAAGCAAACATCAAAATCAGCCTGTTTTTTGTTATCTGCGGTCTGGGTGGAAAACATTTTTTAAAATATCACTTCAGTGGTACTTTTGCATTTTTTAAGACAACTGTCTCATGACAGATGATGAACATATATTCACCCTGAAAGTAGCTGTTCTGTTGTTAAGTGGATAAGGGATTAATTCCTAGTGAAATATATAAATAACTATATTTCACTTTAGGTTATATTAAATACAATGATGACATTTGTGTTGCACAATTTAAAGGGTCAGAGGGTTAAATCAGTATTAGTAAATGATAAATTGAGTTTTATATGATTTATTCAAATATTACACATATAAAAAGACCAGCTAGATACTGGCTCATATTAACACTACATGTAACAACAGGCAAATACTTAACAATCTGCAGCTTCGAGATTGGTATTCATTATTTTGGTTTTATTTAATGTAGTCACTTTTTAAAAACAATTAAATTTGTAAACTTTTACAAAAAGAACTTAAGTTAATATCATATCACTGAAACTAACATTCGTCCAAATGAAAATCACTGGAACTGTAAATATTATGGTGCATGCTGAAATTATTTTTAAATTTGGCTTGAAAAGACACAATTACATAATATAAATTGAGTAAGTAGTTAATAGATTTATTTTCCTAAGCAATCAATACCTGATTTCAACCTGTCCACGCAGGCCCAGCGCCTAGCGCAAGTAAATTTTTTGTCGCCCCTTGTCAAAATCTGCAGAGTATAAAGCGAGAGGCGCAAATTTCCACTACGCGCCGTCAGGTTGGTAAGTTACGGGTTCAATTGCCATCCATAGTATGGTTTTTAATATAATATATAGGCGCGTAAAAAAGCACTGTAATTAGGTACTCTCAGCGCCTTGGCAATTCGCCGCCTGGAGCAGACTGCTCCATTTGCACTTACACAGGACCGGCCCTGTGTCCACAGTATATAAAATTTAGTAATAATTGGAAATCTTTTTGACTATTGGTACCTTATTATACTATCTGATCAAACAGTTATCTAAAAATATTGTTTTTTTCATGCTTTGCCAATAATTTATTGTGTTCAATAGCATAGTATATATCAACCAGGGATTTTCAGGAGATTTGATATTGATTCAGTAACAAAATGAATAGATAATACAGGCCTTCACATACATTTAATGGAAACATTAAATACATCCACAACATACACCTATATTTTTACTACTTACCAAATCATCATTTAAATTTACAAAAAATGTAATGAGTATGACAGTTCTTACTTCACAAGTTACATATTTAACTTAACATGAATGATTTTAAAAATATTTTTGGACTAGGATTGCACATTTTATTTACAAGTAGACTCATATTTTATAAAATAAATTCATATGGTATATCTGTATATGTATTACATTTTAGATAAATAAAAAAATTGCAGGTACATAAAAGTTACAATTAATTTTATCTACAGTAATTTAAATAAGAATGCCTGACTACATTGGAAAAAAAAACTAGTTCTCAAGTCTGCGAAAATGCATTGTGCACAAACCCTGTTCTGAAATACATATTTATTATTATCAGTGAAACCTTTAATTTATTAAGTATATAAAAGGTTTCAATGAGAATTTGTCAAAACTATATTACATACATAAAACTTTTATTTATTCATGTTATTGGCAAATATTGTGGTTAGCAAAGATTAAAAAATAAAATAATATTGTATGTAAGTGACAGGCTACCATCAAAATGCCAGTTCAATGCAGATACAAATTCCAACCCTAGACCTTTAGACAGAGGGGACAATATTAAAACAAACAAAATAACCTTCATAATGGTAATACAGTTGGGTCACATCGGGTAAAAGCAAAATACATTTACGCCAAAGGGACATACGAAGAGAACAATATTCTAATCAATACAATCCATATAAGAAAGACTGCACTATGAAAGAAAATAATCTCATTAAATGAGTCAACCAAAACATTATTTTTTTAATTGAATAGATTATTAAATGTTTATAAAACCATTGAGTAAAAATATTGCACTACTTAAGATTAACAATAACTGGACAACATCACAAAACATAAATGAAGTAAGTACGATTCCTCCATGTTTACAAGCATGTACTTAACGCATTAATTGCCGGCATAAAATAAATACTGGAAGTAGGTTGATGTAATGTGTTGAAGCAGTTTGCTATAGACATTGATGAAAATATTTGTCCATATGTACACCTACATGAAAACATGCCGGCTTAAATAAACATGTTAACCCATAACATTTTCTCCTAGAACTATGTGTGTCCCATCAATGCTTGTTGCCAACTGTCCAATGTGTGGTACTATTTAAATATATAAATAAGGTTCTGGGCCCAGAGACTGAAGATTCAATAGCCGGTGAAATGTATATAATTTTTTATTAAATTTATCTCATCAACACTGGAAAGGAAAATGTGATGGTCCCCATTTAGAAACTATTGCAGGACACCTAAGTTTTTAAATATAGTTTAAATTATTTTCATATACAATTTCAAAAAATCATAATCAAAGTTTTATACATATTTCAAACGGTCCATGTTATTTGTATAAGTATTATTTTTTATACAATTAGAGTTTTTTTTTTTGAAATGACTGGTTCTCTCAGGAAAATTTACTGAATTGCGGCTCACATGAAATTTTCAACGTCGTCGGCATGTACAATTTAAATATATTAATGCTAATAATATATTTGCACTTCCTTCCAGATGATTCAGGATGGAACTGCTTGAAATGGATCTAGCTATGTTCAGTGACAATTTCAATAGTCTTCCAACCCTTCGTTATATTACATGGTATTCCCCACTACAATACAACAAAATAGTACCACTGGCTATTTATTACGAGCCTAGGACCAAAAAAAACTTGTACATCAAGGATTTGATTCGACCCAGTACAAATCTGAAATTAGACTACTTCTAAAATCCCCAGTGAAGTTTTAGAATATCATATATTAATTTAAGCTATTTTGTTCACACGGTGATTGGTGTAATAGGAACCATTTTTATAAAAGTTGTTAGCACATCTAAGCGCATTATTGATTCTAATAATATTATGGTCTAAATTGCAAGTGTTTACTTAATTTTTTTAAATGTTATATTTATACACTTATTTTCTAGTTTTATTGATTACATTAAATTCAAGTTTCTGTTAAAAGGTTCTATGCTCTGGTTGTAAGTTAGTAGAAGTATAAGGGCACAACATTGTTTTGGAAGAATGAGATTTGTGCTGTGTCTTCATGCCAACTCATAACCAAAGCTGTAGTAAAACGTCATGGTGTTATCGCTTTCAGAGCTACAGTAAGATACCAAATACATAATAATGCTACAACTATAATGACTTGGGCTTTTGTACATTTTGGTTCCGCTACAGAATATAACAAGATTATAATTTATTTGTAGGATAGAGATGACTTTGAAACAGTGAATTCACATTTTTTTTTCTAAAATACAATGTGGCAGCCGGCCCAGGAAGATTTTATCTTGACATGGTACATATTGGAATACTAATACAGTTTTAAACAGATCAAACAGAAATAAAAGTTTATATTTTAGAGAATTGAAGTAGATACCATATCACTGTCTATCAATTACTGGATGAAGGCCTCCCTAAGAGATACCATAGAATAATAATTAAATAAAAAGGTTATGCCATGTTTGAGCAGATCCAAGAGTCTTGCTGCGAAAATATAATAAATATTTTAAACAGGGAAATCTGGAAAAGATAATCCTTTTTTGATTTATCAGTCTTACTCATTTTTATTATGTGTCTTTTCTCTATGATGCTTTTACAAAATCAATCACATAAATAAATTAAACTATATTAAAATAAATATATACTCATAAGTTTAAATTAAAATGGAAAATAATGTAACATTTCATGTTTACATTTATTTTTCCATTTACTGGGGCCTATGTCTCCATCTTTTAAAGCGAATTACAGTGACCATTATTAAGCGCATATTTTGAGTTTTCTAACGACACTTGAACTGTCAAAATATGCAACTAATGGTCACAAGAATGGGAGTTAAATGATAGAGGTCCAGGATGATAAGGCCCCTGACTAACAGTTACATTACCTATTAATCCAGTGTATTAAAATTCTTGAGCGTGTTTCTTTTACAATAGAATAATAATTATCATCACATTCAATTAACAACATGTAGGTACAAACTCGAATCAATTGAACCCGTGATCACTAATTATTATTATGGAGATATCTAACAGTCATTACCATCGCTCACTTTATTTAAGTTAACTACACATGCAGTAATATACCTACATGTAATGTTTATTTCACTTTTATTTTTATAAAACTAGCCAATGTCTAGATTTATTTCTTCGCAACTTTCATTGTTGATAAATAAATTCATCTCGATACTTCTTCAAGTTGTGTCTCGTTTTGTTTTAGTCCACAACACGTTTGAAGGAAGTAATCTCCGACATTTGGCTAGCTACATACTCTCATTGATCACTTAAAATAGATTCAGCTTGTTCAGCTTTAACATCTCCCATGGCTTGCATAGCTTTAGTGAGGGCCGTAGCATCCTTCAGACTCAGGACCTGCAGCACCTGCGGTTCCGTGCCTGCGGGACCCTGGATCATCATCTGCGTCATCCCCGGGCCCATTGAGATTGTGTCCATTGGCTCTCCGTTAGAATCCACCTACATTTTGATATTTTGAGGATTTAGACAGAGCCATAGTCTCGCCGCTTTGGTACCAAACTGTGATAATAAGTACTGTAGATAACTTGGTTATATAAAAGCCAAACATTGAGCTTAAGAAAGCTGTTGCAGCATTGATCTGAACAATAATATAAATAAAAAACTATGTAATAGTAAAACATCATGCACATATAGTTTAGACACACCTATTTTGGTTCCAAGATATGAAAAATATTCATTCAAATTCATGCATCATGCAAAAATAAATAAAATAACTCAATATGGCAAATATGTTTATTATTTTACAGACATCTATGAAACAAATAATATACAAATAACAATGACAAAACACAACATATTTATTTTGTATCATACAAAACTATAAACTTTGGCTTTAAATAAAAAGTATGAAAAAATTAACAGGAGATATGAAGCAATCAATAAAAAGAATTTGAGTTATACAAAATAATCCACTATGCTTCAACATATATTTAGTTAACCTATGTAGGTTAATACCTGCACTATATAATCATTATTATCGTTTGAGGGAAGTTGTACAAAAATAAAAATGTATTACCCACCAAAATTATTATTGAGTGAGGAAAATAAGAATGCGGTTTCAAAGTACTGAGCTCCTTATCAAAGCTAAAAATAGTAATACTCTGTATCCACACTATATCTATCTATTCATGTTAAAAAGTGTAGTATTTTTCAATAGGAAGTAATGCATAACCTAATCTTACATATTTAAAAAAAAAAAATAAATAGTAATTTAAGTAAGAAAACATTATGCAATACTTTGATATGGAAAATAACTATCATACAAGATTATTTATCACCATGAAGCTTTAATATGGACTAGAGATGGTCAATATCAGAATTGGGTGTACCTGCGGTTCCAGTTGCTGGTGACCGGCGAGGAACCGGTTATTTATCTAGTTCTTTTTGGAACCGGTTCCTGGTGCCAGAAAAGTTCCTCCAAGAAAATTGATTTAATATATATGAAAAATAAATCTCACCGCCAAAATTTATTATTTGCGAAAGTTAGGAACCGGTTCCTAGGAAAAATAGTATCGACAGTTCCAGTGACCGGCTTGGAACCGGTTCCTTTTAACCGGGACAGGAATCTCGACCATCTCTAATATGGACTATAAAATCAAAGAATATTGCTAGTTTTTTATGTGTGAAAAAATAACATTTAGTAAAATCAATTTTTTTACAGAAACAAGTGTAAGTGTCCAACATGCAAACTAAAAATTATAAAATGGTTATTTAGGAACAAGTTAATTACAAATAAGTTATAATAATACTACATAAAAAAATCATTAGAACTCCTCTCTCTTTTCTAAGATCTTAAATTTAGATTGTTTCTATTTTGAGAGAAAATAATGGCCAAGGGAGGGTCACAACACTCACTCCACCCTGCACTCTGACAGCACTCAAGATCCATCAAATAAACCTTATGGGTTATATTATCTAGGAGGTTATTACACTAGGTGACTAAGTAGCAAACCATTTAGAAAATATGTAGAAATGTGGCTAGGTGTGCACTCTCAGACTTAATCATTTCATTCACTAAGCGAAAGCCAGAAGAAAGATTATCATTCTATTTATTCATCAATGTTCCTTCCAACAAACAGTTGTACAGCCATTTTCGTAAGTTAACCTAAAAATACCCAGAGTAATAGTGTGCATAGATAAAATCAGAATATTTGGGCGGCAATGGCACCTGGAACCTGTTGATTTTCCAAACAGAACTATGTGCAAGTCATCAGTTTTAGGAAGATGTGTGGTGACTACCCACCGGAAGATAAAGAATATTCTGGAAGGAAGTAGTACTTGCTGTTCTACACAAACTATGTGCATTGTGCACCCACAAAGGATTAAAAAATTCTAGTACTACTGCTCGATACACAGAAAGGGAAAAACACTTTACTAAGGAATGAAGAAGTTAAGATACTCAAGGCCGTTGCTCCTAATCAAACATAGTGAGCGTTGAGCTATAATTTGGTCTAAATCATGTTCTAACGTACATTCATACAACATATGTTCGTGTTGGACACATCAACAGTGTCCAATGCAAACTAACATTAATACAGTTGATTTTTCAAGTTGGTTTACTGTCCCTGTTCTTGATAGGTACAATATTTTCTATTGCAAAAGATATTACATTAATTATTTCCACTATCAAAATGTAAGGGAAGTATAATGTGCTTGCAGATTTTTTTTTTAAATACAGTGAAAAGTGTTTCCAGGGGCCGGGAAAAAAAAAAACAACTTCTTATGTGGGAAAACTTTATATGTAGGATAAATTAGGCGATTTTTTTTATTTCAGTCTTCACGGGAACCGAAAAAACAAAACTTCTTAAGTGGGTTTTACTGTTCCTGTAGTTATGTTTTAATAAATAAATAAACTATAATACATTTTTACTACATGTTGAATATTTTTTATCTAATAGATGGTGACCTGCGGCTCGATTCAACCGATAACCCCCATATCCTTACAAACAGTACATTTTGGTATCAGGCTTCCACTTTTGAAGCCGGCTTTCGGTAGCAGTCAGGTAGCAGGAAAAAAGTTCTATATTCTTAGTGTCACAAAAAGAATCACTAAATAACCATAAAATACAAAAAAAAACTTGTATTTAACTAACAAGGCTCTTTCAATACTACGCGTGGGCCCCATTACTGAACCGGCGATGTCGTGGCAACTAGTCTAACAAAAATATTTCTATGGTAAAATTTTAATAAAAGTACGCAAAGCTTTGAATTGTGTAAACCAGTGATTCCCAAAGTGGAAATATCGCCCTTCCGGGTGGTAGAAACTATGAGGAATGAGGGCAAATTAGCACTCTAGAGACTATGTCTAAATAGGTACCAGAGAGGAGTTCACCAAACCAGCGGTCAAAAGTACAAAAATATATGGGAAGGGAATCACTGATGTTAACAAACTAAGCAGTGATAAAAATATTATGCCTGCAACGAAATCCCAAAATCAGTTAACTAGCGCAGATAGGCATACCAGAGCCTGGGGGCTATAAGTATATTTGTAACTGAAAATAAAAAGTAAGAAATAGAAATAAATATACTCACATTTAAATAGGTTTTACGCTATTATACTATGCCATTCAATTTTATAAAATAATATATCACATTTACAATATGGTGCTAATGATTTATACTTTCAATAATCACTGGAGAAATGCCATTTTGACCATAAATTTATTTAATTATTCGTAAGTAAATGTGTGATATTCAAGCACATTCTTCAACATAACAATGGACTTCTTGTAAAGATTATTTAAAAGTTGAAATCATTTTATAAACAACAGTATATTATTTGGTCTTTTTACAGCCATTGGCGAAGTCCATAAACAATTGTTTTTTTTAACTATTTAAATACAGGTAGATAGATGTATGCGGTTGCATTATCAAATTCAAATATAAATTTAAAATAAAATCAGAGATTATTTTATCTCAATCTCAATAGAATGAAAATCTATAATAGATAACAATAATGCTCGAGAGTATTGTCCTAGTCCTATTGGTTGGCTCATATTCAATAATACAGTGAGTGATTTCAAAAATCAATAAAGACTTTGTGTTGCGTACTGGTAAATAATAACACAATCAAGAAAGAACTTTAAATAAGGACAAAGAAAATAATATACTGTTCATTGGATCAAGCGTGGTAACACTAAGAGGGTGGGTGCACTAACAATACACTTATACTTTACTTCATATTAGGTCAGTAGCTCAGTTGGCAAAACTGCTTGCAATAACTCATTAAGACACAGAGGGAGAAAGTAATGCAGTAATACATGACACGGGAGGTAGTGGGTGCTACGGGTGGGTATGACATGATGGGGGGCTAGCTTAGAATAGTATTATCAGTATCTAATTCCATTTTGACCATTTTGGGTTTACCACTGACATCGATAATGATGTTGCCATCGCTATAGAGAAGGGTTGGCTGACGAGAAGAGTGGGGGGATACCTGCACGACGGGAGTGACACACACCGTGCCATCGCTGCCGGCGTGGATCTGCTGGATGTTGGCCACCATGGTCTGGTACATGCTGGCCGACACGGGCACGGAGATCACATTGCTCACGGACACGGGGAAACCTTTCAACACAAACAGACACAACCACTTTTATTTTTCATTACAATCTCCCTTCCATCATTCAAACAAACAAACTACTGACAACATGACACGCTAATATTATAACAACATTCATTGCAAATTATTCAAAATGAACTAATATTTAAATGTATAAGTCAAATTGAAACATTTGATCCAGACTGATATAATAATGCATTGAGTTAATAAGTTTTTCAAAGCTACCATATTAACTTTTTAAATAAGGTGTCAAGCGCTTAAGGATGGGGTCATTTTAAAATAACATACGGGGTGTTGATGTTCAGGATGCAAAACGGCTGTCTTTTGCTGATGTGCCGGCTTCAGAGAGAAACAGCAAAATGTATTAGATTACCGTGTCCATCTTCTCCGGTAATGATGATTTGACCTTCTTGGGACAGTGCCTCCGTTACACTACTGATATCTACCGGCATCCCGTCTGCTCCTTCCAGCGTCTGGACTGTGTGCACTCCGTCGGGACCACCCGTATGGATCTGAACAAACAAACAAACTCATCAATATCTATAATGCATCACTTCAAACTGCAATTAATTTCTCTCAGCAGATATTGTATGTTACCTGTATTATAGACACAGTTCCATCCGGATTGGTGATTGTCTGGAGGACTGCTGGAGCATACTGGGACATCTGTAATACAAATAATACCACACACTTGTAGTGGAATTATAATTTTTTCCCAATTAACTGTTTTAATGTGCAAGGAATATGCGAGGGCTGATTGATATGTAGACGGATAGTTAGCAATGGTAGTTTCAAATATTTTTTGTCCTTGACAAGTCGTGTCCTGTACATGAAAAAATGACAAATATTGACGCATTACAGCACGTCGTATTTGTGTAACATATAACAGCTCGTGGAAGTGGCGGAGTTTTAATTTTTTTTAAATAAAATCAGTTCATGTAAAAAGTTGTTGTTTTCCTTTCCGTTTTGGAAACTTATCAACTGACCCTCGTAAATGCACACACATAAATAAAATATTTTAAATACACCTACTCTACAATCTGTCAATATTTAAACAAAAAATACAAAAAGTACAATATTTAAATAAAAAATACATTAAATTGCACATGATGTGAAATACAAAATTTCTGAAATTTAAAAAGGTTTCAACTTTACTGATTTATTTAGTCCCTTGTGATATCTGTACAGCCATTTTTATTTGGTTCATCAAATGTAAGAAATACAATCACAATAGAATGTTTTGCAAACATTACTATGGCGGTAAATTCATAATACATATATTACATAATATGAATTTTAAGCCAAATATATTTTATGAAAGTATAGATTACCATTATGCATTTTTTGTACCAATTTCTTAAAGGGCACAAATTTAAATCGAGCACATACTCGTACTTCTTCATATTGTTCAGTATTATCCATTTTTAAGTGAAAAGTTTTTAAAAAAGTAAATAAATTAATAATATCTCTAACATTTATACAGGTATTATACAAAATATAATCATAAACATTGATTTAAGTGGAACTATTTGTAACAATACTGGAAATAAACAAAGAATTTTGTTGAATGGAATCTTTATTTTTACTAAGCCGTTAACAGAAGCGGAATTCGTGCCACTTTAAAGTTTATTCGGAGAATTGGCAATGACAGTGTTTTAATTTCCAATAATACATTTAAAAAAAACTTATTTCCAGTACATAATTGTGAATGGATAAAAAATATTTAAAATCAAAATAATTTAAAAAATTGATATACATATCTCTAGCCTGTATTGTACAATGTGACCAAAAATACAAGAGAGTGAAAAATATATGAATATAGATGAATATTTAAAAACAAAAATGTCACATTGGCAGTTTTAAGAGACCTGGGACGAGTACTACACTTACAGAAAATAAAATGATGCTCTAACAAACATAACAAGTAGCTTATCTTGACATGAATGGAATAATTCAAAACCTTTCTCTGTGGAAAATGTCTCCAGGAGATTTATTTACTTTTTCATTATTCCTTAAAAACAAATGTCTTAAGGATCTTTGGACCACCAAACTAGGCTACCAAAATTCTTTTCAAAATATGTTTGTTGGATTTCAAGATATTAGTGGTAAACAAAACTTATTTGTAGTAAAAATAATTTATTTCTAGTCTATATAACTATAAATTATTATAAAAATATATTACATCTTCTAAAATACCATACCACCAAATTATATGTTTGGAATGTTAGGTTAAACTGATATCAAACCATTTTGACCTCTAATTACCGAGATTATATGTATAATAACCTTAAAATTTGCATGGAGACATATTTGAATTAAAATACTGTTAATATCTGCGAACTAGTTTTTTACCGTTAAAGCCCTGCATTTATAATCTTCTGATGAGAAAATGCTGTATAAACATGTCTCAAATATTTTTTCAATATAAAACCATAACGCCATCACAGAGAGATTGCTCATGTGAAATCAGGAACTTCCGTGGTCAACTACATTTAAAAAATTTCAATATATATAGCGTCTGATTTCACAGCAAAAAATGTCTCGGCGGTGGCAATATATGTGACCATACATAATAACATCAATTATTAAACATACAACAAAAAAAACAATAAAATAATGCAAAACAAAAGAGAAGTGTGCTAAGGCAAAAAAAAACAACAACAACACAGTAAGACGGTGGGTATTGATTGAGGGTACAAACGTCGACATCGGCCAGGGACATGGAGTCGATGCAGACTTGCTGGGGCACCCCACCCTGCGTCTGCAGCATGATGCTGTTGCCGCCTCCGCTCTGCAGCTTCACCACCCCCACCTGCTCACACACCTGCCACATAGCATGCGCCGTTACGCCCGTTACATCTCACATCACACTTCACCAGCCGACATACCAACATACGGCCAGTCGCCACTCCACAACACACACACATAATGCCAAGCCTGTATTGATGGTCATTTATATATGTACATATTGATTATAGAAAAGCTTAGCTAGGAGCTGCATAGAATATTTTATCTGCTCCACAGCTCATGATTGAGTATTGTCAAGGCATATGTATTATACATACAAATTTAGTATTAATTCTCTGCCCTCTGCTTTCCACATTGTTTTTCAGATATATTATTTTCCAAAATATTATGTGGTTATATTAATTTGTTTTCACTCGGTGATAAATGGTTATTCCATAAAAAAAAACGTTAGTAAAGAGCAATTTAATAAAACTGATTAAATTTTGTTTTAAAAAAGAGGTGTAATATACTTTGAGTTCTAACAGAGGTTATTATTTCAAGCACACAAAATAGATAATCACAGGTAAATATTATGCATTAATGAAAATAATATCAAGACACTTACAGTTATATTATACGTTATGTCAAAAATCAGATGAATAATTTAAAGCAATGCTAATTTAAAACCAGCATTTGCATTAAAATATTATATATGTAAAGGAAAAAAAAGTTGACAAAAAAGAATGGAAACTTACTTCAGTCTCATCCTTTTGTATGGTGAAAAATAATAACAAATCGGTGGGATTAGCTTTCAGACCATAACAATTTGCATATCAGGTACTAGCCCATTCCCATCCGACTTAATTTTGGTAAAAGTATATTCTCCTGCATTATGAGTGACATTTAAAAAAAAAATATGATTAGAAAATATTTATAAACAAGGAAAATCAAATTGACAGCCTCGGATGGGAATAAGCTTGGAGGAACAATATTTATGGAGATATAGATTTGCGAACGATTGTTGTCAATTCGTTGACATTGGTCTGACTCTAAACTAGGATTTCAGATTAAGATGCAATAGTGCACGTCTCTTTCTAACACAAACATATTACCGACCGTGTTGGTAGATAGAGAGAGACAAGATATATTTAAGGACGAGATTGTTCGTAAGATAGTCTATTTTGTATTGTTTAGGCCATTTTCAAAAAAAAATATTTTTCAAAACAAAATATTATACTGACCATTTAAATTATTTATTAAGTCAGAATATGTATTACACACGTGATAATAGCGTGAAGTTTGTTTTAATAATGATGGATGCTTATTGTTAATATTATTTCTTTAGGCCTCCATGGTCGAGTGGTAAGAGGCTTGACTACGAATCCAAAGGTCGCGGGTTCAAACCCGGCGTACGCTAATAACTTTTATTTAATTAATATGTGTCATAACACATTTAATTCATATAAACATAATATAAAAGTATATTTAAGCACGTTCCAGAGTGGAAGATACTAAGTATCGCCCTGGTGAAAAGACCACCATTCAGAATCGAAACGTTGCTTGAAATGGCTTGAGCCGTGTTTGGTGACCAGATCTGAATAGCCAGGTACTTCCCAACCTTCCTCTTCCCCTCCCCACTACCTTCAGCCTCACAACATACCCTATTTGGGGATGCCTTAGTCTCACTGGCTCCACGGTTGGGAACAGTTGAGACTCTTGTGCGGTATTCATATTAAAAAAATATTTAAAAAAATATCCTAAAAAACTACGAATCTCCAAACGTACTTTAAAAAATATTAAAAACTGTTGAAATACTTGTGAAAAGTGACCACTTTTACTGCTTTAATCCTCAGACTGCCATGCGCAAGCATACGTGATTCGTTCCGAGCCCACGACTGCCGCAGCGCGTTCAAATTCATCTTACGATATTTTCCCTCACACCATGATGGCGCCAAAACTCAAGCAAAATATGTTGAACCTTTATCTAGCGACATCTCTCAAAAGTCAAATTATTTTTGTTTATGTTATAAAGATCTTCTTAAAGTGAGGACAATTTCCCCGCTCAGTTGTTTGAAATTCCCGCGCCGTGTTAGCCCATCTTTCGGCCGCGTATGTACGGAATATGCAACGAATCTTCGTTCGAACGTTATTATCTTATTTTTTGCTATATAACTATTAATATTTCAAAGGTGAATATATTCTTTGAATTAACGTAACTTAGTATTAGTTTAATTAAAATAACATTGTTTATCGTTCCAATGCAAAAAAATAATTATATCCGACTTTTATTAGATTTTTGCACTTAAAAAACTAAATAATGTGATCATTTTTCGTTCTTCCCAACACTTTTTATATACGCCCTTATCATGGCTCGCAACGAGAAGAAATAAGAGAATATTTTCTCGATATTGACTCCGACTGGGAATTTAGTGAAAATGAGTGCGATTCGTGATGAAGGGCAGTATAAATGAAGGAGTACACCGTGAAGAACAAGTTGTTGATATTTTGGAATCTAATGAGGAACTATTGAGCGAACCCAGCAATCAGACTGATTGTGACATGAATACATGGACATCAGATCATTTTGTTCCGATTATTCACGATTTCGATGATTTCCCTTCTGGAGTAAACTCTTCACCTCTTTTATCGGAAAATTCGGAGGATAAATTTTTTTGAGCATTTTTTAAATATAAGTATTATGTCTGAAATTGTTTCACAGACAAACAAATAATACGCGCGACAATACAAAAAAAGTTATCACTGAACAATCAAACTATGGTCGACACCTCAATAAGTGAGATGTATTTGTTTTTGCAATCACAATGCTGATGACGAGAAACAAGCATCATTCTATAGAAGAACATTGGTCGACAGATCCTCTCTTCTTCTGGCTCAATTTTGGAAAAACGATGCCCAGGAATCGATATCAACTAATATTGAGCATGTTACATATTTCAGACCCCGATACACAAATTCCTGGTGACAAATTACACAAAATACAATTGCTAGTGTAAGATTTTCAAAAGAATCTTTTACTCCATTTGAAAATCTTTGTATCGACCAGTTGTTTTTAAAGGGCGATTAAATTTTAAGCAATTCATTCCCTCTAAGCGTCACCGATTTGGGATCAAAATGTTTGTCTTATCGTTACTCACGGGATATATTTTAGATTTTATTGTTTATTGCGGTGATGGAACAGATGTTACTGACGAGCAATGCATAGGGGCTTGAGGTGTGGTTTGCTCAGAATTACCTGGGCAAGAATATAAACTTTATGTAGATAACTGGTATACCAGTCCTACGTTATTCAAATACCTCCATGAAAAAAAACTAATGCTTGTGGAACGGTGCGAAAAAATAGGAAGTACATGCCGAAATTTGACAAGCTTAAGAAGGGAAATGGTGGCCAAGAACTGCGGGCCATTGATGGCTCTAAAATGGCACGACAAAAGGGAAATATACATGCTCAGCTCTTTACGGTGAGACTATTTCCCCCAACGGAAAAAACAAACTGGGCAAACAATATACAAGCCTGATTGCGTTCAAGATTACAATAAACACATGGGTTTGGTGGATAAGGCCGACATGATGTTGACTGGAGTAAGTTGTTTGCGAAAATCCATCAAATGGTACAAAAAACTTTTTTTCAAATAATTGATCTATATTTATTAAATTCATTTATTGTATACAACAGTATAAAAAAGATCAGGTAAGAGCTTCCCCCGATTATCAATTGTGTGTGATAAGACAGTTGATTGCAAAACATCACACGAAATCTCAAAAATACCTCGTCTCCTCATTCGTCACATCATGATACACCATTACGTCTTGTTTCAAAATATCAAACCATATGCCTGAGCCAATAAACATTCAAAATATTCAAGCCATACAGAGCCTGCCATGTTTGCTCAAATACAAAACTAAAGCGGTTTGCAGGCAAATGACTCGATATATATGTGTTCCAAATGTAATGTGGCATTGTGTATTCATCCGTGTTTTAAAGTCTACCATTCAAAAAAAAACTATTAATATGTTAATAAACTGTAAATAAATAGTGTAATAAATAATCAACTTTATAAACAAAAATATTGTGAGTGTATCGTGAGAAATAGTGAGCCGTTGCAGAGGCTAACATCACTGACGTGAGTGAATTGACTGTAGTTAGTTTGTATGTATTAGTGAGATAGACAATGGCGACGCCGGATTTGTTTATATTTCAGTAACTGATTCGTTTAAATAATGCATCACTTCATCAAGATATGATATTTAGAGTTTTTAGTTGTGTAAACACATTATAATTGTTTTGGCATTAAATCATACCCTCTAAGTGCTAAGAATAATAAATAAACAGACAAAATAAAAAACGCTAAAATATCTCGGCGTGAGACTCTCAGTACGGTGTTTACATTCTGGCGGCATAAGGGTTAAACTAATTTTTACTCATCCAAGCATTAAACATATCGTCATAATGTTTTCCTTGTATAAAACCACTGCAAATAATTCAATAAATGAAAATACAGTGAATAACCTCAAAACCTGTTTGACATTAGTTATTCCGATGAATGATATGAAGTTCGAGCGTATGCCGGACATGGTTACACGTGTCGACGCAGTACGATATTATGTGTCATCTAGTTTTATATTTCTCCCTCTCGTGGTAGACGACGTAATAACTAGGAGAATGTGATTTATCGCAAATTTATAGATTGGGTAGAATTGGGTAGTGGGCTCTCCCTCCTTATTTATTGTTCGTCCAAGGGAACAAGTTAGTTGGTGATAATATATAAAAATGTATTAATTTGTAAGTAAAATACTCGTAGTAGAGAGAAAAAGCAACTTACGGATGAATTAGCCGAGGCATTTGCATTAGCTTTTTCATCTTCTTCAGAGAAGGCGGGAAGGAGGTCCTCTCTGCAGTGATATTTGTAACAATTTATAACAATCTGGCGGAGGGCATGGGTCCATGATATCTGTAAGATAAAACAAAGCATAAGCATGATGCCAAAATACATAAATAAAATTAGAGATTTTTCCCATTTAAAAACACAGTGAAAACAATGGATCATTTACAGTTATAAGAATGAATTCAAACCTTTTGCTTTTCATCTTCTGAGCGTGCATCCATTCTCACGTTGGCCCACGGTAATTCTTTTGGCCACCAAGGCGGTCGCATGGACTCCCTACCCCAGCCAGGTTTTCCTCGTCCTGGAATAACATTCAATATTCAATTCCGAATGATAATAGAGTATTGCCAAACCAAATGAAAATGTTTGACTTTTCACCTAATGATTGCTATTGAATTATGAGAAAAGAATAGACGAGGGTCCTTTGATTTTAAGCTAACCTTCTTTGTAATTATTATTTGACTAGTAACTAGTATGTTCTCATGTCCTAGCTGAGGGTGTATGTGACTTCTGACTACAACAAAGATGCCTCACACAAATTTACTTATTTTTTCAGCAAAAATTTAGAATTACACATGTTTTCAAATTATCCGGGTTAAAATTAATGGGATTCTCTGTATTATTGCAATGAAACTCTCATATTAATGATTATAAACTCTCATATTGATAATCCAGGTATTTTAAGGGGCCAGAAACAAGCTTATTATGTAAAAAAAAACATTTAGGACATTTTTAAATTCAGTTTTCAAGGGTCTGAAAATACAAAACTTAGCTTGAAAACTTGTTATGTGGGCGACACCTTAAGAGTGGGTTTTAACCGTGCTGGGCAATTTATGATAGATATTCGTTCGTCGAAATATCGACGATACGCATTCAAACGATTAATGAACCTACATTTAATGTAATTTCGAGGACACATTTTTTGGTGGTAAATAAATGGATTAATACCTGTGGAGTATTTGAGCATTAAAGGTATAAAAGCCCGTAATTGCGCTTGCGTCATCTTCTCCACGGGGGTGGGGATCCCGTCAATAATGAGCGGGGGGAGTTCATACAGTGAGGGGTCATCCTGGACAGGCGGGGGCGCCTGCTGGGCCAGTTCGTGCTCCAGCTCCTCCATGATCATGGAGCGCAGGTTCTTCACCACATCCTCCAGCGGCTTGGCGCCAAACACTCGGTACGAGGTGTTGGGTTTACCAGGCGTCGCCACTAGCACGACAGCCTGCTGCCCAACTCTGGTTGCGAATTCGTCTATTGTTTGCTGAAAATAATATGTATTGAATTATAATATTGAGCATAGAGAAATTTTATTAACTTTATCAATCTTATTAATAATACATACTTATAATTTTAGTGTTGCGGAAAAATAAAAGTTTTCAAAGAGATTTTATAGTGAAAAAGCAGAAAGTGAACTCTTACTTAAAAAAAAGAGTTATCTCCAGACAATTGTCACACTCAAATAATGGAATTTGAAAAAACAATTACTAATTATAAAAATGACAGCTAAATACTGTTTTCTGGTAAAAGGCAATTTAGGAAGCAAAGTTACCAGACGCCACTATGACAGTCAAGGAAACATAAAAATTGAAGATTTAACTACTTACTCTTAATTTTCTAAGCAGCCTGTTTTGTTGGCGTTTTCTTATAGAGGGATTTGTTTCAAATGAATGTGGTCGTTTTCGTTTCTTCGATGATGCTATAGCAGCTGCTGCTGCCATGCCAACGGGTCCTACAAACAGAATAATGCTTAGATTTAGGCAGAGAAATAAATAATATCGTACATATGGGAACCTTATTTATGATAGCAAATTTCTTACGACAAAGATATTTGAAGAATTTTTGTAATATTTTAGTTGGCACTCTTTATTCCCACATCATCAAAATAATAATATATCTTAAATTTTCAATGGATAGAAAGGGTAATTACCATACATAGTGAGAAGAAAGACAGTTAAACACAAAATTAAATCCTTCTGAAGGTGGAAAATGCATAAACTTGCATGGTTTTAGCATCTTTTACCCAAAAGTATTTTGTTAGTGGGGCAGTTCTTCTTAAAGGTTTTAGGAACTTATTACAAACATGAACATGATTATACAGTGAGAACCTCACATAAAGTTTACAAGACAAAAATCAAGTTGTGGGAATTCAAAAGTAATATTTAACTAACTAACTAACTTTAATAACTAGAAACATAAAATATGTCAAAATCGTTGCGATCTTTGATGAGCTGTGCCTCAATGTCTTGAAGAACAAGATTCAGTATACATACAAGTATTGAAGAACTAGGTTAAGGTTAATACTAAATATAAAATGTAACATTTTATAACCAAATAAAATATGTATACAAAAAAAGGCACCGGAAAATAAATACTTCTTAAGAAAAATGAATAAATTACCTGAAGCAGCCAGTTGAGCCGTGACCTCGTCACTCATGGCCACTGTGATCAGGTCGCTCCCCTCCTCGTAGCCAGAGCCAGGCGAGGAGGGGCAGCAGTCGTCCACGTCATCCGACCCTCCACTCATCCCGCCCTCTACCTCCTCCGTCATGTCCATCGAGTCGTTGCCCGAGTTCATGATCGTAACCATTTGCTCCTCCAGCTTGAGGGAGTTTAGTCCACTGTTTCAGCACCTGGAATCAAGAGATATTACATGACTTATTTGTACTACTCATTTAAAATGACTACTAATGTATATAACAGAAGTATACATTCATAAAGAAATGACTTGTGTATGTTTATCAAGATGTTAGATCACACCTTAAAAATAATGCAATAACTAGAATTAAATGCGAGAATTGAAGACTGTATTGGTTGCGAACCGGAAAGCATTGAGCATGGGATAAAATCGACTCTACGACGCTCCTGGTAATATATTTCATAGAAGATATAACTGCTGTCATTTTAGACTTCTATGGCTGTTTTCACCGATTAAACTGAGCTACGGCTGCAATTGAATTTACCAACGCAGCTGAGCAAGATCTTTGTACAGTGGTACAGTTAATGTAAGTCTATTTTATTTTATTTTCTGCTATAACTCCGCTGAACTTTAAAAAGTGATTTCCTTGAAGTTTTTTGCGGATCGACGGCCACACTGGCCCCAAATCATGACAATTATCAAATGTGCAATAAAAAAAAATTATACCCAATAAGTACAACACTATTTAAGGACTGTTAATATTATATTTTAAACTTTTACTGTGACAATTTTTATCATGTCTATTGGGACTGAGTAAAACAAAAACAAAAACAGTAAAACGGAATTGAATAATTCTTCCGCCAAGGATAATTTTTTACTTAACATATAAACAGTTTTGGTTAGTGATAGTGGTTGTTAAACTCATGATAGATAGTTTAAGAAGAAAATAAAACAAGAAAAGTATTTGCTTTGACTTAGTAGCAAGTATTGTGTTTAATAGTCTTTACATAAATGGATCGAAAAACGGTTGTAAAGAAACACTTTCATAAGCACATATAATCACAAAAGTGGTAAAAGCATTTTTCTTGTTTCCGAAAGCAGCTGCATTTTTGGTGATATTTTTGTTTTGTTTTTACGTGAATAACGCACATGAATCCCAACTACTTCGGGCTTCGGCCAGTGGGACTATGGCATCTTATGAGACTAAAGGGAGTGTGGAGGGGAAGAGGGAGAGGAAGGTTAAAAAATACCTGGCTATTCAGTTGTAATCACCAAACATGGCTATATCCATTTTGACCAACATTTCGATTCTGAATGGTGGTCTTTCACCGGGCCGATTCAGAGAGTATAACCACTATGGAACGTGCCGCAAATACAGTATACATTAATTGTGAAAAAGCACATACCATATGTCTGTCTCGACACCGGAATATCCTAGTGAGACAGAGATGGACCAAACCCATGTATTTTTTTTATATTTTAGCAAGAATAAATAAATAAGATTTATTTACGCGTATCGGGATTTGAATCCGCGACCTCTGAATTTGTAGCTGAGGATTTTAACAGCCCGGCCACAGAGGTCGTCAAATTATTATATTAATACATCCTTGCTCAGGGCTCTATAGGCCATTCGAAAATTATTTGATAGGAGGATACTTACATATTTACGTAATAAATAATAAATTAATGATTATTTGATAAGAAATAACTATAGAATTGTCGTGTCAAGTATTCCGTGGACCTGAAGAAATAAAAATACTCCTATGTGCTAATTTATATAGCTCGTATGAACAAACGACTACTTGCATATATTAAAGTAGGGTTTTATTTAGGAGGGACTGAATGTGTTTGAAATGTGACCCCATCGGGAAAAACATGTATAACCAAATTATAAATGAGGAAACCTTATGGCTTAGGATTATGTAAGTGTAGTGAATAAGATTAATAAAGGTATGCTTAGATGGTTTGAACAAGTAGAGTGGTTGGAATATATAAAGTGCAAATGGATGGAAGAAGTCAAGGATATCTTAACACATTGTCGTCGGGACACGGCATTTGCCGTTTTTCACGGACTGTCGGTAGACTGCGGGACACGGCATTTGCCGTTTTTCGCGGACTTTCGGTCGACTGCGGGACACAGCAAATGCCGTTTTTGTTGACTGCCGGTTTTTGGCGGGAAACGGCATTTCACGGGTTTGTTATCATCGTAAAATAAAACACCTTGAAGGGTAATTTGCTACCTGGGTGCTAGGCGTCAGTCTGTCGACGTTATTTGAGATGCCTTGTCTGGATTGGCTAGTGTGCAATGATTGTACTGTAATCCTTTGCAATACCAGTTTTTCGTAAGTACTTACCAATCATCCACTGCTTTTTTACGTATTTTTTATTATTTGTTTACTCAATTATCATTGTTGTTATATACAAGCATATACTTGGAGGAATTTATATGATACATGCACTTATAGTGTGTGATGGATTATCAACATATGAAGTGTACTGATTCCTTGAAAGAATAAATACTATGATTCATAAGTGGAATGGGCGCGATCAGATTTCACACATCCAGCGATTGTAAAATTGCGGGCATGGCAAATATATATTATTATTTATTATATAACAATATGATATGTATAATCATGTTATCTTTTACATGGAATTTTCAAATATTGAATATTCAATGCTATTTACCAAATTAATATCAGGTTTTTATATTCAGCTTTAAAATGTGGTGAAATTATGATGTAATCAAAGCAATTATAATTTATTTATGATGATCAAATGTCATATATGATTTCTTTGAAAATTTCAATCGAAAATATTATTTGGTTTATAAATTGTGTCAATTTTAAGAAAGTGATATATTTTTTGCGCTAATCGCAAAAAACGCCCGCCATAGGCTAGAGTCTATTTTTTGAGGCGCCCGACTACAATGTGTTAAAATATAGTAAAAAAAAAATGAGTTGGGGTGTTTGAAGAGTTGAAATCACAGAATGAAGCGAAGAAGTCTAGGAGCAAGAGTGTATCTTGCATTCCATCCTCTTTGCCTACTCCTGTTGAGTAACGGCATTATGGTTAGTTAGTGACCTTTAGACTACCAACAAGCTAACGGTCACAGAAAGACAGATAGGTTGGTAGAATTATTAAGTTTAACCCCAAGGCAATAGTTTTAATTGGTCAACTAGTATAAAGATTGAGCCATCAACAATGAACATATTTAGAGACTACATATTACTAAACTAATTTAAAAAACTACTGTTAATTCTTTGGCAAAAGATAACCCACCTAGAAAGTTTAATAATAGAAAATAATAAGTTACATTACTGCTGGTATGGTAATGTTTCTAATAGAATCAAGGAGCTTTAGGATGTACATGATATTTCATTGTGTACCATTAACCAAGACTTATCAACAAAGGGCCAAACAGGGTTATACAAGACAATAATAAACCAGATGTCAACAAAGGTGGATGATAATATTGAATGATCAGAAATATTGCACTAGGTAGCATAAGGTAAACAATAGCATTTCCCCCAAGTTACTATCAAATTTCCTGTACCTACGTGAAAAATCAATAATCAAATCTCTCCATCTTGCATTGCGACTATGTTTGAGCTATTATTCTTATCACGAGGTGAGGGCTGCCTTCTGTAGACATGTATTTTTGTACATCAAATTTCCCACGTAAGTACGTACATGCATGTGCATTAACACGATAACGATAAGACATTGACAGTTGCAGAATAATAAACGTCAAACATTATGTGAGCAAGTCAAGGATAAAATTAAATGATACGAAAAAGTAAAGCGAATCAATGAGGAAACACAAGGAAATAGATTGTGAAGTCATGTTTTTTTAGTCAATTTCAGCATCAACTCTACTGCGGCTGACAGGAATAAAATGAATGGACATTATAGGGAAAACTCGCGCGTTCGAGCAGGCCCAGTGAAATTTCCAAGACTACGGCTGCGTACGCACCTGCGTGCATTGTGATTCATTTTTCAGTGATAACTGGGCTTCGTGTGCTCCCTGTGATGTAACATCTTACGGCAAAACACTGCACACTTTTTCTGCACGCCGATAACTTTATTTGATAAGAATAGAACTGAATACGAGTAACGCCCGAAATACTTATGATCATCCATGAATATCGATCGGCGTAATCCAAACGCCAATCGCATAAACTTCATTTGCCGAGGCGCCATTTTGTACGAGTCTGCGCCGTAGATACTTCACGGGAGAAGAGGAAACGCGTCGCTGTCTCGCAGGACATAATTAAATAGTTTCTTGTTTCCCTTGACGATTCAGTAAGTGTAATTTTTACAGAAAATATTAATGTACTCACTGTTGTATCTTTGAATTAATCAGAAGGAACTGTCCTTTGCCATTTTTCTTAGTACGTTCTAAAAATGAAATCGATTATTTCATAAACATCGCGAGTAGCGCCAACTGGCGGGATAATTTGACACTACCTTACGAAAACAGCGCGAGATCAAAATAATCATTTCGATTTATTATTAAATACTTACGGAAAATTTCAATCGTGCTTGTATGCCATACTCTCTGCAATAGAAATCAATTTGATAATGACCGAGGTCCACTCCCTTGGCTGCCTTTATTAAAAACCTAAATTTTATACTTCCTGTCGCCAAGTTTTCGATTTTCTATAAATGTTTTCCCTAAATATAGTTGTCAGTGAATACCTGACCGTAAAGAATGTTGTTTACTATATTTATTTACCAATATTACCTTAAGGTAATGGCTTCGTTCGCGATCTTAAAAATTGTGAAATCAATGTTTTTTGGATTGAAAATTTGTTTGCCTAGAATTATTCTAGGCTCTTCACTAAAATACTGGAATGAAGCACATCTTTGCCTCAAATATAACTGACAATTACGCCGTTTCTCCAAAGGGGTGGGATGGACCACCACGCAACTCTGTATTGGCAATCACTCCCTACTTCATTCACACATCGTCTTGTACATACTTTTCTATTATTCTGACTGGTACGACATGATAGTCACGAGAAAGACTGCAGGAGTGTTGTTGATTTAGTGACTTCGACGGTTTTATTTCATACTATTAAGTTTCCTTACAGACTGAATGGCAAAACAAGCCGGACAAAATGAATGTTTGCGGATGGCCCGCTACTATTTATTGCAAATGAACATGCTATTCGTACAAAATCACTGCTAGGATGGTAATAGGAAATTTTATTTCCACTCTGTTGCAGACCATCATCTTGTCAATGTTAGAATGGTCTCAATGATTGTTGCCGAAATATGTTACCACTGACTGCAAATCTAAAATACATGTAAAAAAAAGTCTTTGATAATATTAATTTTTAAATATTTATTATTTTCTAGGCAACATAAAAAAATACAAAATATGAGATTTACTGGCAATGAATATTACACATAAATATTAATTTTATAAAATCAGTCATGATAGAACTAACATTCATTTTCACCTCCCATATTTCCAATAGTCAAAGATAAATTGAAATTTAACATATTGAACTGAAAATTGAAACATTTACAGAATATCTGAAGCAGAAGCGAAAAATAAAGAAGCAGTCAAATCAGCACATACATTTTATTATAAAGAACTGAAGTTTTTACAATGACTTTATTTTAAGTGATTTAGATTAGTCAAACAATACATCTGATGGACATAATTTTAACTTTATTCTAAATTAACTATAATTAATTTCCTTTGTCAGTACGTACATGAGTGTGAACTTTTCAAAATTGGAATTGGGGAGAAAATTATGAAATTAAAAAAGAATCTTTTCAAATCCAGACAAGCAATTAAGTAGGTACCTTACCTATAATATATTTTACAAAAACAATTGTGACATTTAACTGTTATGTCTTTAGTTTTTGATTGCTGTGTCAGATTATATTGTAAGTCAAGTTACATCCTGTGATTTTTCACAGGTAACAACAATAACGAAAGATTTAACAATTTGATGTTGGAAAATAGTATGTACAGATACAAATTAAAATCCATAATTCCATTACTTAGTAAAAATGATTAAATATTAAAATATTGTGCAAAAATATTTTTTTATTGCATTGAAAACTGTTTGATACGAAACATTAAATACATTATTTTAATATAGCTGAAGGAACAATTTATAATTGAGTTCAAAGCCACTAGAAAATTTTGAACGCAACCGTTCCTTCTTCGGGGTAGATATAATAATAGAAAAGAGTACAGAATATCTGCCCTGAAGGAAGCATGGATGAGTCTAAAATTAGCTTATATTAAATCTTTATACATAGTATAAAGATGAAATATTTTTTCAGCCTGAGAAATAATTTATCAAAAATTAATTTTGGTGTTAATGTAGTTTTTTTATCATTATTTTGTTTCGTAAAAGTTAAAAAATAAATCGAAATTTGGGCAGTTTAGTAACTTCTATATATTTTTATAATGCTGAATAATCTTTGAGTAGAAGTTTATAAAATTCATAAAAAAAGTTATTTGAATGATCTTAGGATTTTTGGGCTTGTAACCAAAACAGAGAATAATAATACGCTTGTCATCACATTATAACTAAAGTCTCTGCTTTTAAATTGATTGTTTAAAGAGTGTTATCTAGGTACCTATCTAAATGTTTATCTTCTAGGTAACTTTTCATCTAAATATCTTGAATTATAATCTGAAAATAGAAATAAAGATATAAATTACAATATAGAAATTAAGATTTAATACCATACATAATTATGAATCAGAACTAGCAGTAAAGTATCAAAAAATATGTTAATATTCACTAAAATGATTAAAAATAAACTTTGTTATAGTAATGGCAGAACTATTAAATTACAATATGCATATTCAGAAAGGCTTAAATATTTCCTTCTATGATCCTTTTATAGGTTCATTGCCAGCTTTGGATAGTTTAGCAGTAAAAACTTTTAAAATATATATATAAATTTATATATATTGCTTTTTTTGTTATTGATACATTAAAATTTACCACTAACTAATTTAAAACTATCATAATATAATTTGTTTTAATTTAGCTAAACTATGTGGTTCTTGCAATCTCTCTTGAATTTACTGACGGGTTTCAATTTTATGCTTTCCGGCAGCGCCTTGTAATATTTCATTCCTTTATAAGTTATATTTTGGGTATTGACTTTGTTATTTTTTGATAATCTGATTTTATTGCAAATACTCGTACTTTGCACTTTAAAAATATTTTTACCACGTCATTAATATAAATTATAAACAATAGAGGTCCAAGGACTGATCCCTGCGGTACTCTTAAATTATTCTCCATTGGTCAAAACCAATTCTCAAAAGAATTAATTATTTACTTTCGTTACTTGTTTTCGGTCTTTCATATATTCTTTAATCAATTTTATGATTACACCTGATAAACCAATTTATTTAAGCTTTCTTATCAATATGTCTCTATCTATTGTTTCAAATTTCAAATTAAAGTTGAAAATCCAGAAATATTGCCAAGGCGAATTTATTACTATTTATTCCTTCCTTCCATTCTTCAAAGATTACATTTAATGCTGTTTCACAACTTTTTTTATTTGAATCCAGATTGCTCTTGACATAATATAATGCTTATTGTGCTATCAAGTAATGCCTAATTTGCTATTTTATTATCATTTCAATTATTTGTACGTATTTTAGTAATGTGTCGAGATTCCTCACATTTTCTGGTATTTTAAACTTTTGAAACGGGTATAATAGTAAATAGCTTCCATGAATGGAAATTTTCCTTCTTCAAGTTCCAATAAAAGTCTCCTTAGTTAGCGCACAATTCGGATTCAAGTCCTACAAATGTGCACAACGATTTCACTGATTTGTTCAAATTAAGAACTTTGAGATTGGTTCAGAAATGTGGCTGTTGAAATGGAGCACACATATTGGCTAGTTAAAATAAAATAAATTCAACATGGGTTGTGGAAAAAAGTCCCACATTCCTAGGGTTAAAAAGGATTATTTGTTTTGCTGTAAAAATTATCTACTATGTGAAAAGCATTTGCGTGGGAGTGTCTGGCGATAAAAAGAACGATAGTTACATACTGCGATTGCACAATCGACCGTGCTATCCGGGGTTACACTGACACGTGTTGTCTGGGCCGCAGATGCCTTGGCGACAGGGTCTACTGCAGGTGGACCGCTGGGTCACCCGACGCCCCATCTCGCAGTGGTTGCCGCCCATGCCCTCCGGACACCTGCACTTGTTGACGCCTCTGCACTTTCCGCCATTTAGGCAGGGAATAACGCATTTAGCTACAAGAAACTTTTTATTATTCCTGGATTTTGATTTTGAAATTTTACTTTAATACAAACATGAATCTTGAAATCAGGGTCAACATAGAAACCTCAAAAAGTTTATGAATTTGAATGTTGTTCTCAAAGACAAATCAAAAGATGGGAAACCTTGCGCATGCTGGTTGCTCTGAAGTTGAGTCATTCAGAAGTAATATTGACTGTGTTTAGATGAAAGGCATTATTCCACATTTTTTTGCAAGCAAACTTAGACCCAGTGGTTTGAACCTTTTGAACCACTGTCATGTTTTACACTATCCCAAATCAATGATTAGCACCATAATGATTTTTTTACCGCTACCACTTCAAATAATCGCCCCTGCTAACCACCGATTCTCAGCCCGTTTCAGCATTTGATCAAATTATGATCAGGTGTCAAATGTAACAGCATTACCGTTATGTTATCACTAAGGCCTAAATTTACTTGCGAAAAAATTTGTAATAACGTCTTTCACATAAATACAGTCGATATATAATATACATAAGGTGAAACATGTTAGTAAAATGACCATCAGTTGTTGCCTACTTACAATATTCACAATGTAGTCCAAAGTAGCCCTTTGGACACTCACAGGTATCTTTTTGAATGCACTTTCCTCCATTTACACATTTTTCAGCACAAATTCCTGAAATAATCATTTTTGTTTTTACTTTTCATTATTTTAGAAAGTCATTAAATATGCTCCAAAATTCAAGAACAATCTACAGACGAATTGGAGTTTACAATATTTTAAGCAGAGGTGTTTGCAAGAAGGCTTGCAGTTCAACTAACAATGAGGTAATCTACAGGATATTTCTCATCAGAATTGAATTTAACCCACACCGATTATTGTCAATTTAACCTTTTCAATAGGAAAGAACCCTTCTATCTATCTTCTTCAATATTTTATTCCATCTTCAATATGGACATTTGTTGTTAAGTGCCATAAAGCTGAAAATGTCATTGATTATTATTGTATTTAGCTGGACTCGATAATAAGAGTAGACCACGCGGGAGAGCTGGGAGCTGACAGAATTTACGCAGGACAAATGGCTGTCCTGGGGAACACAGCTAGCGGGCCCCTCATCAAACACATGTGGGAGCAAGAGAAGGTGCACCGGGCGAGGTTTGAAGAGCTCATTAGGAAATATCGAGTGCGACCTACCATTATGACCCCTTTCTGGAATATTGCAGGATTTGCTCTGGGAGCAGGTAACAATTTTTTTTTAAATTACAGAATTGTTTACATTAATGCTTCTTGATTTACATATTTTCAAGAAAATGTTCACAACTTTTTTTTTGTGAAAGCAGAGCAATTTATATAATTATTTTTATTGTAAAAATTCATTCAATGTTGATGTTTTCAGGGTCGGCACTAATGGGGGAAAAGGCAGCGATGGCTTGCACTGTGGCTGTAGAAACAGTAATTGTGGAACATTACAACGACCAACTAAGAACATTAATGAAAGATCCGGATGCAAACAAAGAATTGTTAGAAACGATTACCAGATTTCGAGACGAAGAGCAGGAGCACCACGACACGGGAATAGACCACGGAGCTGAACAAGCTCCGTTTTACAAGGCATTCACAGAATTAGTCAAAGTCGGTTGCAAAGGTGCCATCACTATTTCTAAACATATTTAATCATGTCAACCTCTTTTGTTAAATATGAGCAAATTACATCATGAATACTTTTGTAAGATTGTTATAAACTAGAATTTTTAAATGAATAAAATATTTATTTTTATATTAATAATTGAAATAATATCAATAATCTCCAACGTAAATATGAAACAGAAAAAAATCACATTAAAATATCATATTTTTTCTGATAAGCATTAAATAATATTATAAGCATTCTCGATTTTTTGGTTGTCTAGTGAGGTCGTATTTCTCGAAATTTTACTTACTTTTATTTGTATCAGAAAGTCAAGTAACAAAATGCCGCACTCTTGTGGTCATGTTTTAAAGCATGCAAATATAGAACTATCTCACGGAGTCATTAAGACCGAAAAATACATGAAAACTTATGCCCAAGGAAACTCAACCTTACGCTTGTTCACTCATATTATAATTGGTTGCATTGTTCGTAGTTATAGGTGAAAGTAACTTTGTTTACCTATTATTGAATTCAGGTATATTTTGACAAAAAAAATCGTTTTTGATGGTTTTACCGCCAAATTTCTAAACTTCTTACGTGGGAAACCGTTTGTGCTGGAATACATTTTATGTGAAAAAAAAGTGTTTTTTGTATGGAATTTCAAAGGACTGAAAAAAACAAAACTCCTTATGTGGGAACTTATTAAGTAGGTTTTACTGTACATACCTCCTTCACAGTGTCTCCCTTGGTAGCCGGGAGGGCAACTACATATTCCCGGGGCTGTGCAGTTACCCCCATTCATACACTGAGGGTAACAAAGTGCAGTCTTACAGTACTGGCCCATGTATCCCTCAGGACACTGGCATATCTTCTCATGGTTGCACCAGCCCTGGTTGGCACACTTCTTATCGCATTCTGGATCGGGACCTAATCCGTTAATACACAATCTGTTAGGGAAGGTTCTATTAGAAGTACTACAATAAGGTACAATACAAATTAAGCAAGATAACTTTTAAACACACATTACATTTTAGCTCAGCGCTACAAGTAATTAAATACAGAACAATATTATCACAATCAAATTAAATAAATCTCCATCAACCTAAAAACATGAATCATAATTTCTATACAAGGAGTAATTGAAAAGAATTTTGAATATTGTAGCTTTCAAAATAAACACAAAGAAAGCTAAAAGGAAAGTTTGCATAAGCACAGATAATGATTCAACCACAAACCTCAGGTTTTCAGGATGTGGTTTTGCAAACATATAAATAAAGCATTGATAGCACAATGCTAATCATATAACCAATATGTACTACTTATATATTATGTTTATCATTTTCAGGGTTGAATTTTATTCAACATCATTTTCAACATTTTAGAAAATGTCTCGATACCTTTGAGTTCCACTAGCACAATGTATATAATTGTCATTATTCTGAATACTTCAATAAAGCAATAATAAAGGTTAAGGGCATTCAATGAATTTCCAAAAATACCACTGAAAGTTATAAAAGCAAAATAAAAATGACCGCTTCAAATAGTTCTCCGTAATTTACCTACTTACCCTCTTCCAGCTATGTATTTGAAGATGAGTCTTGGAAGATTTCCGATTAAGCATCGAACTAACCTTTCAAGAACATACAATACAAAAAAATACCATAATATAGTCAAATGCAGTTTTCAAATATGTAAAGAAAGCACAGAAATATTTTCATTATATTTGCATTTAAATGTTTTTTAACAAATTATACATTCAATAATAATTTCAAAGTAGCAAAAATACAATATTAATCCATAAAATACAAAGCATGCAGCGTTATCTTTAAGCCTTATGCAAGGAAATAATCAAATACACTTTGTATGCCACAGAGCAAAAAAAGAGTCTGAATTAGTTTTCAAATGAGAATGCTACACATTTTTGCTACAAAATAAAATTTAGGAAAAAAGAGACATTTGATAATTTTCTTGCATAAGTCTTGAAGCGTTAAAAATGCGTTGGCGATACGATACCTGCTTTTGCTAAATACACACCTCTCTGGGCACACTCCTTCTTTAAACTTAGGCGAAGGGGGGTGCCTTTCAGCAATACTCTCCCCGCCTGAATTACAAGACCAATCTCAAAGGTACCGATCCCACTACTGTTACCTGAACACGGCAGCCAAATGCTGAACTCTGAAAATAACATGACGTCTTGAACAAACTAACGTATTATACACATAGCTTTTGTCTCCACTGTCTACTGTAAACATCATTATTATTACACTCCAGTGTTTATTGCGGTTTATGTTTTAATGCATTATTTTTTAGTAGTAGGAAGAATGTTTTCCTTCCAACGATATCAATCATTTTGATTTGTCAGAATGGATGACGATATATACGACGGATGGCTTGCTTACTGGTATTGCGGCGAATGTTCAGTTGAACACAGTACTCATACAGATGCGTCGCTTGCATTACAGCATGTTTCAATCTTCCAAAATTCCAGTGAAATTTAAAAAAAGAAAAAACTATTGGTTGTTTCAGTTTTTTTTAAACTAATTAATAAAAGAACACGGTAACAAATTTTAGAATATTCAAAATCTAATAAGATTAGAAAAAATACAAATGTGTGGTCCCCTTTTCGCTGATAACAATAGGTAAGCAAGACAAAAGATTATTTCTCAGTGTCATATAATAATCCTTAGTATGTGTTTTTCCGGTCAACTCTAATTGTGCAACCTATCACACCTGGTAAACCCTACCCTGGTGACCTTATTTCATAAGCGTATAATCATAAATACAGGGGTTTTTTACCAACATCATGAACCAATTTAATGTTTTCTTGCTCAGAAATGTTGCAAATTTCTCAAAAACAGCTCGCAAATATGGCGCAACCGGAAACAGCAACGTACAGATGACTAGCACGGCGAGTTGCGAGAGACTGGTTGCGTCAGCGTTGAAAATCAGTTGCGTCATGTGCGGATTGCCATTGAAATAAACAGGAGAGCAACTAGAGCTGCAAACTGTTTTTTTTTTTATTTCCCCCCGTGTGGAAGGCCTATGATTTACAGTAGAGATGTAACGGAAGTGTTTTTGTCATTTCTAATTCCATTTTTATATGAATTTTGTCCCATTCAAAGTAGCCCCCATTAGATATAATCTCAGAGCAATAATATACCAGGAGGGAGCGTTAGTGTGTCAGGATTGATGATCTTTTTCTGGCTCGGGCGTGGCTAGGGTATTTATACATCCATTCATAGCACATGTCGACATAATGTTTTTGTTTATTTGTATAACCACTTTTTCACAGTATTGTTATCAACAAAAATGTAGGATATAACCTAAAAAAACTGTATAGTTATGTTGCATAACAAAACGTAGTGGGCGGAGACGCGGGAGATGGAGAACATGCTTACATACCTAAAAATGGTGCTATATTGTGTGAGAACTTGTCTTATCTCTTTCTCTCTCACGGTTTACGACCTGAAAACCCGGAGAAAGTGATTTATCGTAAATTTCTATAGGTTGGGGAAGTGTGATTATCGTGGTGCAATAGCCATGAGTTGTTTTGTCAAAAATCTGGGCGTTTTCTTCAGATTGCTTCACACAAATGGCGTAAAACTTCCAGGTAGTACTCCTTATTGACTGTACGATCTGGTGGCAAGTCATAAAACACTATGCTATTGAAATCAAAGAAAACAGTGAGGAGAACCTTCACATTCGATCGAACCTGATGAGCTTTTTTAGGTATTGGCTCTTCAGGAAGTTTCCATTAGGCTAATTGGGCCTTAATTTCAACGTCATATCCATACACCAATGCTTCATCACCAGTTATAAGTTACGAGCAGTTCTGGATCGTCATTGACTTGATTCGCCAACTCTTGAGCAATGTTCATTCGGCACTGCATTAAGATTTGAGATTTTTAGAAGCATAAGTTTTACCGTCCTTAAGTATTTTTCACACAGGGTATCCACGGGGTGGCACGTGGGTGCGCTGTCTGCGGATAAAGAGTTAAGTCTCTTGTAATTTCTTCAAATGGTTTCAATATTTTTCTAGGATTATCAAGTCTTCGGGGCAAAGAGATGCAATTTGATTTGCGCTCAAGTACCCATACATTCACAGTCAAGGACGCATAACATTTTGCTTGGAGAAAAATTTATTATTCTTCTTTGACTTGAGTACTATAATTCATTATTAATGAAAATTAAAACAAACTTAATTTATTTGCATACTAGGTATTTGCACTTGGGCCATAAAACAAAACATAAACATTAGACAATTACGTCATTAATCGCATTATTCAACTAACATAAACAGATCGAATGCAAGTGCAACAAGTCAATACAACCTAACTAAACGGGTAGGAGATTGACACTGAAAGAGTTGAAACAGTTGGGTTGTTGGAGAAGTTGAGGGTGTTATTTATAACACAACAGCTATATCATACTTGCCGCCAGTAGATTCGCTTAACGCTAGGCGATGCGTATTGTCTATAGATATATAGATCAGATAGGAAAGTCTAGTAGGAAGGTATACAACCAAAATATCATTTCAAATTACACATTATATCATTCACGAAGAATACACCCTTAGGCCAGGCGCGCACGGGTGACTTTTGTCACGGCAACAGTTTCGTCACTGTCTTCCAATCGAGCATGCACACGGTGAGTGACTGTCACCTGTCACCCTTTCATTCCGGCAACGGATTTCGAACAGGCGGATGAGTCACCAAATTAAATTTTGACACCCATGCGCGAGCGCCCATACAAAAGTACTCTTTACAGACACGGTGACAGTTTCGTCACTCAAAAGTTGCCAGACAGTGGAAGTAAAAAGTCACCCTAATGTCACGTCGCTGCGTGCGCGGACTTCCATACCCTCCAATAGATTTGGAGATGGTGATGAAACTGTTGCCGTGACTAAAGTCACCCGCGGGCGCTAGGCCTTATACTTTTTTGGTTATTTGGCACTAAAGCTAAAACAATAGGTACATAATAAGTTGAGAGTGTTGAGACTGCGTTCCGTTGAATAACATTTGTATGTTCTAAAATTGATATTTTTAATAATTACATATATCCAACTGTAGGCGAAAATTTTCATCAATAGCGTTGGACGTTGACAGCATCTAGCTGCTATTTCCAACAGCTAGTTATATTTTGATACAGTAGTAGTCTTATACTTGGTCAATGCTTATAGCATTTTTGTGTCTATGTGATCTAATCTGTTATATGTATGGTGTGTGTTTAATGTATAAGTAAGAAAAATGTTGGTCAGTATAGTCGAATTAATAATGTTGTCACCCCTTAAAGTTTCCAGGTTTGATAAAATTTGATTTACCAATCATTTTTTCTGAACTGATAGTAAACAATGTATTTTGTGTTGTATATTTTATACAAATATACTTACCTTGTCGGGCAGTCTTGTACGACGGATAGTGTAGGTAGATTAGTCTTTCAGTTTATATCTTTGCTATTGCAGCTTGTACGACCATGCAGTGGTTAAATGGGTGACAATTTCCTTCAATTTTGAAAAGATTTGTAGTAGCTACTCTTGCGATCAACGCCAGCTCAAATTCAAAGTTGTATTTGGTGTATTATGCAATTTACACTTTCGAAGCAACAATGACAACTGCGTTGCTTTGATCATGTTCGAACCTCCATCATAAACCATGCAATTGCCGTTTGATAATTTGTTTCATTCTTCACGACCAGCTCCCTCACCACACCCCCAGAGCACACAAGATGGGTCAGATTGGGTCCTAATAATAGAATATGATTGTGTGGCTAAACACTGCTCTCCTAACTTATTCTAAATGAAAGAAAGTCCTTACCTTTTGGCCTCCTAGGAACTCTTCCTTTAGTTTTGATGGAAATCAGGGGCGGTTTAAGTATCATGGGATCGGATGAATTCAATGTATCAAAATGATAATTGTACTTTTTGTTTCCAGCTTTCCATGTAAAATTGACATACTCAACTTCAGACGGTATAACGGGAAGCGTTTGAGAGAATTTTGGATCCAAAATATACGAAAGTACATTGCCATTTACAATTGCAAAAATTTCCATGGAGATACCTAAAAGAATGCTTTATGATTAAACACTTTCATATATGTACTAAAGAATACCCTAGAATGCCGTAATTGAAAAATAAAAATATACATCAAATTCAGAACTCACCACTGAACATTTTAACTTGACGTTCGTCAATCCATAGTGAGAGATCACCGCCATTCCTCTCTATACCTTTAGATGGAGTTCGTTGGTGACCTTTGATATCATTCCTTGCAGAGGAGCTAATTACACAGGCCAAGAAAATTATTCCAAAATAAACATTGTTCGGAATCTGGTTTTTACGAGCAGCCGGATGCTTCATTCTGTAACAGAAAGTAACTGGAATTTTATATCACTTGTTCATATTACTCACTACTTTTCGTGAAGGTTATCTGGTACAGATAAGTATTATTATTACCAAATCAATACTCACTGAAAAGGGCAGGAAGTTACTTTGTAAAAAGACATAAATATTGAAGAAATTTAATAAGCTTTTTTCATAATATCATGCAAAAAAAAATATCCAGAAACAAATGTAGTAGGTACATTTTTTTATAAAAACGAAATCTTTATTTGATTATTTTTCAGAAAAACCTACGCTACTCACTTTATTTAAAAATAAATGTTTTCAGTATTGTTGTATTTTATACTAAAACAGTACGAAACTATTGCCACCGAAATGATTATTACAAATTTAACTAAATGAATGTTTCTTATTGCATAACACCGGCGAATAAAGCTCGGGAAAGCGAATAAAAGTTAACTAAACTATTTTTTTAAATATAACAAAGACAAACCTGTTATTTTCTTCTTCCGTCAAAACCACTTTTTATACAAATCGCTTTATGAGTTTTCACGATTGAACAACTTTAAAATTGTATTTGAATAAAAACTGTCAAACCCTTTGAAAGTTATCAAACAGCAAACTAAGCAGTCAATTCGTTCATACCCACTGGCTTGATAAACGGCGATGAACCGCGGAATAAATGCTTCAAAAAACAATAATAAACTATGGGAAGCTCGCTCACGAACACATTCTTATAAAAATGCGTAGCAATCACAACTGGTTGGGATTTCCTGGGCAAAGTGTTCTTAGAAGGTGTGTCTACTTTATTATTGTGTAAATAATAGTGTAGATAAGTCGACAAGTGAATACTGAGTCAAGAATTCACAATTATCATTCTAGTTGTCATTTTTTGTTATGACAGGATCTCGATCGATCGAGGCGGCAATATAAGTATAGGATATTTAGGATCTATGCCATCTATATGTTGTTTGAGGGCGTCTGGTGATTATTTTATGTAATCAAGTAATCATCAATATTTTTTTATTCGCGGTTTGGTACTGAATACGGCACCTATGAATTAAAATCAGTTTTAAAAAATCATTAGATTATTAATGTTCGGTTGATCAAAATGCCCAACGTCAAATAATATTGTAATAGCCATACGGAGTTATAACTTCAGTCATGTACTTAACATAGAATTAGTATGTTTTTGTGTGGAACTTTTTATAATTTGGCCGTTCCGTGAAAAGAGTCGGTTTTGGCCTTGTTTTGGTTAACCCCACAATTTTTTTTCTTGCAAAAAGATATTCCAAGTCTTGGATTATCCAAAATCAAAGAATGGAGGAATAGAACATTTCTATTAAAGTCTATTTAAAGTTAAATATGCATCAAATTTCCATATAAATTGCTAAGAAAAGCATTTATATTTTTGGAAAAAGTTAGGCCAAAAACTTTTAAAAACTGATTTACATATTATTATTGGTTTTTTTACCATGAGATATGAACCAACTTAATTAAAATAAAATAAATTGTAAATTATGAAAATTAAATAAATGAATTAAGGAAACCTGAACAAGCTAGAAGTTATTAAAAACTATGATGAGAAGCATTCTAAGGAAAGGCAAATGTACAAAAATAAATTAAATGAGGGAAAAGTGTAATTGGATCCCAATAAAACCGAGACTCCTCCACAATGTGTTAGTTTTTATATTTAAAATCTTCAATAATGTCCAAATATTTTATAGATAAAATTGTTTTTAATATTATAAAAGTGTACATAATTATGAGACTATAAATAGAATAAGATTACGACATGTTTGACGGCCTCCATGGTCGAGTGTTAAGGCGCTCGACTACGAATCCAAAGGTTGCGGGTACACCTGGATTGCGCCAATAACTTTAATTAAATTAATATGTGTCTATAATACATTTAATTCATATCAAAGTAATATTTGCGGCACGTTCCAGAGTGGTAGATACTCTAAGTATCGCCCTGGTGAAAGACCACCATTCAGAATCGAAATGTTGCTTGAAATGGCTTTAGCCGTGTTTGATGACCAGATTTGAATCAATCTCCTTCCCCTCCCCACTACCTTCAGCCTCACAACATACCCTATTTGGGGATGCTAGTATTACTGGTTCTAGACGGTTGGGAGCAGTTGAGACTCTTGTGCAGTATTCATATAATTTATTTATTTTTTTAATGTGAAAATACAGTCACAGAACTGCCTAATGAACAGACATGGGTAGATATTCATTCTCAGTAGTGAATCAATTCAGTCTGATTCTACCAGTTAAGTGAATTCATTCATTTGATTAATTTTGTTGTTCAATTTGATAAGGAAACGTTGAATTAAGTCAAACATTTTTCAACACGAATACAAAAATTTACTGTGCATCGTTGCGATAATTATGCACATTATTTTTTTTAGAAAAATTAAGTTTTTTATTTTTTAATTCTACAAGGTTTACTATTGAGGTCACTCAGGACCCATTTTAAGATGGATAATTTTATACATTATCATAAAGTACAGCTTGTACTTTGAAATGTTAGATAAAATGATATGCATTCCTAATGCATCCATGACAACAAACTTCACAAAAGAGGGTATAGTTACCATTAATTGAGACTTAATCCTTAGGTGGTTTGGGCAGCAGGATACAATCTGTGTGTATGGGCATATGGCCAACCCGCTGTTATCTATTGCAAATGAACATGCTATTCATACGAAATCACTGCTAGATGGTAATGGGAAATTTTATTCCCACTCTGTTGCAGACCATCATCTGGTCAATGTTAGTATGGTCTCGATGATGGTTGCCAAAATATGTTTTCACTGACCAACTCTGAAATACATACAGGTAAAAAAAGTATTTGATAATATTACTTTTAAAATCTTTATTTTCTAGGCAACATAAAAAAAAATACAAAATATGAGATTTACTGCATTGTAATGAATATTACACATATTCAGTTAATAAAATCAGTCATGATAGAACTAACATTCATTTTCACCTCCCATATTTCCAACAGTCAAAGATAAATTAAATTTTAACATATTGAACTGAAAATTGAAACATTTACAGAATATAATATCTGAAGCAAAAGAGAAAAATAAAGAAGCAGTTAAATCAGCACATACATTTTATTACAAAGAGCTGAAGTTTTTACAATTATTTTTATTTTAAGTGATTTAGCTTAGAATCAAACAATACATCTGATGAACATAATTTTAAGTTTATTCTAAATAAACACATAACAAAAGATTTAACATTTTAATGTTGAAAAATAATATGCACAGGTACAAATTAAGATACATAATTCCATTAGTTTTAATAAAAATAATTTTTAATTGCTTTGAAAACTGTTTGATAAGAAACATGAAAAACATTATTTTAATACAACCGAAGCAACGGTTTACAATTGAGTTCAAAGACACTACATAGTTTTGAACACAACCATTCCTTCTTCTTCGAGTGTGAAACTAGTCGGCTTATTATTATACATAGTATAAAGATGGAATAATTCATCAGTCTGAGGACAAATTTCTCAAAAATCAATTGTGATGTTATTATATAGTTTTAAAAAAATCTAAATTTGGGCAGTTTAATAACTTCTATATATTTTTTTAATGAGCATTTTTTTTAAATGAACGACACAGAAAAAACACTGTTTCTAGACAGTTTTCATTGCAAAAATTTGACTCAAATGGAGAAAAGAAAATATATGGGACACCTCACATTAACAGCGATTATCATTATTTAGATCTACGAGGATAGCCAAACATATTTTTATTACTTAAGTTTTCAACAATGATGTATTTGATTAATAAATTGGAACATCCATCTTAACGATTAGAATGAATAATGCTAGTGCTTTCATCTTATTTGTCAGTGACACAGTGATGAATGTATGATTGACTTTTAGTTAACAATGAGTACTTTCCTAAAATTACGATTGGAAATGATATAATAATATGATGTATGTATGTTCATAGGGGCAGTACTTAGGCAATAGGGTTGATTGAATATTAAGACAGCAGTCTTAAACTAATATAAGTTCCAATTAGTAGTACGTCCATCAAGAGATTCATTAAAGTTTGCGAAGAGTTAGGTTAATGTAAATCACCCACATAATATCACACCATTGAATATTTCGATGAATATTTTTAAAGTTTTCAATAAAAAATTGTTCAATGAAAATAAATGCAATTCTTGTGCTCCATGAGAATATAAGATTGTAAAATAAAATGCCTTGGTATAAGGCACTTGTGCTTGCAACATTGAAGTGCAAAATATATGATAAAAATAACTCTCAAAAATTCCAAATTATATTACTCTTAAAGCTTACTCAGTAAAAAATCTATATTTAATTAAAATAAAATAATCTACATATAATTGGTAATAAAAATTATACAACCTATTAATTATTATTCTAAAATATAAATTATACGCTGCCAGATACATAAAAAAATATTCTTAAAACTTATGGACATTCATGTAAACTAGGTGAAAATTCAGAGTGAATTGTAAGAGATTAATTTTACCAGGCGAGTTTCAGCAAACACACTTATGATAAAAATGAACACATTTTTAATTTAACACTTTCAATAAAGATAAAAGTTAGATTACATTAGGGTGATAGCGTATTTATGGCAGTATTCAAAGTCACATAGAGATTGTTGATTTGGACCCAGAGAAACATAATCTACAGGTTGTGGACATGTACGCTATCACTAATGCGCTGTAAATGTTGTATATTGTAAGAAGAACCTTAGATCTACTCTTCCGATACAGATAAATATTAAATAGTATTAAAACAATCTATACAACAACAAGGAGACGTTATTTTATGATTTTTATCAAAGTTACTAAACATCTGTAAAATTCTTGCTGACCTTGGGGAAGTTCCACAAATAAGGTCAAGACATCATTTATAAGAACATAAATTATTAAACTCCGAGAAACAACATTTTCAAAGTAGAATTGTATTCAACCATTAAAGAACCCTGTCAGTGAAATAACAAACTTACTGCGTAGTATCATACGCAGTAATAAAATGGAAATATTCATATCTTACCAACAGGAGTAAGATATTCAATCGTAACAGAACAAATAATACGTAACACTGATGTTAAACATATGACAGAATTATGTTGGTATAATAAAAGTTACAAAGAAGATGCACTTAAATATGTACTTTAACTAACATCATCTAAACATCTAAAAAGCCTAACATCTAATATGGTTAGCCATATAAGAATTAATTTTACATAAAACAGTGTCATCAAATAAAACAAAAGTGCTGTTCACACGATTGAAGGACAATACAAAAGCAATATTAATATGTATTATAATTAGAAATGAAAGTATTATTTGAAACTCCTGCTCCGCATAATTGACTATCTAAAAGAATAAAGCGTTGACCAGCTAGCAATGCTTGCTTGCTGGATGCCAACTCAAATATACATTACGAAGCGAGGGAGACTACTACTTTCACTCGGAACAGAGAACAGTCAACAGTCACCCAGATCCCGCAGAGCACCAACCTTGTTGCCGAACCGTCCTTCCTTCCTCACCGCCAGCAACCGACAGATCTTGTCTTTCCATTTCAAAATGAGTTACAAGTTTGATTTTTCAAAAATACAAGTTATTTTCTATCCTAGCTGTCATGTCAAAAATAGTCATTTTCTCTAAGGATATCTTTGCACTACTTTCGTATATAATATAACTCCAAACTATTCTATCCTTTCCGTCCGTTTACTTTTGTACCATAAAATATTTTCTGATTTACAGCAACTGTTGATACTTACATTTTACCACGAATAAATATAATGTACAAGTACAGCCAAGCATCAGCATTACATACATCTTTATTCGTAAATATACACAAGAAGAAATAAGCGTGGAATGTATAATTCTCCATATATAGAACGCCGGTATTTCTTACGCACTATAATATTATCAAGTACGCATTGTTTGAAACACATTGAATTAGTAGAAAAAACAACACGAATTTCCATTAGCTGAAAAACCAAGTTTAGAATAATATTAGTAGAATAAGAAAGCGTGTCCACGATTTTGTGTGGTTTTTCACACATATGTGGGCTGTTGATTGTCTGAAGGGGAGAGAGCCGAGGCATGCGAGGCGTTGGGGGACAGAGGGGCCGAGCTCACGGGGCCCAGGCCACCCGACAGTGGCTTCATGGCGCCAGGCACGTACTGCCCGATGAATGACCCGTCTTCCGTGAAGCGCCCTGGAATATTCATGTGCCATTCATTATCTACTTCTGCAAGACCCCTAGTATTTTGACCATACATATTATGTATGTTGTGGTTCTGGTTAGTCTTAATGGTACAAAGAATGTCAAAATGTAAATATGAGTACTGCTTCTTCATTTGTAACAAAAATAAAATATTTACAAACTGTAATTATTAACAAACAATTAATATTCAATCTAATCGTGCAGGAACAACAATGAAAGCATTTAAATGTTTAAAAATAAAAATGAAATAATCGATGAAATAAAAACAAAATACAAAATAATACCTTAAACGAAAATATAAAGAATAATTTGATGCACAACGAAGTTAAACAAGAGTGGCAAAGGCCCCCGAGGGCGAGTCGGGCTGACCGGCGCTGGTGGGCGGGCGACGCTTGCGACCGAACTGGCCGATGAAGGATCCATCCTCATTCATCCCCGCTGTAGATAAACAAGCTGTCAATGTGCATACAGGTACAAACAAACAAAGGTGAAAAACCTCCAGCACCATTTCTTAGGAGCCTGAGCATCTACTCTGAGTCAGCAAGTTGTGTAATGGAATTCGAGCCATGACTTGAAACCAATAATATTTTCACTTGTTTTCTTAATATTATTTGCCTAGAGTTTGTAAAAGTTATATATTAATTATAAAACTACATTACAAATTCATTAAATATAAATTACAGCAAATAATAACTCAAAAAAAAGGAGTTTTTACAAAAAGTAACACAAATACATAATCATTTATCTGAGAAAACGTAATAACTAGCGTCGGGACTTGCGGTATCAAAATTATTTTTTACAGTGACGTAACTTCCTTGAAAGAATAATATATTTATCCCATTGGAGCAAACTTGATAACAATTATTGTTGAAGTAATGGATCATTACAACATGCAATATAGTACAAAGCGTTAGTATGGTAATTTTTAAAATCATTTATGGCACACCGTGACACTGCTTTTGCAGTTTGTATTTCCAGATACTAATCATAACACAGGATAAAAATATCAAAAAGTGTTACAAATTTGTACAAAAATAGAAAAACTTATATTGTACGAAATTCATTATATCTGTGGCTTGGTGCTAAAATTCGATTTCTTTCAAAATTAATTTAAGGCTGCTCTAAAGTAAAAAAGCATGAACTTTAAATTCTAAAAGAACCAAACTCCTAACAAAACAAGACTGAAAGACATACAAGGCGATAACACCAATGTTGAATTTCATTATGCCTTATTACGACAGATCATGCCTTAGGTGACATGCCTTGGTATATCATTTTTCCTTTTTGATTTTGGTACTTTTAGCATTAAGCTAGAATATTATTCAAATCAAAAAAAAATTTAGGGATTTAAAAATTATATTATTTATCATTCAACAAAACAAATCCGTGCTTAATCTAAGCTCTATTTAGTACTGTACTACTTTACGCATAACAAATAATAATATGTAGTTTAAAAAGCAACGGTGGTAATACGAAAACATCCATTGAAAAAAGCCATACCTGTTTCCCCATCACCATACTCGGCCATGGAATCTGTATCACTTTCCGGGCCCGGCTTATTTCCACTGCTCATTGAATGTCTTGATTTGTTATCCAGGCTAGAATAATTATCAAACAATTAAACAAAACAGTAATACACCATATATTTTCATCAGCATCAAAGATATCAACAATCACTACATTTAACCTCTAGTGTGCTGGAGGTGCCAATAGTCACCGGGCATTCATCATTATCTTTTCAGGAGTTTTTATCCTTTAAAACAAGTTGTTCGCATTTCTAAATAAACGGGATTCTCTTGTCAACGAAATAATAAATCCATAGAGATATTTTGCATTGCGTCAAACTCAGTACAAGTCGAGTAATAAATATTTGAAGTTCGCTTACGTTGGTGCGGCAGAAAAAAATTGATAAATAAAACAGATAAATTTTGTCGACCGGCTTCGGAAGCACTCTTCCATCTTCAAGAAAATATTATTTTTTTAATATTGTCCAGAAGATGGAAGGGTGCTTCCGAAACCGGTCGACAAAATATTGAAAATAAAAGTGGTTTTAAAGTTTATCTGTTTTATTTATAAATATGACAAGCCACAAAGTAAATGCTTTTTACGAATATGAAAAAAAAAAGATTTTCAAAGTGAAATTACTGTTTGTATTTACAGGAAAACTATGCAACTTTATTTTTATTTGGAAAGAAATTTAATCAAACATACGAAAATACAATAAAATTACAAAAAAATCTTTAAATTTCTTAACCAAACTTTTCTCCGTGACATGAGGGAAAAAAAACCGATTCTCCGAATACAAGTATCTATTCCAGAAAAAACCACTTACACCATTAACATACAATAAAAAAAAATACATAAATACATTATCTGAGAAGATAGCACAATAAACAAAAACATCAATTTGTAAAACACAAATGAGTTATTACGAAATTATAGTCAGTAAGGTACAACGGAAATTGTACCTAGCGGAAATACGGCATTCCAGAGGTTAATTTCATCCGTCTGAACATTTGTCCAGTATATAATAATGGAAAACAAACCTAAGTCATGTATACATCTCTTTTGATTTTTTTTTCCACTTGACTGGATAAGAACATTTGACAGAGCTCGATACATAAAGCCTGGCTACTTGTTTATGAATATTAATTATTTTGAAAGGCACAACACGATTTTAACAGGAATAAATCATTTAATATATATTTACTCTTTACCTCCTCCTTAACGACCCTACTTACTAGTGGTGAAATTCAAGTAAAATTATTGTGCAATATATGGTTTAATCGAAGATTTAAGATATTAATTGTCAATTCATCATAAATCTGAAACCCAACTCTGCCACCCAGCCAACCATTATTATGTATTTTTCTTTTGATTTCTATGTTGTAATTTATAATCGCAAAATACTTTATAATGAACATCTCAATATTTACATAATGTAGTCGACTAAGATGTTTATTATAATATAGAAACTGATGGAAATATATTTATAGGTTGGCAGAGTTGTATTTCAGAAGAATTGTAAATTCATTTTCAAACAACACTGTAGAATGTCAAGTTCAACATAGTTTGATAAAATTTCTAAATAAGCTTTGCCACGTGAATAATAATCGTATATTTCATATTGTTTATTTTATTTCTAACCTGAACTAAATTCAGAGATAATGTACGTCCTAATATTGGGTCAAAATGAAAGTAACAAACTTTCCAAATGAAATAGATAGGAAACTTACGGTTGAGAATATTCGTGGAAACCTCCCTCATCAGGATAGTCACGTCTCCCGTTTGCCAACTCGCGGTCGTGGACATCGTACTTGCCACCCCGGTTGCGTTTGATGATGCAGACTATGATAAGTACAAAGAGAAGAATTGCAATAGCCAACATCATTCCAATGAACCAACCAGCGGTGGCAACATTTTCCTTGGGCTGAATGATTGGCCCCTCTGTAATGAAAATTTTATTTAAATTAGTTAAAACTAAAAATACGAAAGGCATTGCTATTCATGAATAGTAGAAGACATAAATATTTGATTCAACTATCCCACAGGGCTCACCTATCCCGGATGTATCGACTTCTCGAGGTTCACTTTCAGCCACATGATCCCCATCAACTGCGACGGCTCTAACTTCATACATCTCTCCGGGCAGAAGTCCACGGAGAACAATAGAGTCGTCATTCATCTCTGGCTCAGTGGAGATGAAGATGGGTTCTCCCCTAATCCTGTACTTGACAAAGAAATGGGATCCGGGACGACCGTCGAGGTGGGGCAGCCAAGTGACTCGAATGTTGGCCAAGCCGTTGGATGCGGGAAGAGTGGACACCCGGAAGTCCGGCACATCGGGCATGACGGGTAACCCTGATCTTGTTTTACGATCAATGAAGTTCTCTTCGCCCTCTCCAGCGCGAGTGGTAGCGCGGACAATCAGTCGGTAGTTAGTGTTGGGTTTCAATCCGGCAAGCTTAGCCCTTGTCTGGCGGTAATCGGTAATATGGGGTTCTCTTTCCAGGAGGGGACCCACTGCTGTATTCTTCAATTCCTGATAGTAAATTTTGTATCCAGTTAAAATTCCATTAGGCTGTTCGGGTTTCTTCCAAACAATGTACAGAGCTGAAGTACCCATAGGATAAGCATCCAGAGACATTACCGTACCAGGGAGGCCTTCAGGAGTTTCAAAGCTGAGAGTGTTGCTGGGAGGCCCGTTGAAGCGTCCATTGTAAACCAAGACACGAGCATAATTTTTAGAATACGCGACAAATTTAGAAACAATAGCCCTGGCAGCATCTGGCTGCACGAGAATTTCTCTCATGTTGTCTTCTCTTCCTTTGTCTGTCCATGTCTGAATTTTATATCCCTTGAAATGACCTCTGACAGATTCAGGAGAAACGTGATTCCAACTCAAGAGTGCCGCATTATAGTTGGTCACTTGAACAAGTGTAAAGTTGCTTGGCGCTTCTAGTGGACTATCCTCCCCAGAGAAACCAATCGCTTCCACCGGTGTTACATTAGATTCTCCCTTTTCATTCATAGCCACAACTTTAATTTTGTACGGTTGGAAAGTGGGCTGATCACGAATAAGTAGTTCTGATTGTCGCCAGTTAAATATGTCCTCCGTGTTCCAATCCTCTCCAGATATGTTGCGCTTCCAGAACACTCGGTATTGGAATCTGGGGGCATTATGATCAATTTCTAGCATAGGCTGAAATAATGAAAAACTGATTAGACATAATCGAGGAACAAGTGGCCTAAGAAACTTAAGCAGCTTGAAAAAACAAACTCTTTACAAGTGGAATGCAACAGCAAAGTAAAAAAAACTTACAGTCCAAGATATAATCAAATTGTTAGGTTCAGATCCTTTGCCTTCAACTTTGTCAGGATTCTTGAAGGGAACATCGCTCTGTGTGGTGCAAACATCGGAGTGTCCCGAGGGTAGGGAAGGTCCAATCTTGTTGTGGGCCACAACTCTGAAGGTGTAGTTGGCCCAGGGGCTGAGAAACACGTTGTAGGACATGTCAGTGGCCGGGACAGACTCGTAAGCCACTTCCCAGGAATCAGGGGTGAAGCTGGTGTTGTACTGGATGGTGTAGCGCAGGATGGGGGCACGGTTGTCTCCCATGGGGTGCCATTTGATGGTTTCATCACGATTGTTACAAACAATACTGTCCAGAATAGGTGCATTAGGAACATCTGCAAATAAACAGATTTTTAGAAATCGGTGCATGTACAATTCTGTCAAGGTTACAGGGTACAAGATTGTAGGTTAATGATATAATTTAAACCATGATTAGAGTCATAGTCCAATAGTCATATTAGTATGTATCATTTCATTCAATTCCTTTGAATTAAATGATATTTTATTATTCATAAAAGTTATGATTAATTTATTGTGGTGTGTATCACCAAACCACACCGCATAAATAGCTTGAATCTGACAATGTGAATTATTAATAAGGCAAAGGACTCATCAATTAAGTTTTAGTTGATAGGTGTTTAATTAAGTTCAATAAGTATACAATACTTACTTATTTTTAATTATTATCCCGAAACCAAAGGTTAGAGAAATGTATTCATTAACCTATTGAAAAATACTTTGCTCGAAAGGGGAGATTTATGGTGATATTTAGTACATTTCAAAAAAATTGAGATATGAACTAAAATGAATATTTAAATAGAATAAGTAAATTAAGAGGATCAAAAATGTATGGGCAAATTGCTGAAATCTCGTTTATCACAGACAATTTCATAGTGTTTAATAATACTTGGCTAATTTTTATAGAACCATTTTTGATAATTGTCACCTCGGGGACGGTAAAAAAAAGCTAATTCACCCACATAAAAAAAAAGAAACCAAAAAGACGAAAGTACAATGACTTCACAACAAAAGAATTAGTAAAGGAGAAATCAAAATCTTTAAAAGAAAAATAAAACGCAAACAAGATTTCAACTTTTTAAACAAATTTCAAAGTTGCGAACATAGCTGTAATGGTTATTCTCAAAGTACACTCAGGTTGCATATGAAAATATGACAATATATTACACATTATTGTACAATTTTGATACAAAAAATTGTGTTCTCAGTGAGAAAAGGAGACATTGAGCATTCAATTGTTTACATACTGCTGTCAGGGTTTTTGAGGATTATAATTTATGATCAAAATGTTGAAATACGAAATAAGATTAAATGAGGTTCTAAAATTTTATACTGTCAATACATAAATACACATTATAAAAAAAATACTTGAACCGTTTGGAAAGGAAGTAAAGATTTAATGTATATATGATAGAGATAAATTATGTTTTTGGAAGATAATTAAGACTTAATTATGTAATTAGATAAGCAGCCACTCCTTGTTTAGGATAAATGTCAACTTAAAAGAATATACATCAGGGTGTTTCGCTAGATAGGTGTGAATCTTTTAAGGGGTGTTAGGTGATTAAAAAGCTATATAACCATATTTACCTCTATAGAAAGTTTGACGGTTTAATATCAAGTGTCTTTTTTTTTGTTTCACATTTTAAAGTAATTTCTGAATGTTATTCATTAAACCCTACTGAAAGTCAATTTCTGAGGTATTCACATGGACTTATGCCTATAGATAATACTAACAAAATAAAATATTAATTATTATTGACTTTAAACAATTTATTGTAAACTACCATTTTGTATATAAGCACAAGCTCTCTAATTGAAGATACAAAAACAAAATCGTTGAAAAGATTTTTTCTTCCAGCAGGGTATTAATTACATTAACTTTGAGAAAGGTATTTTATAGGAGATAAAAAAGATCTATCTCTCAAAAACACTTTGTACAGAGATAAATGCTAATAAATAAGTTCTAAATGACCTTTTCTATAACCTCTTAAAAGTTTAACCTACCAAACCCTATGAATTTAATAGATTATATACCATTAATTTGTAATAATAATAGTCATGTGTAAGAAAATGTATTATGGAAGGGGGTAAAACGATTAATTCACAGCAATTTTTGTTATAAAAAAATGCCAATTATTCAAAAGTATAATTCACCGCCGGGAATTCTCGAAGCACGTCGAAGAACTTTGGCTACCTTATCTGTAAAAGGATGTCATCCACTTAAATATACTATTCCTCATTATACATGCACCACTCATTCTTTGATTTCAGCCGCTCTTATCTCTTTAATTATGCCAAGCACATTCCCGTGCCCTTTTGCGGCGTCATGCAGTCCTCCACAAACACAAAGAACAGTTAAGATATTTTTACACATATTTAGACACATATTTTAAGGATCAAAATTTTAATATTACTGATGGAAAAATGTTATTACCACCGATTCTTTAAACGATATTTTATATGAAGTACGCGTATTAAGCGTAATGTAACTACCTTCAAAGGTTAGTTACATTACGCTTAAAATATATTCTTAACTAATAAATTAAATCATATTATGAACTAGGTATTCCATAGAAATGCGTTTTAGTCAATATAATAGTCTTTTAGAAAATAGGTCAATGCAGTATATTATGTAGATCAAGGCAATAGTAGAGCTCCAAATAGCACTAGATTGTATACATAATACTATTAATAATCAAATAAATTATGAGAGACTGGAGTTCGTATAAAGCAAAAAAATCATACATCTTTACTTGCGAGCCAAAATAAAAAAAATTACACCCTATAAATTAAAATATAATTTGTGCGGAACATACCTTGGACAGTGAGGGTAGCTTGAGCCTCAGCTTTATCCAAGTCTGTCTTGGCAACACAGGTGTAGACTCCGGAATCAAGTTCTGTCGTTTTCGTTATGGTGAGAGAGTAGTCGTTTGTTTTGATGAATCGCGGTTCAGCCTCGAAATCAATCAGTTGCCCGTTGTTCAGCCATTCAATGTCTAACTCTAGGCTGGGGTCGGTGATGGCGTTACAGCGGAACGTGGCTTGGGTTCCGGCAGCTACTTCATAGTCCTCTGGCTCGTCTGTTATCCTGGTATGCTCTGGAATAAATTAATAGTAGTGGAGGTTAGGTAACAAACTTGGTTTTTCTGCTAGGCCCTGCAGGCAGCTTTTTGTTGGCCTTCACACATTGTTGTTTTCCCCGGTTGTTTTTCGTAAGTTTTTGCCCCTTAGTATGCACAAAAAAACAGCACTGGAAAAGTGTATAAAAAGTATTGAAAAATTGACAAATACTCATACCTAATATATACTGTAAAACTCGGTTCATTTGGAATCAATGGGGTCTAAATAAAAGCGTTTGAGACATTTTACGCATGAAATACACAGTAAAAATTAAAAAGTGAAGAGAAAATCTGTATAATGCATTGTAAAACTCGAAATATACAAATTAACAGTAAAAATAATAGAATAAATATTAAGTGTATAAGTAAAAACGAAAATTTGAATATATATATGAATTTTTATAGAATCTTTAGTGAAAAATAAAATCTTTACGAAAGTATAAAATTGACATATTAAAGCTACAGCGAACTCCTGCTTTGCGATAGCAAACCCAGGTTCTGGTTATAAGCTTCGAAACCCCACTGTTGTAAATAACAATAATAATTATTAACCAAAAAGATCAATTTCGAATTTTTCATGTCTACCGTTGTATGCTGGAACAGAAGCGTAAGATTTATGATAGTAATATAATAGATATGTACATGAAATTATAGCTTCACCAACCTTTCACATCGAGGGTTCCGTTTGCAAAAACAGAGCCAAACTTGTTAACAGCATAGCAAGTGTAGAGGCCTGCGTCACTGAAGGTCACATCTTGGATGTGAAGGTCTCCCTTCTCGTCTCCCGAATAGCGCCCACCGGTCAGCTCAATGCCCCCACGCAGCCACTTCACCTGGGGCTTGGGGGCCCCAAAAACTCGGCAGGTTAGCGCCTCGCTGTGACCATCCACTGTTACCACGCCTCGGGGAGGCTCCGTAATTTCAGGAGCCAGGGCTGCATAAAATTACACACATTAGAAAGTTACAGAGAGTGAATAGCACTTTTGCAAATTAAAAGATTACGAGATTGAGAAACAAACTGCAGGAATTCAAAAAGATTTCCTTCACAATGGAGTATTGAGAGCCACCCCTGTAATAATTAAATTAGATTCCAAGACTAGAAAAGTAGCATTAGTATATTGGTAGTAGTAAAATTAAAATAATTGAGAGTTAACAAGATGTTATTCCTCCAGTAAAAAAGGACACTGCCACTGACATAACTTTTAGTGTGGGTGGTTAATTTTTGTCAAGTATCCTTTAAGTGACAGTCATTCGAATGAGGATATGATGAGACTATTGTACTCGTAGATGAAAGCACTATAACCAAGTGAAATAAAACCAAACACAAATCCTCGAAGGTGACAAGAAAGGTTGAAAGTGAACTTGTGAAGGTGACAAGTTTGTAACCTTGAATTAAACACAAGTTTTATAATACTCTTACTAATGATTCTTACCCAAAACGTTGACATAAATATCTTTGTAAACATATCCAAGGGTGTTGGTTGCGTTACAACCATAATTTCCCGTGTCCTTTTTTACGAGATTCCTGATCACAATACTGTTAGGTCCAACAATACGGCGATCATTTGACGGAGCCTCCCCTATTGGCTTTCCATTGTGAATCCATTTGATTTGTGGTTCGGGAATACCAGATGCCTCGCAAGTCAGTTTCACAGTTTCATCTTCGGCCACATTCTGAATTTCAGGATCGACAGTGAAGTATGGCACGGCTAGAATGTTTCAAAAGCATTTGTATCTAATGTCACAAGCATTTTAATATTAAGAAGTTGACTATGATTACAGGAATTATAAACTTACCCATGACACGGAGATTGATGGAATAAGATTTGGCAGATCCCACTCCATTACTAGCCTCACAAGTATAACTTCCTTCATCTTCGAAGATTGCATGTTTGATAATCAAACTCTTTCCATAGTTGCCTTGTGTTATTCGATCATTTGACAACAGAATATTTCCATCCTTGGACCACACTATTTGCGGTAGTGGTCTATAAAAAGAGAACTGTATCAATTTTACATACTTAAGAGACAAACAAAATATTAATATTTGGTATTGTATACTTACGTCCCCCCAAATATGCAATACATTTCCACTTTCTTTCCACGAAGAGCAACCTCATTCTTTCTCGTGACATACTGCTGAATAGGGGCATGCTTGTTTTGGGATGCAGAAATTCCTGTGGCTACCACATTCAAAAGAACCCTGTTCCCGAGCTTGTACTCGTTACGGAAGACAGAGGTTGCGGCGCAAGTGTAAAAGTCATCACTGGCGTCTCTCCTGGTCACATTGGAGAACCACAAGTTTCCTTCGGGGTCTAGTGTCATACGAGAGTTGTTGATACTCTTAATGCCTCCAGCAGTGTCTTGTATAAGCCAGTACACATTGGGTTTAGGCCAGCCATCAGGGGGTTGGCAAGTCAGCTTAAAGGGGTCTCCCTCGTTAGCGGTCAGAGTCTGGCGAGGTTGATCCTTGAAGGAGTTCAGCTCGGCTTTACGGACAAACACAGAATTGGATGTAGCCACACCCCATTCATTCTCTGCAAAGCACTGGTACTGTCCCAAATCCTCATCACGAGGAGAGGTGATCACCAGTGTACCACGGCCGGGTTGCTGGGAGATACGATTATCATAAGCTTGCCAGTCAAAGTTCTTTCCATTTTTAATCCACCGATATCTGCCAAATGAAAAATGACAATTACCTATTATATTTGTTATTCTTCAACAGTTGAACTTTTCTAAGATGCCACCTTTCACAATCTTCAAGGTTATTTAATAAAGTTTACAGCCTAAATACCATGATCACAATGATTTTTTAAATAATATTATAAAATATGCAGAAGATATACAAGAATAATAACTTCTAACCTTTTAATCAATGTATTAGTACTTAACAATGAATCATACATGTTATTACTCATAACTCGTAAGATACAACATCAAAATGTACTTTCAAAGAATTAATTATTGCTCATTTATTACAATCATTTCAAAATACATAACCATAGAATAAACATTAAAAAAAAAAAACTTTTTAAAGTTTATGATTGTGGGAAAAAATCTTACTTGGGGGCTGGCTCTCCTTCAGCCTCGCATTCTATTATAAAAGGTTTGTCATTTTCGTTGGTTTGTTGAGCCACTTGAAACAGTAACTCATCTGTCGGGGGCTGTTTCACAATCCGGGGAGGTGACTGAACTGAAAAAGATTATGTCATTTGAAATTGTTTTATTTGCCAACTCTTGTATAGTTGCCCTGAAAATAAAATTCAGTACTAAATTACAAAACTGTTTAAAACATTTTGAAATAGTAATTATGAATGGAGGAAGATGGTATGTTATATTTATGTCAAATAATGTTGTGATTCAAAATGATATACCACCAACATTTTTTTGAGCATGCTTGTAATTTAAACTATGTATCAAGCGCATTTAAAAGAATCACACAATAAACATGAAAGTATATATATTTTTTATTTAAAACATTCTTGGTAAAAGAAAGTTTGTGCCTGCATTTCTTTTAGAAATCACATAGTACAGTGGAACCTCGGATTGCGAGTAACTTGGTTTGCAAGTGCTTCACTTGCGATTTTTTTAAATAAACTTCAACTTTAGAAACAAGCAATGTTTACTATATTCGTAATTTGTCTGTGAAATGTGGGAAACAGTGCGAATTTCGACGAAAGGCACTACTCGTGTAAGGATGTAGCAGTGCGAGCTATGAATCTTTTCAACAATCGGTTAGTAGCCGAGTCGACAAGTCTTCCATCATTGCACAAGCAAAATGTTCATCTTATTATGATGGTAGTAGGCAATGACGTTACAAATACGTTAATTACGTGTGTAAGGTCATTGGTAGTAGGAGTTTTTCAAATATTGTCAGGTCATTTGTAGCCCGGGAATGTTTCTTTCTTTAAAAAAAAAACAATGCAATATCACATTTTCGCAAAATCCTCAAAAGGAGGAAAAAGTGATTCCACCAGTGAATAATTAATAAATTGGATGACAGGTATGTACTTTACAATAAATTTAAATAATATTTCATTTTTTTAAATACATACTTATTTTATATTAAAAATATTTTTACATGAATATTTAAAATATTTTTGGGAAACTTGCTTTGATGTACGTTTTTGGATTACGAACACGTTTCAAGAACGAATTATACTCGTAAACCGAGGTTTCACTGTATTAATATTTGAATATCATAATATCTGTAAAGCATTGAAGAAGATAACATGACTTACTACGCTAATGCTTAATTAAAAGTATTTAACTTACTTAATGCATGACTAACAAGTGCGCAAGTGGCCACAATGAAGAGAGTGACGATCTGTGCCTTCATGGCTGCTGTCATTTTGATACCTGGAACAAGTTTTCATCACATTGATATCCTCTAAAAACAGAATCACTAGTTTTAACGCGCTATCCGAATCCAATATAAAAACGATGACCTAATAATTAATTCGAGCCGAGATGATGCCGCCTGCAGGCAGTGACTACACCCACCAAAAATAGACCGTATTCGTCATATCATTGATACCACTGACAAAATTGCAATAATTATATGTCGTCAAAAATGCTGTTGGTTTACAGTCGTGCTGAATGTGAATCCATTTAATGTTTTAAGAGTACTGTTGTCCACGAAAATAAGCGAGGATATTAACACGCAAGTCAATGGAAAGGGAGGGGTAAACAATCGATACTATCCGAGAACCCTTCGAAGTACGAAGGATCCGGAGCAAAATTATGATTTATATTATTAATATGCACCTTATCAATTAAACCAGGTGTAAACACACCATTTCACTGTGAACTTAAATTGAAAAAACACTACACAACACACAAAAAGGCGGGGCCATTCACGGATTCTATCCCAGACATGAAAATTTACAGTGCTGCCATAACACATAAAATATATTTTCCTTGCAGGTAGTTACGATTTCCGTTAAGAACCGTTTGGCTCTGAACGAATGAGCGCGTAGAGGCCGTAGAGTACCGACTGCAGATCTCATTTACCGACCGATGCGTCGCAAACATAAACACGTTTGTCGGCTGATGACGAATCCGACATTTGATGAAAGTACTAACCTATTCTAAATTCAATGTCTCAATTCTAACCCACTACGTGGGCGTTATTATTTTTTTAAATACAGCTCTTATGTACTTTTTGTTTACAAACCCGTACAACGTTTTATAACAGCTGATTGGAGTTTCGGTGTCAGTAAGCAGGCAGTCAATATGAGTTGATGGAGAAACCTTTTTTTGCATAAATGTCCGATCCAGGGCCTAAGAGAAAATCTGAGACTGGGGACATGTGATTTTCTTAGCCCACCCCCTTCACAATATTTTGAATTATTATGCTCAGATAGGTATACAAAATGAATTTGATTTTTTCAAATTTGGAGCCCCCATAAAAATGAAGGCAGCTGCTCTTCTGCTCCCTCCTGTGTATGATCCTAGCCAGATCTACAATAATAGAGATGTATTTAAAAATTATCTGAATGCCTGAAATATTGCATTTAGTCATATATGTATAATTTACATTGAACCTTAGAGTAACAATATACCATTGAACATACATATCTACGGCAATTGAATGCATACTCGTATACGTATATACCTTCATACTTCATACATTAAATTTAATAACCGTTTTTGGCACAAATTTAACCTTTACAGCGCAAAGCCTCTAAGTCTTAGAGGTCTTTCGAAAACTAATTAATGACATTCATTCTTTTAATCCATAAAAAAATCTTCCGACCTCAATAAGAGCAATATTGTTGTTTTAATAAAGCATTGTTGCTATTTGTGCAATCATACTTTTGTACATGCACAATTTTTACGAATATATTTTTTTAAATTGATTTTCTTACTGTCTACTACTTCATTCTAATTCATATTTCTACCAGTTGTTTTATTTTTCTTATTTACTTTTGTGTACATTGTTATATACCCCTACTTATTTTATTTAAACAGTAGAATTTTGTAATATTTTTTTAATAATTGAATTGAAAGCAGAGGCTTAGCCAAAAAATGATATATTATGTTTAAAGGCCTAGGATTTTGACTACCGTCACATTTCACATCATTCAGGGCCAAATCGACATTTGAACGGTTCCCATTAATTGCCGATTCTCGGCCCGTCGGGGATTGCAATATTTTGAACTAGGTTGTGTGATGAGTATATTAGCATTTTACCAAATGCTGACAGCGGGAACTGTTAAAATATAAAACGGCTCTAATTGCCAATTTGATATCAAATGTGAGTGGTTCAAACTAGGTTTAAAAATATTAATTTTACAGGTTGTAAATATTCAACCCTATAGATCAGAGTGAAAAACATAAAGTTTTAGGTAAATCGAGGACTCAACTGTAACCCAGTAGAATCAACTAAAAGAAACCTGTCAATGCCAGCTACATGAGGAGTCGTTTATGTAAATATTTGATGCAGGTTTATTAAAGAACCATAAAACCACATATTCAGCTCATTCCTCAAATCACCTAACTAGTGGCGACAAGTGCCCTGGCTGCAGGGAGTATAGCTGGGAGATCACATAAAAAAATATACATATCTGCTCCACTAGTTCCTATAAAGGTAGGGTCCCACGGCCTGTCTAAACACAGGCCATGCTAGATGGTGCCGCGCCTGTCCGACAATCTCGAGCCCCGCCAATTCCCACAGAACGTGTCATTACCAGCATTCTAACAATCAAGTGATGCGGTTAAAGAGGAAATAAATGAGAACTGACGAGCCTACACAGGTCACAACAGGCTCCTTTGCGTCGCGCCTTTGAAGTTACTCATGACAGATCGGACAGGCCACAGCAGACGAGACTGTTCACACCACTCGTCAGCCTGTCCCTTGAAGTAACAATATATGGAGGGATAGCTTATTATTTTTACCCAACCTACACAAACTTGCGAAAAAACACTTTCTCCGGGTTTTTACATCGTACACCATAAGAGAGAAAGAGACAACAAATTTAATTCCCCACTTTTACGTAGTGACGCAATGATCTTAAGCTACTGGGCCACCGCAGAACTCCCCCCATATTTTTTATTATGGCACTAAACTTGACACAACTAAACGGTTTATTTGCTTATATGCTATATTTTTATTGATAAAAATACTGTGAAAAAGTGGCTATACGAATAAACAAAAACATTATGTCGACATGCGCTGTGAATGGATTTACAAATACCGTAGCCCCAGTCTTAGCCACGCCCTTTTCCAACCGAGTCAGTTACTTCAAGGTAAAAGCTAGTAAAAACTGACTACAGATCGATCTGCAGCTATACCTCTTGTATATTATTGCTCTAAGGCCTGTCCTGTCATAAAACGGGTCGTGGGACCCTAGCATAATATGGCCATTATTTACTTACCCGCCATAATAGAAGGGTTGTTAGATACATACTTTGGTTGCCCAACTATTGTGGGATTATGATACAATGAGAAAATGGGAACCTTTGTAAGATTGTTTTACACAAAAAGCACAGTAATATTTTATGTACATTTCTGTTGTAGGGTTCACCATTAATAAAGTTTTTTGGGTGTGGCTTGAATGACTTCTTTCAAAGATCATATTTTATCAATTTATCTCAATCGATAGATTATTATTAGATCAATAGATGGACAGTTCTAAAAAGCAAAGTTCGTATTAAAATAAACAAAACACATATTTAGATGTTTTTCATTTTTATATTTATTTTTTTATGAATGATACAAGTTTACTTCTTTCCCTTAACTTTAGGTGCTTTAGGCGCCTTGGTGGCTTTGTTAAGGTCGTCAGCATTCTCTGCGGCTTCCTTCAGTTTCTTGGCGCGGATTCCAACCATCTCAGCATCGATGCGTGCCTATAAATAAAAAAATAATAAGCAATCAAATTACCATTATATACCTCGTTAAAGATCATAAAAAAATATATTTATACATTCTTCATATTTACGTATTGGGAAAGAAAAAAAAGATAGTTTAAATTAGGCAGCAGAGCTGTGCCTTAATGGTGTGAAAAAATTATAAGACGGCAAAAAAGACCATACAAACATAATTTCTGAAAAAACAAAATTATATTGATTTTTTTTATTTACATAATGAAAACTTTAACAATTAATATAGCAGGTCGTAGGAGCTTAACCGTTGACAGGCCAAGATAGCAAACAAAAAGAGAAACATATGGAAATTTTGATTATTTTTATTTCATCTGTTGAAAAAATATAAGTGGTTGAGGTATCCCTCATGGATACACACACTAGAGCGACTAAATTATGGCGTTGGGTGAGAAAATACATTTTCCGCATTAGTTTTGTAAACTTAAAATGCACAAGAATGTAATAATAATATTTGGATGATTTGTATAGCGCCGTTTTTGTGAAAAATCACCTCAAGGGCGCTGTACAGATCTTATTTTCTATTATTACATATTAATTCCTAGTTAAGTTAATTTACACAATTCAATGATATCAGCATAATATGCCATGTAACTTTGTATGTTGAGTAAAAGACAGTAAGAAATCAGTTTTAGAAAAAAGTCATACATATAAGGTTAGAAATTCATTTGTCTATTAAATGTGATGATAACCAACCTAGTTTGGATAAACGCACAAGAAAAATATATTTTTTGAAAGTATGTCTCACCCTCTTGATGAAAGCGTAGGCCTCAAACGCCTTCTCCTTGTCGGTGATGACGCGAGCTTTCTGTGTTGGCTGTGGTTGACGGATGGGCATCACGGTGCCCTTCAGCTGCGTGGCGAGCTTGCACTCCTCCTTGCTGGCCTCGCCCTTGCGCACCTTCTTCACGCCGCGAGGGAACAGAATCAGACGGCCGCGGTATTCCTTTAGACGCTGCACATTCACCTGGCGAGACTCCACAGACTTGTTGCGCCTGCGGGGATCGACAGCGACGCCGATGGCGCGGGCGAAAGAGGCGCACATGTTGGCAGACTGAAAGCAAAATTATTAGCAGAATTAGATATTGATGTTTGAAGATAGGTTTTGGCCAGAAAGCTTAAGTAGTTAATAGGTTATAGTGAGGTGTAAAGTGAGTGAATATCAGTGGTTTTTTTTTCAGAAGAATTATTTTAAATAGGTAATTTATAATCTATCCATGTGTTTATTAAAAAAAAAAGTTTTTTCTATGTTATCCTACATTTCAATGTTTTTAAATTTCAATTAATGTCAAATATCTGCAATGTGCGTTAGTAAAAAAATTGAATTACCAAAAATCTATTGCATTTTTTAAAATTTTTTATTTATTAACTTTTTGTTTCTTACATTATTTCTTTACATTACCTACCTCACTAGGTCATAAGAACCTGTTCTGAGGTAAGTGACAGTGAGTACAAGTAGAATAATTTTTAAAAAATGGTGATTTTTAAAGCTGTTACAAAATGCTTGAGATCTAGAAACCGGTAGAACTCTGAACAAGTGATAAAAGGCTTTTAAATTTCTATGGAACTTCTATATTTGCTTAAAACCCAAAAATAAATCATAGCTGGTCAAAAAAAAGATATGTCAACACCAAAGGGTAAGGCAGTGATCGACAGATGTGACAATCAGGTTGGGAAATTTTTTTAAAAGCTGAGGCTGTTATATTTTATGGCCTGTTGATCATAAAGGGAATCAGACTTTTCACCCTCAATATTAACAGGACATTGGTGATCTTCCATAATTAACAGAAAAACAATATATATGTAAATCAAATGGCTGCACTGTATGTTATGCTGGGTAGATAATGGTTCCGTTAATAATCATATTGGTCTGAAGGAAATATTTGTAAACATATTGGCGAGATGTTGGAAAATTTATGAAAAATTAATACTCATTTTATTTTCTCATTAGATTACAAGACATGTAAAAATTTTAACCCCATTTGTAAAAATTCATAACTTAAAATTAACAACAATTGCTTACAAAATCAACAGTAAACTAAACTAAAACCTAACCTCAAACTAATAATAATGTCACAATTTAATGCTGTGTGAACCAAATAGAGCAATGTTTACAAACTGTACTTTTCAAAAATAACTATTTTAAAAAAAGGTCTACACAAATAGAACCATTGAAGAGTCCATTTCAGGGACGAGGATAAGGACTTGTCACATAAAAGCATAATAATTTCACGTCACTTGACACACATTTTAGTCGAGCATTAAACTAAAATAAAGTATTACCTTGATCTCGTCGAGGGTGAAACCACGACCAGCACGGATTTTCTTGTGGTATTTGACGGTGGGACACCTCACCACCGGTCGGAGGGGTCCGGCAGCAGGACGAGGGAAAACTGCACGGGCTTTCTTAACTCTGTTCTGCTTCCTCTTGTGCTTGCGGGCTGGCTGGTTGAACCAGGTTTTCACAAACCGTTGCCAATCTTTGTGGAAGTGCCCATTTGGGATCATATTATTCCCTTTACCCATCTTGAAGCTGCAATGAAACAATGATCTGTCAAAAACATTACTTACCCTAAAGTTGCTGTGGAATAAATAACTAAAAATACACGTATATCAAGAAGATCAATATTCTATTGTTGAATGACTTATCATACAGAAATTAAGACCGATGGGCCGGAATATTTTAGAAAATATTCGGTATGAACTCAAAGGACTACCTTGTTTTTATCCACCAACCGGAAAAGAAAGGAGCATAGACAAAGACGGTAGAGGAGATTTTCTATGAAACCATAAACATACAAAATATAAATATTGAAAGTAGGCTCAAAGAGGATGCTTCAACTCAAGATGGTCTTATTAAAATGTGGCTCGACCAAGATGGATTTTATTCCTTCTCCGTGTCTTCTGTATTTTTTTGTACGAGTTGAAATTTAACGGTATTAAACAAGCTTTTCTAAGAAGAATGTTGAGGTTGAAGAAGTTTGTGGGCTCTGATTCTAGGGTTTACAAGATTAAGATGCATTTATATATTTTTTTTTAAATTAGCTACCCATAAAACCATGTATTTAAGTAATTCTTCGTGAAACATTTTAGTATAAGTCGTCGAAAATAACCGATGAATATAAAACCAACATTTTTGAGAACGCCAAATACATCGGCAGCTTAATTCGTTAAGTGCATAACTCCGTTTTTTACGAAAATGATAGCGATGGGAAAAGCTTCACAGATTTGTGAATGCTTCACGAATTGATACTTCTTTAAAATGAACCTTTCACGATGAACCCTTCAATTGAAGTAACATATTAATCACAGCATTTCTCGTCGGGGGGGGGTTGCTAGCGATAAATGTACCAAATAATAGTCACGTTTTTTTCTTAATAGTTTTATTCGGGACAGCTCTCCCAACCACATAACCCACTCCTCCATTATTGTATAACAAAAATTATACCGTGTAGAAAAACTACTTCTTTCTTTCTTCTATGTGTGTATTAATGAATTGTCTATTACTAGTTTCTTGTCTATTGTTTCTCGATGACAGCTGCCCATATGTTGTTGTTGGCGGTATCATGCCTTAAAAGGAATGATGTACAATAAGTATGCATAGCCTTACAGAGAATTTGCAAAAAAAGCAAATGTAGTAATTGCGAAATTTTCAGTTTCTGTAAGAGCGATGTGAACGTTTTTCAGGGCTTGAAGTACAATTTGAATATTTCTTACTGTACACAGTTTGACAGTTTGCTTAGCAATAGGGTGAATATTGCGCAAATGACGATTCATATTACAGGCATTGCCTCCCTTTATGGATATAACTTTAGAACAAAAGTTGCATTTGGCCTGGTAAACCCCAACTTCCTTAAAATAAGCCCATATTTCACTTTCTCGTTGAACGGCCATCCATAATTTTAGGTAGAGATTATATAGTCCTATAGACAAAACAAGCACAGAAATCATAAGAAACTGTCACGGGTACATGCGAGGGAACGGATAACTAAAAAGATACTTCATTGCTTCATTCATTCTTCGAACTAAAATCGAAGGAAGAAGGGAATGAACAATTGAACTGTGGATGATGCAATATTTCAGTCTTTCGAACGAATGAAAAATTGAAGTTCGAAGTAGATGCCATAGATTGTTCAATCGGAAGTACCAACTTAACCAACTTCAATTGAAGTATTTGTTCAATGAAAAATGAATGAAGTTGGGACTGCTGTCAAAAGAAGTACTTCTTTGAAACAGTTCTTTCAAAACTGTCACAACGCTAGAAAATGAGATTTAAATGCCATCTGGAATTAGTTCAGCTTTGAATGGTAAAACTCTTAGGCCCTCTGCACATGGAGATACTCAAAATAAGCTGATCAAGGACGCAAATTATTAACCAGTCCGCGATGAGTTTGAACCTTTGCAATTAAATAAACACCACACACGGCGCTACCGTCACTAACAGTTACTAACAGTTGCTAGCAAACTCGACCTGTTGACTCGTTTTTGACGTGAGTCTTGAGTCACCTAATCCGATTGAATTCATCGAAGTTTCTTGCCACATCATTTTATTTTATAATTTTAATATCATTTTATCGTATATATTTCATTTTATAAATATTTTATTTTTATTCACGAAAATGAACGATCAACAAGTGAATACAAAATTAAGAGGTGGGGGAAGAAAAAAATATCCCGTTTTATATAAATTCACCACCTTGCACACCACACAGAAAACTACCAATTTAGATCGCTCGTGAGTAGCCCGCGTGTGCGGAGCTGCGTCACTAAACAGTTAGTAACCGGCTAGTAATTTCAATCACAAACCAGTTCAGTTTATTTTGAGTAACTCTGTGTGTATAAGGCCTCAATTCAATTCAGTTTACCGACTTGGTTGAATGTTTAATTCTATAGTGCTATTTCAACTACTATCTACTCGCAAATATTACGTAACTCCTTCAACCAGAATTGGCAGTATGGCGCGAAAGTTTTGCATTCCATGAATTAAGGCTGATTCACGCCAACGTCCGGTTCCGCTCAGTGCCGATATTGTTCCGCAAGAAAACTTATTGATATGGTATGAATGTCAATCAAGGAGTATGTGCCAAGACAAATTTGTGTGGCAGTATATCCTTCTGCCCACCCTTGTGATATTTAGCTACTTATTTAGTTAAATAATTATTTTGAAGCGTAAAAATACTTACAACGCAGATTTTTTTTTTAAACCATTTTTTTAGCACTAAATAATATTTTTATTAATTATTTTTACACTTCAAAATATTATTTATTTATAAATAAATAAAATCTAGTTAAAACAAGGGTTCAAAGAAGGATATACTGCCACACAAATTTGTCTTGGCACATACTCCTTGATTGATATTCATACCATATCAATAAGTTTTCTTGCGGAACAATATCGGCACTGAACGGAACCGGACGTTGGTGTGAATCAGCCTTAAAGCTGTTGAAATGCAATATTATTTTTTAAAAGCAGTGAGTTCTTTGCAGGGCTGGCAAAAAATTTGAAAGTTACGAACTGCTGACCCCGCACAGATCTTAAATATTCACAATTGATTGTAGTAGCCTTCATGTTGGTCCTGTCCTTTTGTAAATCAGAACGAACGTACTTCAAGACACGCATTCAATTCCTCTCTACAGTTTTTTTGCGTAACCGGCCTCACAACGTTGCCCAACTGGGTGGTGATACATTTCAACTGAATTTTATATATACAAATCTATTTAGTCTCCTCTTATGATACAAAATGGTCGAGATCAATCTCTTAATTAACCTTTGTAAAAAGTCTGAAATATTAAAGAATAAAAATCAAAAAAAAAGAATCCAGTTTTTTTAAAGGTATTTTATTTTGGTCACAACGGAAACAAGAATAATATCGCTAAACTATATAAAATGGTAATTTAAAAAATATAAAGTTTATATGAAAAACTTCACTTAACAATATTTTCAAAGATAATCATTATAGAACATAAATAATATTTACCTCAACTTTTCAAACATGTACAAACTTTGGGGAAAACGCTCATCTACGAGTACATGCTGCGTTTTTTTAAACTTGGTTTCGTATTTTCTTTGAAGTAATGCAGCAATACATTCCAATCAGAATTTAGATTTATAAAAAATCTATCGTAGATTAGTTAAAAATATATGTGGATAGAGGAGACTGATAAAGTAAAGGTTTTGAGTTCGAGTCTCGATCGCAAACGCTATTTTTTTTTTTTTTTGCATTTTTCTGTTTCATATTTTCGTTGAAGACTATTGATATTATTTCCATAATTAATATCAAAATAAAAAGGGTAAAGCTTTAAAGTTTATTCTAATAAAAAATACAATAAAATGCCAATTCCAGTTTCTCGTGACACCGTCTGTATATTACTAAATGAGTATTTTTTGGTTTGGTTTGGTTTAGTTTCAAGATGTATATTGTATTGTATTTTTGTAATATTAATACCGCACAAGAGTCTCAACTGCTCCCAACCGTCTAGAGCCAGTGAGCCTATGGCATCCCCAAATTGGGTATGTTGTAAGGCTGAAAGTAGTGGGGAGGGGAAGGAGATTGGGAAGAGGAAGGTTGAGAAGTATTTTTGCTTCACTCATCAAAAAATCTACAGCGGGTTTTGTACAAACCAATTTAATTAAAACGAAACAGCAGAATAAACTCAACACTTTTTTTATTGGATTCCGTCATAAAAAACAATTATGTATGTGAGAAGAACTGCCATGATTGTGAGATTAACAAAAATGCTTTCGTTTATGACAATTATATGCAGTGCCGGTCCTGTGCAGACGAAATTGGAGCGGTCGCTCAAGGCGGTGAATTGCTAAGGCACTGATATAGTATAGACCTTAGTATAGTGCTTTTTTTACGAGCACAGAGCTTTTAAATACATATTAATATAAAATGAAAAAAAACATACAATTCATTGACGAAAATCGAACTCACAATTTTGCGGCTCGTTGGGAAACGAGCTCTCTCTTTCGGTAATACCAACCATTTCAAAGTTTTTTTTTTCACATGTGCTCGTATTTATTAGCGTTGTGACCGCTCTGTAAGAACTACTTAAAAGAACTATTTATTTGGCGGCAGTTTTCACTTCCTTCATTGTTCATTGAACAAATACGTCAATTGAAGTTGGCAGTTCCGCTCATATGTTCATTTTAGTGTTGTAACCGCTCCGTATGAACTACTTCATTTTACGGCAGTTCAAAATTCACTCATTTTAAACATCATTGAACAAATACTTCAATTGAAGTTATATTACAAAGAACTATTAAAGTTCGACATCAAAGTACTTCGGTTTAAAGGAACCGGTTCTAGTATTTATATTTATTTTGGCGAGGAACCAGTTCCAGTTCTCTTCGTTTTCAAATCTCTACCGACTAGTACTTTTATTTTAGCGAAGAACTTTTGTCGATTTGCTAGTACTTTTTGAAAAAAACACCAGGAGCCGGTTCCAAAAAGAACTGGATAAATGACCGGTTCCTCGCTGGTCACCGGTAACTGAAACCGCAACACACCCAATTCTGATATCGACCTCATCTCTAATTTCAAATCTCTCTTTGGCGAGTTCGACTTCAATTGAAGTATTCACTGCGAAAGATTCATTTTAAAGAACTAGCAGTTCGTGAAGCATTCATAAAACATTGAAGTTTTTCCCAACGCTAGAATTTATATTTGAAATGTATTTAGTAGCGTAAATATTATTTTTACATACTAATATAATTGTTAAGTTAAAATATAGAAACAATCCAATCAAAATATTAGTTGCCAATTATTTCCGAATATGTGTATTTCTTGTTGTTGTTTTGTTATTCTTTTTTTTATAACAATAATATATTTTTTAAACTCATCTCATGTTCCAAATGCAATAAATTGTAGTTGGGATTGTAAATTAGATGGCTTTTTCTGAGGCTCGTGCTGACGCTCTCTGAAGTAAAAACAATTGGCAATTGTTTTTGCTTCAGAGAGCGTTAGCGCGAGCCTGAACAAAAGGCATCTAATTTACAATCACAAGGCCCGAAAAGTCGTGTTTTTTTAAGTTTCACTTCATTCGGTCTCAAAGAGCCTGAGAAAACGGCATCTAATTTCCGACCCCAAGGCTCGCATCTCGCCAGTAATGTGATATTTTTTAAACCAATGTTGGAGGATGTTTTCATATAATCGTATGTATTCCATCATTCTTGGCAGAATTTCAACGGATCACTTCATTCAGTCTCTAGAGCCTGAGAAAACGGCATCTAATTTTCGACCTGAAGGCTCGCATTTTGTCCGCAACATACTGATATAAATGTTATGTTAAGATATAGAAACATCTCGCTACTTGTTAATCACTTTCGAATTTGTCACGCACGTGTTTTTTTTACTGTGTTTTTTTTTTTAATAACACACGAATCATGTTACTCTGCTTATTTAAAATAGCAGAATATTTACATTTTAAACATTTTTTATCTGTTATTTTACTAAACGTAAAAAAAAAAGTTTTTTGAAAGTTTTAGTGTTTAAATTAAGGAGTGTCAAAACTTTTACTTGCGGGAGAAGACTTGAATTTTTATAGGCTCAGGGCCGGGTCTGACTGTAAACTTCACTGGGCGATTTACCTTTCATGAGGCCCCCATTTCACATTTTTAGTAGGTTAGGTTTGGTTTTTATAGAATAGATTAAGTTTGTTTAGGTTAGGTTGTGTAGGTCAGAATGTAATGTACGAGCATCTGTTATCTTTTTTTTGTCAAGCAATATGCAAATAAAAATAAAAACAGCAAAAATAAAAAAAAAATGCAAATAAAAACAGTTGCAAATAAAAAACGATTACATTGAAAGAAACAAGATATTTTAAACCAATTATGTTCCATTGGTTGAATGTCCATATAGAATATACAAAAAACAAAAATGTAATTTTACGGTTAGAAATTGGGATTTAAGAAGGAATGTATATTTGATATTTTTTTAAAGAGATGACATTAGAAAATGCTAGACGGTAAAAAAATCAATATGAATTTTGGAAGTTCCTCTATGGCAATATTTAACTTTGTAATACTTTTATTAAAATTTAAAAAATAGATACATGCATTACTTATATGTTTTTTTGGGGTTAAACTTTTAAACCTTTATACCTACACAATACAGATAAAATTTAATGCAGAGCATTAATTGGTAGATAAACAGTAATTATAAAATCATATTTATTGTTTTAATGACGTATAAAATCAGCATTTATTCGTCAATTTGACAGATTCAACAAAAGGTGTTGTAGCTTAGTAGATAATCAGTTGGACTTTTTTTCGTTTCAGATCCCTCCCTTCATTATTTTGAAACACAAAGTACGCAAAGAGCTGAATAATGGAAAATCGCAAGCAACTTAAAAAAGACGTTCATACGTGTCGATCTCGCATTAATTCGATCAATGACTTACATTTGACCAACAAATATAGACCACTGTTCAACACTTTAACACAGTATTAATATATATCCAAGGCAGTGTAGTCAGTTTTTATGACTTTTGCCTGACTAATCTGAACAGGTGTTGCTAGGGTTTTTATAGACACACTTTTTTTTACAAACAAACAAATAGAGGACATAACCTCTAAAAGCGTTCGCATAACAAAACGATATCAAAAATACTATTAAATGATTTATAGATTCAGAATATTTTAAAAAACGAATAGCATAACGTTTGCTTAAATAATAATGGAAGTTTATAGTCAATATAATGTCTTTATATACTTAATAATTCGATAATCCTAACTTGCTGTCAAAATATTTTAAACTGTTGAAATACCTGTGAAAAGTGATGTATTTAACTCATATTGGATTTATTTATGCATGCATTCATAGCACATATCGACAAGATGTTTTGTTTATTTGTACAACCACTTTTTCATAGTATTGTAATCAACAACATACAGGATATAATTTCAAAAACCGGTAAATTAAATTGCAAAACAAAAGTAGGTGGAGTCGCCGGAGACGGAAAACATCCTTCCAATACCTAAAATCGGTGTGATATTTAGCGATTTTTTTGTTGCCTTTTTCTTTTTTTCATGGTGTACGACGTAAAAACCCGGAGAAAGTGATTTATCGCAAATTTGTAAAGGTTGGGTAAAAAAGTTAGTTCTCTCTCCATATATTCTTATTCCAAGGTTCAACATCATTCAATTTAACTAAAAAGAAATTCAACTTTATTTAAAGAGGGTTTTCATTAATCAAATTATTTCCAAACGCCATTCAACAGAGAGTTGATCAACCAAAATTGAAGCATATGAACTAGCGTTGTGACCGCTTTGAAAGAACTACTTCTTTTGGCAACAGTTCCTACTTCATTCATTGTTCATTGAACAAATACTACAATTGAAGTTAATAGTTCATTTTAGCGTTCATTCATTTCAATAACTTCGTTTCATGGAACAAATACTTCAAATGAAGTTGGTACTTCAATTTAGCGTTCATTCATTTCATTAACTTCGTTTCATTGAACAAATACTTCAAATGAAGTGGTACTTCAATTTAGCGTTCATTCATTTCTATACTTCATTTAATTGAATAAATACTTCAATAAAAGTTAGATTACAAAGAACTACTTCAATTTGCAGCAGTACAGTTGTGAAGGTGAATTTCAGCGAGGAACCAGTTCCGATTTTTTTCATTTTCAAAGCGCTACCGACTAGTACGTGTTTTTTCATTTTTGCAAGAAACCGGTTCCAGTTCTTTTCGTTTTTTTCTACCGATTAGTACGTGCTTTTTCGGCGAGGAACCGGTTCCAAAAATAACTGAACAAATAACCGGATAAATTCAAATCTCTTTTTTGCGTGTTCGACTTCAATTGATGTGTTCACTCCGAAGAGTTTATTTTAAAGAACTAGCAATTCGTGAAGCATTCACAAAACATTGAAGTTTTTCCCAACGCTAATATAAACCAAACCTAAGTTAAGTTGCAAAATTAAAAAATGTAACAACTAGCCCCTATAAAAGAAATGGCGACCTACCGTTTTGTCGCCAATCTACCGATTGTTCAACTCTTATCTACCGATTTTCATTTTAGACGCATGGCATCACTGGTCTAAAAGGCGATTTCCTCGTTGGTTTTTTGTAATTTGTCGAAGAATACTATTTGATAATGGAAGACAGGAATGAAAGTATTTGTGAGGAATCAAACACAGATTCTGTGTTAGTAGATACTTCTAATACTAAGGTATCCAAGAAACGTAACAAGAATAAGAAAAAGCTTGTTGAAGTTGAAGAAAGCAATGGTGACCAAGCGGAAAACGCTCCTGCCGACAGTGTTGAACCTTTGAATGCTAGTGCTGAATTTCAAAATATTTCGATTAAGGATTTAAGGATGGCCATGGAAGTATTGAATTTTCAACAGAAAACAGCTAAGTTGGCTAAGGAACCCTTGCAAAAACCGTACCAATTTTGGTCAACCCAACCTGTACCAAAAATGGATGAAAAAATCGTGGTTAACGAGCCGATTGAGCCTGAAAAGAGTATTTCTGAAATAAGGGCCGAGCCCTATAGCCTGCCTGACGGGTTCCAATGGGATACATTGGATCTAAACACACCAGCGATATTGAAAGAATTATATACTCTTCTTAATGAGAATTATGTCGAAGACGACGATTGCATGTTCAGATTTGACTATCAGCCTGCATTCTTGAAGTGGGCTCTGCAGCCCATAGGTTGGAGAAAGGATTGGCACTGTGGAGTGAGAGTGACCAAGTCAGGCCGTCTGGTAGGATTTATTTCAGCTGTGCCCGCTCAGTTAAGAATTTATGAACAGGTTCAGAAGGTGGTTGAAATCAATTTTCTGTGTGTTCATAAAAAATTGCGCTCGAAAAGGGTGGCTCCTGTGCTGATTCGAGAGATAACAAGACGTGTCAACCTTACAGGCATTTTCCAAGGAGTCTATACGGCTGGAATAGTTCTTCCGAAGCCTATTGCAACCTGCCGATATTGGCATCGCTCACTCAACCCAAAGAAGCTCATTCAGATAGAGTTCTCAACTCTCTCCAAGAATAGAACCATGCAGAGAACTATCAAACTGTACAAATTACCGGACCAACCTAAGACTCCCGGCTTCAGGAAAATGCTACCGTCAGATTGCGGAGCAGTTGTGAAATTATTGAACGATTACTTAAGTAAGTTTGACTTAGCACCTATTTTCCACCCAGAAGAGTTCCAGCACTGGTTTATTCCACAGACCGGAATTATTGACAGCTTTGTCATTGCCAATGAAGCTGGAGAGATCACTGACTTTATAAGTTATTATTCTTTGCCATCCACGGTGATGAATCACCCTGTTCACAAAACATTGAAAGCAGCATATTCTTTCTACAACGTCTCCACCAAGACTCCGTGGGTGGAGCTGATGACAGATGCGCTGATATCGGCTAAGAATGCCGGATTCGACGTCTTCAACGCCTTAGATCTGATGGACAACAAGGAGTTTTTGAGCACGCTGAAGTTTGGAATCGGCGATGGAGATTTGCAATACTATTTGTATAATTGGAGATGCCCTAACATGGTACCTGGAAAGATAGGTTTGGTTTTGCAGTGATATTTTTGCTTTCATATTTGAGCAATACTGCCATTGAGAAAATACCTACAGTCATCCCATGCAAATATTTTATTGATTGTTTTTTTCTTCTATTCATTCGTAGAAAACCTTTTCCAATTTGACTACCTACCCGTAGTAGACATTAATTTTAATAAAATGTTTTTTTTTTTTTTATTCATTAATTATTGTGTGCGGGCACACGAGCCTAGGAAATGAAGAACATATTTATCAGTCGTATCGCTATTTATTATTCACCTCCTTTAGCAGATATTTTCTATACCTTATAAAAGCAGTGCTAGATATGTTTTTTTTAAATGTATATGTTTTCATAAAATTCAGTCCAATCAGTGACGTGCTGCGATTATTTTGCAAGTAATTTTTTTCCAATTTCCGATCATTTTAATAGTTAATTGGTTCTCTACCACCAGTCCCGATTGGGACTGTTAGGGTTTAGTTCATTTACATCCTCAAAATTTAGTGACAGCGAACTTGTTGACAAAATGTTCATGAATTTAAAAATGCGGGAAATACAGAAAAACAATTGCGGCACGCCCCTACATCCTATTTGTTTGTCTATTTAAATTAGTTGCACAGTTATTATCCTTGTCATTGCAAATATCAGTGGTTTTGTAATTGATCATCTCGATCCTTATTGATTCCTGTAAAGAAATTCTCTTATATATATTATATTACTTGTAGCACTCCTCGACTTCATTTGGCATGCATGTACACAGTCAAATATTGAGAGAAATAAAGAAAAACAAGTGCCTCTTCATGCATTATTTTCATATGTTCCACATTTTTTAATAGTAGACACTCAAGAACATTTGTAATTTATGAATTGAACTTTATGAACATCAAACATCGATTCCTTTAATTGATTATGAGCCCTGTAATTTTTTAGAAAATTACCTTTTGTGTAATGTCCATTATTGAGTCAGGAATTTGGTTAATGTTTGTGAAATGACCGTGGTGAAAATTTTCAAGTTTTCAACCATATCAAAGAAGTGGATCAGTAAGAATAATATTTAAGTTATTGATAAATTCTCATATTCGAGCCCAAATAATTAACACATATTCAAACATTTCAAAATGAGCATTTTAGCAACCCAACATATTTTTTTCTCTTTATTTAACTGTAGTGTTGGATTCAATAGTTTTTCCAACTACAATGTTATTTTTATTACATATTTAGTATACCTGCAATGATTTTTTTTAAGAAAACTAATAATATAGACCTACTTATTAAAAAAAATTCTTGGTATGAAAAACATGATTTACTTACTTTTTGATTGAACTATACAGCATAAAATACATCTTGGGTCGGATTTTTAAAACAAGTGTCTTCAGTTTTTAAACATTAGGACAGAACTATTTTAATATTTCCCATACCGGAGTGGTTTTTTTGTTTTTGTTTTGCAGAGAGGAATGGTAAAACCAATTGCACGAAACAGAACGGCACACTGGTTGAATTTGAGCATTGTGCCTGTAACTATAATTATATATTGTCGCTGTAAAGACAAAGGGTTAAAGCGACACTTTGGTCAAGAATGAGTTCATGCAGTTTTGATCAGTGTTTTTTCTGCATCGAATGCTCTGACTCTCGTTTTATTCTGAAGACTTGTGGCCCTTCAGCCATCTAAAATATGTTTACCATTTGGGAGAAAGCTTGACTCAAGCGACACAAGTTTGGGACTTTTTTTAAACTTTTTGTCACAAAAAAAAAACAGGTACTGAAAGACTTGTGAATTTTACTACAAAACAAACTTTCAAGTGCTCCGGTGTAAACTTCCCAAAATGGCGCTTCAGCCCTTTTGCCGTTCCGGCGACAATATGAAATCTGTATCCTATGTTTCAAAATTATGTATATCCTTGTTTTTTTAGATATTATGAATATCTAACTATAGTAAGTCCTCACCAAGTTTAAAATCACTCGTGAGAAAGTGGTGATTTAGGAACCAACAGTGAGGACTCACTGTAAAATTATTTATAAATGAGTTTTTGACAATTTACTTGAAATACATTAAAAACAAATATCTATCTTGGGTATTGTATACTACATATACAGTCAATTCTGTTTTTACATGGTCTTTTTTTACACGATTTTGATATAACGCAAAGCTTAATCCGTTTTTAGAATCATCTATTGGTTCAGCAACCTTTTCATTCCCAAAGTACGAAGTATATGGATGATTATGGCTCAACTCAAAATTCTTTTACTTGGAGATAATTCATCCGAACATCTCGTATTAGAACACCCTATGCATAATACCCTTCTTATACATATATGTACTGTATTTTTTATATAGCGCTCTTTGGAACGTTTCCATTGTGTAAAAACAGAACTAAGTGTATTGTTATAAGTTTGCCAGAAATGTATGTAATATATTGTTTAAGAATGAATTTTATGACCAAACAACACTGAATTTGATATCATCACATTGGTCTTCATTTCACATCGAGACTAATAACAGAGGAGAGTGACATCATATGAATACTGGAATTAATTAAGGCTCTAAGTACCAAAAAATTAAAAACTGTTTTTTTTTAAAGAATCGTATTTTATTTCCATCATAAAATACGATTCTGTAAAAAAAAAAGTTGTTAATTTTTTGGCACTTCCTTAATTAATTCCAGTATTCATATGTTCGTATTTGATTTCACTTAAAATTATATAAATTTTTATAGATCAAATGAAATTATGTAATCTATTACATAATATAAATTGATTTTTCTATTCTTCTAAAATCACATTAGTAAAATTCTAATAGAGATTTTAAGTAAAAGTGGCTTAGGTAAATTTTCACATCATAGTTTATGATAAGAATGGAACATCGAAGCCAAATTGAAAATTTATTATTATTAATTATTTTTCTTAATATCTGGAACTCATTGTGAAAATTCAGTATTTGTAATAATATGTAGTTTCGAATTATCAAAAATATTTCATATTATTTTTATGACATTGTTTAATTTGAATAACAATACTATAGTCTAGTCCCCGAGTTTTGCAAAGTTATAAGGTTGCCTCATAAGGAAAATTAAAAAAACTTATCGATAAGGATAATATACCTACCATAGAATAAGTTTTGAATGGCACCAATATTATCGCATTTCCTTATTAAACAAACAACATCTGAAATTCGATTATTTACAATAAACAAAATAATGATTTATATAACAACTATACAAGGATCATCTTTTTGTACAAATACTTGAATAAGATTTTGGAATATCGAACAAATTTTAGAAAACATGTTATAATAATTTATCATCCAAACTCTCAACTTGTATTATTTAATTGTATAATATATCTAAAGTATTGTATTTTATTGTTTTATTTATAATCTTATGTTCCCCCTTCCAGTTTAACTGCTGACAACCAGCACCGGATCCACCATACCTTCAAACTGAGCAAAAAACATAGGTGCCATCTCTGAAGGTGCGCTGTAAAAATAAAGATCTTATTTAAATTTACTTAAAATATTTCCTAAATCAAATAAAAATAATCCCCACATCATTTAAAAACGACCTACATCATGGGATAATATGTTTTATATTGCGCTGGAAACATTACTGTGCATTCAATGACTATCGTGTAATGCTTTGTTTCTCAACCTTTTTAGTGTCCCCCTAAAAGTAAAAAAATAGTGTAAAAAACCTTACAACCCCCTCATTATAATAATTTTTTTAACGTTTATCAAAGTTTTACATTACTAATGTGAAAAATAATGTGTTTACACTTGTCACGAATACCATTTTGCACTTCTCACTTGTGCGAAAAAGGCTTCTCGTCTGTAGTGGCTTTAAAAATTAAATACAGAAATTGTTTATTACTACTTAAAAATAATTTACTTAATTGTGTTTCAAATGTCGATCCACGTATAGAAAACCTTTTAAGTGAAAAACAAACTCAACCATCGCATTAACGAACGAATGAACACATCTTAATTTATTTGTTTATTAAGAGATAGGTATACTTATAACTTGAAAATCATTATTTAATAAAAGGATTTTTCGTATGCGTGACTTCTTCTTTTGACAGATTGCGACCCCTAGATTGAGAAACAATCGTGAAATGTATGGAAAAAAGTTTTTTGTCAAGGGAATTTTTAATGAATTGCATAATAGTTAGCTAGGCGTAGAATCTGTTTTTCTAAGGTGTGTTGTAAATTAAAATCAATATGATCCAAAGTCAACAACCAATCAGCATGCCCGTGCTTTCGTTCCAGCAATCGAAGTACACACTTAGAGATGGTAGATATTCCTGTCCCGGCGACTTTGCGCTCATTGGATAAGGGCCACCTAAATCATTAACTAAGGCTCTGATACTTTGTCTCCTCGAGTAGTTCCATGTGATGCATGAACGTAGGATATGTTTCATGCGAATGCCTGTACATATACCTAGGGATTTTAAAAAAAATCTGGTGTATTTATATATTTGCTTCGTACTTCAACTTGCTTCTGATCACCTCATTAAACAGGGCTATCATCGCATTTGTGCTACTAAATTCTTTTCAGGTTCTGTTGACAAAACCATGAAGTAGCAAGTCCAAGTAAGCTGTACTCTATAACTCTAAAACGTCAGCCTGGAATCAAAAACCACCCTGACATCATTGTTTCTATTTACGCAGGTTAAAAATTCTTATTTCAATATATATTTCTAGAAAAATTGACTTTGAGGATGGCCATGTCATAATGACCCATTTTTTCATATTGAAATTCAGGTTAAATGACTCTTTATGATTGAGGGAAATAATAATAATTTTGATACATATTTTCATGATTAAGTTTTATTGAAGCTTAGAATATCAATCGTTGCTTATTATAATAACATAATTAAATTAAACAATCTTAAATTAATAATATAATCTTTTAGATTTGTACATGGTTTGTTCTGTCCTAATAAACGGTTATGTAAAAGTGCTGCAATTAAAAAGGATTTTTTAAATATTTAAAGTTAAGCGCCCTTGAGATGATATTCTTTCGCGAAAACAGCACTAGAAATTAGCCAATTATTATTATTATTCATTAAGGCAAATTCAAGGGCGAGTTGTATTAATATCAGAGGGGTGAAAGTCTCCAGAAAACTTAATTCAACAAGCCTATGAAGCCATGAACCATTGCCTATCAAGCCATGAACCATTCTCTCAATGATTATCACACCTTTGGCCCAAGGGTGTGGGTTCAAAACCCGGCAAAGTTTCATAAAAGTTTATTGAAGAATTTCCATAAATGAATGCACAGTACAATAGATTTACACCTCGTTTCAGAGTGAAAGATAATCCTAGTAACACCCTGATTAGAGAACACCATTTATATCGAAACATTGCTTTAATAATGTTTAGTAGCCAGTTTAATAGTACTTAGTATGGTACTTCGCAACTTTCCTCCAACATCCACCTTCCCTCTCCAACTTCTTCAGCCGTATAATCCCATTAGCTCTGGGCGTTGGGACTCGTATATCATTTATTTAAAGCAAATGTTTATGTGGGATTCAATAAAAATAAAAGCGAGGGAGAGCTTCTTGGTACACACTATCTAGCATATTTACAAACTTCTTACTAAAAACATAATATGTATGATGTTAAAAGCAGATATTTTGACCAAATTTAAATATTTTATAAAATAATTGAACTAGCTGGAGTAAAAAACATTAGAAGCAATCATGAAGCAGAAAACACTAGGACTATAAAAAAAACTATGTTGATTCCATACAATTTATATATTATTTGTTTCCTTGTGTTTTTTCGAACTTCATATTTGTTTAGTTCTTTAGATTAAAAATGCCTGAAAAGGTAGGAAAAATTCTCACGATAAATACATAAATCATGTAGAAACACAAATAGTTTCCGCTTTATAAAAAATAAAATAATGGAATTCTTTCAACAAATGAAATAATATTAACCCTATGAATAATGATTAGGTGATTAAATTTGTTCTTTGGTCTGCGATAGTTGTCTTAGTTGTTTTAGAACCGTGTCTAAAAGTTTTTTACGGTCACGCTCAGCTTTTTTCAGGACAGAGAAAACTGACGAACGATGATCGGCCTCTTTTATTTTTTCAAGTAATGTTGCCGCCTCAGACGGGGTGACTAGGGGGTACCTACTCTCCTCCAAACCAACATCGTGTAAGTAGCTCGCCCAATCCCATCCCATGACCAGATCCAACAGTTGTCTAAGAGGGGCGAAGTAATATAGAAGCTCGCTGTCTCTGACAGCTGGCACAGGTTCACAGGCAGCAAAATGTTCACATTGGATTACATCCAGGTTAATTTGATGCAGTGCACCCATGGATATTTGTTTGTTTCCCGGATTTATTACCAAGTTGTGCATGCACACAGCAATATGCTGACAAGCAGCTTTGCAAGCTTGTCCCGCCACCTCATGAGGCAAAGTAGTTAAGGAATCAAACATATTCCGTAGAAAACTTATCATATCTGTTATAAAACTCGAGGCATGTCCAGTTGACTCTCCTAGTAGCCAATTGTAATTTTCTAATTCCAAGAATTCATCGAGTTTTCTTTTGAGTTTGTCACAAATTTGTTGCTCAGCGTCATCACGCGCCACTTTGAACATTGTACCCTGAACTTGGTCAGGTACAGTTTCGGATCCTGTGATATTTCCTATGAATTGATGAAGGTAAGTAGTAGCTCCTTCTAAGTATTGTGTGTCAATAATAATTTGAACAACTTGGAGAAGAGCCAACGAAGGTCGTCTAAATAAAGATGATAGACAACCAGTGAAAGATCGAGTTAGCAATAAAGAAGCACTTTGCCTGACATGCGCAGCCCTTTGTGATGGAGATAAACCGAGACCAGTAGAAAACTTAAGACAGGCATAAATAAATTCTTTGACCTGTCTATAAACAGCGGGAACCATAGATGAAAAAGGAAATTTTCTCGGGAATGGTTCTTTTTCAAGACCTTCCTCATTAAAAGGAAAGATAAGCAAGATATTATCATACTCCTCGGCATTATTGACTTCAATAGGAAAGAACGACTCGTTGTCTAAAATATCACGGAAGAGAGTCACCCAATGCTGCATCAATACCTCAGTATAATGTTCTGCCATTTCTTGGAGCAACCCGAGGAGGGGTCCCTCCAACAAACCGTAATATTTGAGTGTTGTGATGAAGAGCACAATTTGCTGCTTGATATTAAGGATTAGCTGTGGGTCAGTAGCTAATGAAGTATGCTTTCTGAGAGACGATGCTATTTTGATAACAGCCATACTCCACAAATCATCCAACCATTCTTTTGATACAAACCCTCCACCGGTATTAAGTAGATGATTTTCCACAATGAAAAATCCCACCACACTGTTTAAATATAAACAGTATAATTGTATAGATTCATGCATTGATGAATCTGGATCTAATACCAACTGAGCCTGTTGTTTTCGTTGATCCCGATAATACCCGATGAATTCATTTCTAATTCCCAACACAGAATGAATGTGCAGACATCGATACAGTGGACTAAAATCTACAAGATCTTGGGTACAATACGACTCGTCATTCTCTTTACTTTCTAGGTTAAGGGACTTCTTTTTATTCTTCACAATAGTTGCTAAATCACGGCCCATAATTTCTTCCGTGTGCTTCTGAGCTTTGAAACCAATTTGCGGAGTATTTTTACGGATATTTTCCAAGAAATCTGTTAGATCCGCCATTGAAGCATCCTTGATGGCCTCCCTGAGTTTGGGGACACTAGTTGAGATGTCGGCGCAGAACCTGAAGTTGCTAACACGCGGCAGCAGGACATGTTCCAGTTGTTCCAATGTCTTCAGAGCAGGATAATAGCGCTTAGAATGCACCTGAGTCAATAGTTTGGCATATGTTGTCATGAGAGGCAAACAGACCGTCATCTTCTCTACTGCAGCGGCTATATTTCTTTCTACCTGCCGACCCTGAAGAAGTTCATCTCCGTGAACATAGAGCCCATTTGCAACAGTGTGAAGATTGTTATTTAACTCTTTTACTTCAGAGTATAACGCTTGAGCATGTGATCGGACTTGCAATAAATCTCTAATGGATTCTATAAAGCCTTGGTAGTAAAAGTTACACATACGTTCAATTTCTTTGTCGTGCTGCTTGATACGAGTTTCCAGCTGTTCCATAAAGATAGCGTGTCCATTGCTCTCGTAAATGGAACGAAATGCCGGTCCCCAGTAATCATCGATTCCCTCTATTTCTTGAATCGTAGCGGTCATCATCTTAGTACCGTTATTTTTAACGGCAAGCGTTGTACTGACATCCATTCTAGAAGGAAAATTTAAATAGATAATTATTACTTAGTTAACACTTTTGCTATTCACATTTAAACCTCTATTGGTTTTTTGTTTACATTTCTGAAACAGTTGCGTTTAAATTTTCTACAGAGCAACGCATAGTTGAAAATTGATATTGATGTGATTTAGGGACATACTTACCAGTTTATCAAGAAAAGTAGGCGTAGGCTACATTCAGTTTAATATTATTATTGTTGAAAAATAATAGCAACATAGCTTGCGAATACAGTAGTTTCTAAGGTATCTATTGAACAAAATAATAAGTTATTTGAAATTACCTGTCGGTTAATTAGGCACTAATCATCAGTTAGTATTTTTATTAAAAAAATGGGCAAATTGTCGGCTGAGCTGGCTCTCAAATACAGAAATGTCAAATGTGCACAGAGACAATTCGGACTATAGAATATAGATTAAAAATATGAAATCACAGAGAGGCTGTAAACAGCTTGGTTCATAAACGCTGAAAATAGTTACAGACTTTGTGATATTTGACATTACTGCCACAGATAAACTGTTTGACAACAGTGACAACCAATGAATTGACTCACAGTAACATAACCAAGAACATAACGATGTTATCCCTTTTTGGTAATAGTTTATTCGAAAGCTTTATAAAATCAAGATCATGTATTAATTATTCTACTAAAGGTCTTGGAAAATGGGTAAGGGTTTGTTGATTTATGAAATCTCATAACGTTATTGCCGCACAGTCATAATAATATTGGGAAGGGAAATATTCGGCTCCATAATCCTACTTTCCACTGTGGTAAATATTCCCAAGTCTAACACTGAAAATATAGATTAATTATTGCGAAAAGAGTTTGTTTAATTGAAATAATTATGGTGAATCGTAGAGCTATATATAATTATGACTTTAATACATCTATGAAGTAAATACCTTTATACCATACAAATGTATCTTAACCTAACCTATTTCATCGAAAGAAGCAATCACTTTGTAGCTTGACATTATAATTTAAATAAAAAATGTTTTAGTTTTAAGCCACTTTATTTATTCACATATAACATTCGACCGATATATATACTTTCCTGAAGAAGGTTAAGTTTAACCGAAACCGGTCGAATGTTATATGTGAACAAATAAAGTGGCTTAAAACTAAAACAATTTTTATTTAAACTAACCTATTTCATTAAAAAAAACACTTGGATTTCGTGGTAGTATCACTACCGACTACGGTTTATACAAAATGGTGTGGTTTGGTTAGTAGTTTTTAATATAAATCTACAAAAATTGTGCTTTCCCCCACTTATGACAAAGTTTTTATTTAAATGCAATGTTTTCATTTATTTTTCACCTTCAAAACATATTTTGCATATTTTGTCCACAAGTTGCCTTTACAGTTTTTGATCTCCGCTTATCAAATAATCGAGGTTATTTTGAACCCTGCTAATATGCTTCTTTCTTGTAAGGAGTTTCTCTAGCTGCATTTGAAAACTTCTGCATCTTTTTATGTACCGTGTTCTTTAAAATTATTATGCTTTTATTTTAGGGGGAAGAAATAACTTCAGACATCAAGAAAGATATTGAGAGACATTGGAAGCCTGTAGTATTGTGTCCTCCTAAGTCTGAAGGCGTTGACAAACCTAAATATTATGCTCTGTCTATGTTTCCTTACCCATCTGGCCAGCTTCACATGGGGCATGTTAGAGTATATTCCATCTCGGACACGATTGCACGGTTTCACCGCATGAACGGTAAGGACGTCATTCACCCCATGGGCTGGGATGCTTTCGGTTTGCCAGCAGAAAATGCTGCCTTGGATAGACACATACAACCTCAAGTGTGGACTAAAAATAATATTGACAAAATGAAAAGTCAATTACTGGATCTCGGTTGCCACTTTGACTGGGAAAGGGAAGTCAATACATCCAATCCAAATTATTACAAATGGACGCAATATTTGTTTCTTGAATTGTATAAAGCGGATATGGTATACAAAAAAGAAGTAAGTATAATAAAATCAAACACAATTCAAACATGTTTTTAAAAGTAAACAGTATTTGTAAAGAATTTAACATATTTTAGGCTCTTGTCAATTGGGATCCAGTTGACCAAACTGTTCTAGCAGATGAGCAGGTAGACTTGAACGGTTGTTCTTGGCGTTCTGGTGCAACTGTCCAAAAGAAACATTTAAATCAATGGTTCGTTAGAACAACTAAATTTGCTGAACAGTTGTACGATGGATTGAAAGACCCCCTTTTAAAAGATTGGAGAGATATTATTCAAATGCAAAGGCATTGGATCGGCGAATGCAATGGGATTTCAATTGAATTTAAATTATTGAATGGTGAAAATGACAACCAAACAATTAGAATATGGACTGACAAGCCGGAAAAACTTCTTTATGCTTCTTTTATTGCAGTTGCGCCAGGAAGCATTTTAGACAAGATAAATTTGATATCTAGTGAGTGTAAAATGTATAAAAAATTGGTGGTGATGGCAGAGAATCCCATAACAATGAAAAAACTTCATATCATTGTTACAAATGAAGTCATTTTTGCTGAAGGCACTGATATATATTTAGGGTCTTCTCAAGTCGAGGAATCAGACAAATTATTTTTATCAGCTTCAAATATTTCATACAATGATGATGCAGATTTTTCTACGAAATCTCCCGAAGAAATTGAAGAATTAAGGAAACAAGTGTGCGAAGTAGCTAATCTAAAAAATGTTGGTGGATATCCGGTCAGTTCGAAATTAAAAGACTGGCTTATATCTCGCCAGAGGTATTGGGGAACCCCCATTCCTGTGATCTATTGTGACTCTTGTGGTATACAACCTGTTGCTGAAGAAGATCTGCCTGTTTTATTACCAGAAATTAATGTGTCTGAAAAAAGTAAAAAATCTCCACTTCTGAATGCAGATAGTTGGATTAACACAACTTGTCCCAGCTGCAGAGGGAAGGCCACTCGGGAGACGGATACCATGGACACTTTTGTTGATTCCTCTTGGTACTACCTCAGATATCTCGATGCCAAAAATAGTGATGAGGCGTTTGCTAAAAAAAAAGTATGGGAAGATTTTCCAATAGATTTATATATTGGAGGAAAAGAACATGCTGTGTTACATCTGTACTATGCTAGGTTTATGTCCCATTTCCTACACTCAATAGGTAAACTACCAGAAAAAGAACCTTTTCAGAGATTGCTTGTTCAAGGAATGGTCATGGGGAAAGCTTTCATAGTGAAAGAGTCTGGAAAGTACATTCCAGAAAGTGAAGTAAAAATTAAAAATGCAAAAAAGGGTCTTGCCGTTACAATAGCCGATAGTAAAACTGTTGAAATTGTTTGGGAGAAAATGAGTAAATCAAAATTTAACGGAGTAGATCCATCGCAGATGTTTGAAGAATATGGTTGTGACACTACAAGACTATTCATGCTGGCAGACGTAGCCCCCACGTCTTTTAGACATTGGTCCAGTGCAAGTATGTTGTATTATTGTCTATATAGTTTAAATCATGCTTAACATTTCTATCCCTGAAAAAAATTATATTCATCTACAATTCTCTTGTAGTATATAAAAACTTATTGAAATTATGTACATACATACATGTATTTTCACCTTGATGTCAGATTTCTTTTCAGAAGTTTCAAATTCAATCGGCAGCAGTCAGTGAGCGATTAATTGGGTTCACTGATCTATTTTTCTTTTATAGCGCTGTAGTTTTTACTTAGATTTCACGTATTGAAATTAATTTCATTGTTTATCTCACAGCTTTTCCTGGAATTCTGAACTGGCAAAGAAGACTTTGGCTGTCTATGGGACAATTTCTCAAAGTAAGAAGCACATTCATTGATGCAGAGGAGAGAAATATAATTTCGAATTCAAAGGAATTTATAGAAAATGAGGAAATACTGTGTAGTTCTGTCAATTACTTTGTAAGCGCCACCACATTCAATTTTAACTTTTCCTATCAACTTAGTGTCGGCATATCAAGACTGCAAGGTCTCACAAATAGTTTAAGGGTGAGTTGAATACATCTTTTGTAATTGAGTGTGTATGATCTTACATATTTACAAATGATATAAAACTACTTCATAAAATTGTGTGTAAGTTGAAATTTAGCACCTTAAAAAAATATATTTATTTTATTTCTCAATACAAAATAATATCTTCAAATCTTTACAGAAGCGAACATGAAGTTTTTGTTTTTATCATAGCTGAAATGAAAAATGGTTACAACTAGAATAGCATATTATGAAATTCATCATTTTCAGGATATTTTTTTAAAATCAACAAAGCTCCTTTAAAGTAGCTTACTCAACTCATTAAATGATTTAGTAATGGGAAATAATTATTTTTCCCAATAATAAAAGTATGCATGTTTCTGTTACAGAGATGTCCATTGAACTTTATGGCCCACAGCAAGCAATTTGAACGGGCTTTTGCTTACCAGATCATAATGTTAGCTCCTCTAGCGCCGCATTTCGCCTCCGAGCTGTGGTCTGGGCTAGTGAGTGCTGAAGGACGCGTCGACTGCGAGAGTAACGCAATCAATTGGGATAAAAATGTTCTAGAACAAAATTGGCCTGTAGTGGATGCAAACTACGAGCTAAGTTTATTATGCAAGGTGAGTAAAGGTGTCTTATGTTTTGTAAAATAAAAACATTTGTTATTTAAACAACACCAATAATTTTAATGAAATATGTAGAAAAAGACACAGAAAAGAAAAATATTAGGTTGCGACCGAGACTCGAATTCGGAACCTCTACTCCGGAAGTAATGCATTTATAAAATGCAAAAATAATGTTACACATCCTACATTAACTCAGTTGAACATGGGATAAAGGATAATGTAAAGGCTTTCTAGGCATAATCAAAATCATTGTGCACAGCAAATTGTATTCCGAATGAATGCATCTGGATTCTATATCTGCAAATAATGAACAACATATTGCCAAACTTTTTTCTCATTTTTTTACATCAGTTTATACTCAATTGCATCCTGCGTATGATTCTTCCTGGCCAAATGTTCCTCCATACAACCAATTTGATCTTGAAAAAATCAATGTCACGGGAACTATCAAATCTGTTTAGAAAAAATCGATACGTATAAAAGGCTCAGGACCACATAAAATACCTCACTTTTTTTGTAAGATGTTGTTCTAGTGTGTTTTTTACACCACTTTTTACTGTATTCCAAAAGTTATTAATATTATTTGTTTGATAGTAGTACTACCATATGAGATCCAATTACTCTAAATTCTGAATTTATATTTGATGAACACATTAACGATATTAAGAGTAAATTGTTGAAATGCTATTCATATATAGAATATCAAAGCCATAAAAAAAACCCTAATCATTATAATCTTGTACATCTCATTAGTCAGAAGTAAATTGGAATATGGTAGTGATATCTGGAACCACTTCAGCTAAATCAAAAAAATCATTTCTAAACTGCATTATAATATTTTCTCGTCTGGAACCAACACTGCATGAAATATTCTAAAACTATTAAATCTGTACAACAAAAATTCATAAGACTATTATCCTTCAGATGTAGACTAAATGCCTTACTCCAATCTTAAGAGAAATGACTTGATTTAATTTGGAAAAAAGAAGACAATCTGCTGATTTAATATGTTTTTTATAAAATTATTCACGATAAGCTTGAAACCACTCACTGTCCAAACAATATTCAGATTAAAGTTCCTAATAAATGCTATTTAAGGATTCATAAAACATTTCATCTTGAGTTATTTAATAACATAATAATAACTAATTTAATAATTCAAATGTATCCATTAAACAATGCTATAGAATTTGACGAATGTCGGCAATACTGCACAGAGCGCTAGATGTCGTGGAACCGGCCCTGCATGAATAACAATAGTTTTTCTAATACCTAAAATTGATACCTCTTGATCCGAACATGCATGAGAATTTAAAATCTGAATAGTATGCAAGCTCTTCTCAGCCTGTTTTTCCCCCTTAGAAAAAAATGTATACATATATTGTTTGTCTGTAATGACAACAAATTAATTATTTTTATTTATGATTTAACTTTTTTTACAGAGAAATGGAGAAAATATTGGGCTTTTGAAGTTCCTTCCATCTGAAATGAACCAATTGAGTCACCAAAAAGCCCTGGAATGTATTTTAAATGATGAAATCAGTTCTAAGATACCATCTAAAAACACTGCCAATACAGTCTTCGAATTATACCCAAATTGTCATGCAGTCATCAATTTTGTACAATGATACCAGCTGTTGTACTTTTATTCTTTAAAAATTGTGAATTAGGTAAAATTTGTGCTGGTACCTACTTTCCTTTTCTCAATACATATTTGAAATTTGAAGGAAAAAATTGTAGGTATAGCCATTATATACTTCGCCACCCTCAACAGTTGAGAGATCAGTTACTCCAGTCATGCATTTAATCACATTCAGAATTATGATATTTGATCAATAGTGATAATTTTTGTAGTAGATAATTGTTCATAAAGTTTCCATTTGGTTGGTTGGTATAGAATGTAGCATTTAACTGGTTTATGGTGAGAAGAACTGTCAATAACGTAAATTATTTAGACATGACTCTTTCAATAAAGTAAAACTTGTATATTTCGTAGGTATTTATGTACAAATAGTTTAAATAAAAACAGTACTCTAAAAAACCTAATGAAAATTTAAAAAAAAAACTGTTTTATTTGATGCAAATAATAATATAATTTTTTGGTCTGCTTCAGTGTTTAATAAATCGTTTATAAGAGTAAATATTTTGCAAAGAAAAAACCTCATGGGGTATATATAACCCAGTGATGCACAATCTGCGGACCATTTTGTACGGCCAACTTAGAAAAATAAAAAATCTAAATGTTTGTCATGACATTACTGATTTTTTTTGTTATACCATACCTCATGTCCTAAACTAATTCTCAAGTGGTTCCTAGTTGTTTTTGTATAAAATTTGGCCCCCCCTTCACGAAAATATAAAATACCAGAAATACAAAAACATTAGAAATTGAACATTGTTCGGGTGAAACACTACTATACCACTATCTGTTACAATTTTTCAGAACTATTTGGCCCTTCTGAAAAACAGGTTGTGCGTTACTGATTTAACCCTTCTCTGAATATTAGAATTTTCACGCTAGATTTGTCAGTAAAGAAATTTTAATCTTAAAGGTCTTATAATTTAAATAAAAAATATTTTAGTTTTAAGCCACTTTATTTATACACATAACAATTCGACCGGTTTCGGTTAAACTTAACCTTCTTCAGGAACGTATATATATACGTTCCTGAAGAAGGTTAAGTTTAACCGAAACCGGTCGAATTGTTATGTGTATAAATAAAGTGGCTTAAAACTAAAATATTTTTTATTTAAATTATAATGTCAAGCTACAAAGTGATTGCTTCTTTCGATAAATTAAAGGTCTTATGTCGCAGCCATTTATGTGCGGTATGTTCCTGAAGTGGGCGACTTGCCGACACCGACTCTAAGGTCCTGCACTATTAATTATTAATTTGTTAATTTGACAATACTATTGAGCATGTGCACGTTCTAGTACTGATGAATTTCAAAATATTTTGATATCTGAATATTGTCAATACAGTATTGCCAGTATTATTGAGCGTTTACCGAGAGGTATGGGGTTAGTGTGGAATGGCGATTACTCATTGTATGATAAAATTGACTATTAAAGAGTAGTTTAGTCACATTGAACAGCTTGAGAAATCATGTGAACAATTTTGGTAGCAAAGATATTTCTTCACGTGAAGCAAATAAATTGATTATAAATTACTGAAAGTGGTGATTTAAAAATCCTATTAAAGGGTGAATTCTATACTAATTGAAAAATGTTGGTCATAGTTGATTAAAAAGTATATGGACCTTGTCGGAACAACTTAACTTTATTTATTTACTCACAAAATTTATATAAAGTTTTTTTTTGGATGAATTTCATAAAATAAACAAATAATATATTTAGTCGATAAAAATAATTGACAATATAAGTTTCACATATTTCCTTGGAGCTCACTCTTCTATAAATGGCTCTTTGGAATCATTTACTTATTCAAATCTGGTTAAAAATGGTTGCTTTTGAATTTGGTCGCTAACTTACTGTTGATGATAATTGAAAAATATTATTCTGTAAAATAATAATTATATTATACATTTTACATAATGCCGTTTTTGTGAAAAATTATGTCAAAGGGCTTTACAATTATTATATACTCTTTCTTATTACTCATTGTTGACAACCTATTATGTGTACAAGTTTCCACTTGCAAACATACTCTTATTTAAAACATTATTTTATCATTTGGATTTACCAATGTTACGCCCAGTTCGGATAGCATATTAAATTAAAAAAATATACTTAATGGAGGGACCAAGAACTGGACTAATTCATAATTACATAAGAGTATCAATGTAAATGAAAAAAGGAGTGTATGCCAAGAAAGAGTTGTGTGGCGGTTCAACCTCTTCGCTGAATTACTAAAAAAAAAAAAAAAAACGACCAGATGTTTATTTAGCTACATCTTTTCGTCATATTAGTTTTGGTTTGAACCAAGTCATCATTATATAGTTTAAAAAAATGCATTTGAAAGTTTGAAGTTTTCAATTTAATGAAATTCTATAAATGTACGTTTAATACACTTGTGTTAAAATCATAATGGTTTTTTGTCACAAGGTTATGATAATTCGTATTTTATTTTGTATCCCTACTCAGATAGAGATCTTCACTTTGAAATAATCTTAAAAATATATTTTCATACATGATTCAAACATTTATTGTTCATATCTCAATAAATTAATACTCAATATTTTGCTACCAAAATTAGTGACTATTGATTCCTATGACAGAATTCCGAATATGAGTAACCAACTTACGTGTGTAAGGTCATTGAGTCTAACTCAATTTTGACCTGGTTCAATCCAATATTACTACGACATTTTGTTATTAAGTGGAAGAAGAAGAAGTCGAGGACGCCCGAGAAAGACGTGGCATGATCAAGTAAATCAAATACTTGAATCGGGTCATGTGAAGAATCAGAATAACAGAAGAGTATGTATGAGACGATGCATGAATGTAAATGAAGCAAGGAGTGTGTGTCAAGATAGAGTTATATGGCGGTCCGTCTTCTCTGCCTACCCCTGCGGGAGAAATTGCGTGATAGTTAGTTAGTTAAAATGTTTTATTTATTCCGATCAATCTTTTAATGTAGAGCACAAACATTTAAAATTATCTGTAACAATTAAGTGACACGCCAATATACTTTTTTAATTTTGCAAAAACATAAAAAAATATCCTTGGACAAGTACTTGCTGTAAAAAATACGAGTGCATCTAATAATATTATCAACCGTTCACAAGTAAAGTAACAAGTGAAGAAAAAACCAGCCCCTGTAGTACTCAAATATCACCGACAAACGATTTTTATGACTATTATGGCAACACCAAAAGTAAACCATATTTAACAAAATTTAAATGAAAAATAAATGATTTTATTCAATTTAAAATCTTAAAAATAAAATCAAAAAATAAAATGATTATTGGTATACAATTCAATTGGAATAATACTTTTTTTACTTTAAATAGTCAGTATTTTGAGCCTTGCTTCCGGTTAGTATATAAACGGCCGACAGCTTCCTTTCACCGCCTCTTCCTCGTATGAGCAAGGTCCGTTCACGTGAGGTTGTGTGTCGCCTTACAAAATAGGTCACACAATCCTCGTAATTTTCGTGAAATAATCTAGTTAAAAATAAAAAAAAAATAATAAAATCCCTCAAAAACCCCAAAAAAATCGAAAAAGTAGTGAAAACGTACGGGAAACAAGTGTAACTTTATTTTGAATAAGTGCGTGCGTGTACAACGTGGGCATTCCAGAATACTATAGCCATTTTGAAAAGATAAGTTGATAATAACCACGTTGTGGTCTTGCCTTTCAAAGATAAATGTGTTAGTGCTGAAGTTATAATAAAACTCAAAAATGAATCCAGGACCGCCCAACTACCCCATGGCGTCCTTGTACGTTGGGGACTTGCACTACGATATAAATGAGGCCACGCTTTTCGAAAAATTCTCGACTGCGGGCCCCGTACTCTCCATACGTGTATGCCGAGACGTAATTACGCGGCGTTCATTAGGATATGCCTACGTTAATTTCCAACAACCAGCCGATGGTAAGTATTCAATTATAATACCGGTTATTTGAATTTCCATCTGCCATATTGTACACATTTTTGCACGAAGTAAGTGTTTATTCAACTTATTTTTTTCAATTTACAGCGGAACGAGCTTTGGATTCCATGAACTTTGATATGATCAAAGGAAGACCAATTAGAATTATGTGGTCTCAAAGAGATCCATCGCTCCGTAAATCAGGCGTAGGGAATGTATTTATCAAAAATTTGGATAAAAATATCGACAATAAAGCCATGTACGATACATTCTCAGCCTTTGGCAATATTCTTAGTTGTAAGGTAGCTCAGGATGAGACCGGAGCCTCCAAGGGATACGGTTTCGTCCACTTCGAGACTGAAGAAGCTGCCAACAAGTCCATCGACAAAGTCAATGGAATGTTGCTGAATGGCAAGAAGGTATATGTGGGCAAATTCATTCCACGCAAGGAACGCGAAAAGGAATTGGGAGAAAGGGCTAAGCTCTTCAGAAACGTTTATGTGAAGAACTTTGGCGAGGAAATTACGGATGAACTATTAAGAGAAATGTTCGAGAAATATGGCCGGATAACCAGTCATAAAGTAATGAGCAAAGGTGGAGCGTCGCTCGGCTTTGGGTTTGTTGCCTTCCAAGATCCAGATGCGGCGGAGCAGGCAGTGATCGAACTTAACGGCAAGGAACTGGTGGAAGGTAAACCACTCTACGTTGGGCGTGCCCAAAAGAAAGCAGACCGTCAAACTGAACTTAAACGCAAGTTTGAACAGCTTAAAATCGAGCGTCTCAGTCGCTTCCAGGGAGTCAACCTGTATGTGAAGAACCTGGATGACACCATTGATGATGAACGCCTTCGCAAAGAATTCATGGCTTTTGGAACCATCACCTCTGCAAAGGTATGCTGTTTTTATTTTTACTTGTTAAATCATATTTTTTTGCCTTGTCAAAGGAAGCATTATAAATATTTCTTTAGCTAATGCGTGTTAAAGCTTCTATATGGGGGTTTACAAATTCACTATGGCACCCATACAAATCTATCTATCTGCCTGCATTCGTGGAATATCACCAATACAAACAGTTTTAAAGCATATTGAAATTAAACCGTCACATGTGCCTATGTTTTGAGGTTAGGAAAATTAATTGAGAATTGTGTTAAACTGCATCTCTTAATCTCCTCCATATCTTATTAGTATACACTATATTCTGTATATAATATGGCACAATTTAAAAGTGTTTTTTGAGCTGGAATCTTTGTTATTTAGTTAATGTTACTCTAAAAAGAGAAAATTTAAGAAAGCTTAGATTTGACGATTATTTCATTGAATTTTCTACAAGTCGAGCAAAGCTTAAGCGAAATGTTTTGTTATTAGAAAAAATATATTCTGTATCTTTGCTTTATAAAATAAATTCATTGACTACTGGAAAGCAGAATTCAATCTGCCAACTCGTAACATTTTTATTAATGAAAAAAATTGTTATTTATTTAAGGTTATGCTGGAGGATGGACGCAGCAAAGGTTTCGGATTTGTCTGTTTCTCCGCCCCCGAAGAAGCAACCAAGGCTGTGACAGACATGAATGGAAGGATTATGGGAAGCAAACCATTGTATGTGGCTTTGGCGCAGCGTAAAGAAGAGCGCAAGGCACATTTGGCTTCCCAATACATGCAACGTATGACCAACATGCGTATGCAACAGATGGGCCAGATCTATCAAGCAGGTGGTGGCGGCGGATACTTTGTCCCAACCATCCCCCCCGCATAGCGCTTCTACGGACCAGCTCAGATGACCCCCATCCGGGCCACACCGCGCTGGCAGGCCCAGCCTCCTGTGCGGCCCGGAGCCCAGGCCGCTACCTCCGCTTACCCCAACATGGGCGGCTTCCGTCCTGCAGCCCGAGCCCCCGCCCAGGGGGCCATGCGCAGCTCGTTGGCAGCACGCCCCATCACCGGGCAGCAGGGAGCCGTCCCTGGAATGCGCCCCGCCATGCCCGTGGCTGCCGGCCGACCTGCTTCCTACAAGTACACTTCCAACATGCGCAACCCACCGGTGCCCCAACAGGCCGTGCACATCCAGGGCCAGGAGCCCCTCACCGCCTCCATGCTGGCGTCTGCGCCCCTGCAAGAGCAGAAGCAGATGCTGGGAGAGCGCTTGTTCCCGCTTATTCAGCGCATGCACCCCGAGCTCGCGGGTAAGATCACCGGCATGCTGCTGGAGATAGACAACTCCGAGTTGCTGCACATGCTGGAGCACGGAGAGTCTCTCAAGGCCAAGGTGGAAGAGGCGGTAGCTGTGTTGCAGGCCCATCAAGCTAAACAACAAGCCACTAAAAAGGAGTAATCTTCCCACCTAACTATGAGTCGTACCTAATTTGACAAGTTACTCATCGACTCGTTTTTACACTCCTTATGTTTAAATTGTTAAAAAAAAAAAAAAATATTCCGTAATTATAAAAAATGAAAAAGTATGTGAAAAAACTAAGGTAAACATCCACTCTTCCCAAAAATGCGTCAACTACTTTAATGATTGGGAAAATAATCACTTTCGCCTTACAAAAATAAACTTCAGTAAATATTTTAACATTTAACTTTGCGCAATACTTTTACTTTACCTTGGGGTGAAATTTGTTTTTAATTGGTTACCATTTATTCCTTTCACCTAGAAGGTGGTTATGTTATTTTACAAGAGTGGTCGTGATGTCCATTTGCTTGTTTGCGTTACGTAATATGTATATGACTTGCTCAAACAAAATCTATTTTATTTGTATTTCATTCACATAAAGTAACACTTAATTCTTTTGTATTTTTCTCACCTCAACGATATGTATGGATATATTACCAGGGTTAAATAAATTTCTTTAATTTTTTTTTGTGTTTTCATTTATTTTTCTTTGAATCCGAGAATCAAAATATAAATAATCTGTTGGTATACGGAATTGGGCTCCGCTTTCGTTCCAGTTATTGGAGACCGATATTACTTTTGAAGCGGATCGCCAGTAAACCTTTAGGTGAGCAGACAAATTCTTATATTTTATTGAGTGTTGATTGCAATTTTTCTCTTTATAATTCGATTTATGAGAGCTGAATGTGGTAGTCTCTATTTGAAAGGAAATATTAATTATTTAAGTGAGGTTAGCAGTCCTTGGTCGATCTAATTCAGTGTCATGAACAGATTAAGATGGGAGTGGATGGTGAGAGGGATGTCTGAAAACTACACATGGCGTTAGGAAAAACAAGTTTTGTGAATGCTTCATGAAATGCCAGTTCTTTAAAATGAACCAGTCGGTAGAGATCTCAAATCGAAAAGTACTAGCAAATCAACAAAAAATCCTCCGGAAAAAAAGTACTGGTAGGTAGAGATTTGAAATCGAAAAGTACTAGCAGATCGACAAAAATTCCTCTTCTAAAAAAAGCACTAGTCAGTAGAGATTTCAAATCGAAAAGTATTAGTCCTCTCTTAGCTTAGGAATCGGCTCCTATACGTATAAAATGAAATGTAAATAACTGAAACTTATGCTATTCCCTTACGAATTGCAAATATTCGGTAGTAACTGGTACATTTTCGTTGGAACCCGCTTCCGGTCCTTTTTCACGAGAATTTCTCTGGCAAGCCCTTTCGCTTCACCCAAACTGCATGTTCCCCACATTTTTATAGAGCAGAAGAAAAAATACAAATATAAGAGGTCCCAAGCCTGAAAATTTTGAGAGATCCTAATAATAATATAATAACCCTCTTAATTCTACTAGGACATATTTTGTTTATATTCAATTGAGTTAAGGGAGTGTCCGGCCGTGCTAGCTACCGTCCAGTACATTTGTACATTACCGATGAATAGAGATTGGCGTTGTGACAGTTTTGAAAGAACTGTTTCAAAGTAACTTCGAGCAGTCCCAACTTCATTCATTTTTCATTGAACAAATACTTCAATTGAAGTTGGTTAAGTTGGTACTTCCGATTGAACAATCTATGGCATCTACTTCGAACTTCAATTTTTCATTCGTTCGAAAGACTGAAATATTGCATCATCCACAGTTCAATTGTTCATTCCCTTCTTCCTTCGATTTTAGTTCGAAGAATGAATGAAGCAATGAAGCAATGAAGTATCTTTTAGTTATCCGTTCCTCGTGTACCCGTGACAGTTTCTTATGATTTCTGTGCTTGTTTTGTCTATAGGACTATATAATCTCTACCTAAAATTATGGATGGCCGTTCAACGAGAAAGTGAAATATGGGCTTATTTTAAGGAAGTTGGGGTTTACCAGGCCAAATGCAACTTTTGTTCTAAAGTTATATCCATAAAAAGGGAGGCAATGCCTGTAATATGAATCGTCATTTGCGCAATATTCACCCTATTGCTAAGCAAACTGTCAAACTGTGTACAGTAAGAAATATTCAAATTGTACTTCAAGCCCTGAAAAACGTTCACATCAAGAAACTGGAAATTTCGCAATTACTACATTTGCTTTTTTGCAAATTCTCTGTATTGTACATCATTCCTTTTAAGGCATGATACCGCCAACCAACAACAACTCAAACATATGGGCAGCTGTCATCGAGAAGCAATAGACAAGAAACTAGTAATAGACAATTCATTAATACACACATAGAAGAAAAAGAAAGAAGTAGTTTTTCTACGGTATAATTTTTGTTATACAATAATGGAGGAGTGGGTTATGTGGTTGGGAGAGCTGTCCCGAATAAAACTATTGAGAAAAAACGTGACTATTATTTGGTACATTTATCGCTAGCAACCCCCCCATGGTGATTAATATGTTACTTCAATTGAAGGGTTCATCGTGAAAGGTTCATTTTGAAGAAGTATCAATTCGTGAAGCATTCACAAATCTGTGAAGCTTTTCCCATCGCTAATAGAGATGGTCGATATTCCGCAACCCCCACCCCCCACCAAGAAATATGAAGCTAGCACTACACGATCGTCCAACCGTACAACTTCGAACCCTGTTCGAGTTCTCTTCTAGCATAATGCGAGTTGGGCGAACTCGTTCAAACTCCTATGGTGTGGTGTTGTTTACCGCCGCCAGAGCGATCCCGGGCCAACTCCACCGAACTCAAGCCAACGCGCACGAACCACCCCTCTACACGATCGTCCAACTGTTGGGAGTTGGACGGTTGAACAATCGTGTAGTACTAGGGTGAAATTTCTCAGAGAGGAATTGGTTCCACAGCTCCAGTGCTTTTCGTTTTAAAAATATTTCTAGCAATCCCCCTCCCTTACGATTTTTTTTTTTACTGATGAGGAACCGGTTCCAGTTCTTTCCGTTTTCAGAATATCACTAGCAACCCCCCCCCCCCCATGAAATATTAAATTAATATGGAAATCTTTTCCGTGGACTTTATCTGGCACAAGGAGCCGGTTCCATAAATAACCGATTCCTCACCAGCCACCGGTAACTGGAACCGCAGGTACATCCAATTTCCGATATCAACCATCCCTACCGATGAAGCTTCCCGGGACCGGTTCAAAAAGTAACTGAATAAATAGCCGAAACGGCAGTTATACCCCATTTTAGATATCAACCATACCTATTATAAATGGCACTTGATAATTTTCGTTTGTTCGTAAATCCACGATATAAAGAAAAGCCTCGGCTCATAGTCTTTTTTCCTGCTAATGGCGAAATTCATATGCAAGTATTGCGCAATGTATGATTAAATCGAAATTTTAAGCTACGAGTCACGAAAAAATCAGAAATACAACTCTATCAATTTGTGCTATCAATTTTTATATTCTAATTGATACTCACTAAATACCTTATAATGAACATCTTATAGCTTATTGTGTAATTGTAATCAAATATATGCCTTCGTTATTTTCCACGTGGATCATTATAGACGCCATTACTGTTAACCACTCGTTTTTGGCGGCTTTCTCCTCTGAAAATATCTTAATATAAACCAACAGATTCAATGAATTAAAAGTGTAAACATTTTTCTGTATTACATAAGCAGAGTAATATAATAATTCGTATATTTGTTAAAAAAAATAAACGATTCACAAAACAAAAATGTAAGTAAGGATATAAAAACGTCTATCTAGCTTCTTGCAAATAATTTTGGAATTTGTGACGCACTTCGACGTTTTTGTTTTGTAATTTGTTTTTTTTTTTTAAATTAACATTACCCTGCTAATTTCATAACGGAATATTTATATATTAAAAAAATTACCCTTGGAACAAGGTTTTTATTTTATTTTTCGAATATGGTAGCTTTCCGCGTTACCAACATTACAAATAGGGAACACCAACCAACAATACACTTTTTCGCTGCCGACCAGCTGTCAACGGTATGTGGATTTCGTTTTTGTGATTTTCTAGAATTGTTGGCAAAGTTTTAAAAATCATTTTTTAAACTCTCTTTTTAAATGGGCTGATGATTTCAAAGTTGACTCTAGGATATTGAATGAATCAATTTTGTAAGTAAAAAGTGTGTCGGTGAATGTTTCACTTGTTCCAAATTTCCAAAAAACACTTTTCTAAAAGCCTTGTTATTCAAAGAATTTAACGAAATAATATAGATACAACACATATGTTTTTGGCACTAGATTTAACTTGTAGAATGCGACTTATTTAACGTTTCCTAATATTTTTGTGCAAATGCTATCACTTTGTTACACTGTTTTGTAATCTGTAATTAGTTTTCTCCCTGTTTACACACCCGATTTGAAAATCCATACTTAATTTGCCACTAAAAATAGTCCTCTGAGAGAAACAATACTTGTTATTAAGATTACTAATTCTAATGATTGATATCATTACATCATGTTATTATAATTAATTAAAACTTTTATTTGTCTTTTCAGAATGAAACTGAGTCATGGCCGACATAAATAGTGTTATACCTATTCTAAAGGCGACGATACTATCAACTTCAGGGCTGGTATCCATTGACCAATGCAATCGTAAGAATTTATAAAACATTATATTTATCTGTAATAATGACAGTTGATAGCATTATGTAAATGGTGAGTATGTTCATTGTTGACATTGGCCAACCATTTTTGGGTAAAAACAGTTAAGCCTTTGGAATGTCAGATTCTTGCGAGCTACGACTTCCGTCTTGTGCTGGGCATAAAATGTATTCTGCACGCCTTCCCCTTGCTGACTGTAATTTCGTAATAACCCACTTAAATAAATGTAGATACCATCTTATCAAATAATGTGTTTATGTATTTATCAAAATTGTATGGTTATAGTATACGTGATTCCCAGAATAGGTGCTTGTATTAGAACTTGTACTAGTATAGAGAAATGGTTTGTTTCTCCCTCATGTTCCTAAAAAAGTTAAATAAAGATTTTTTAAATATTTTTATTGTATTTTCATAAGGATGAATAAGGGTTTTTTCAAATAAACAAAATCGTATGAGGTTTTCCTGTAAATACATATATTAATGTAACATTGAATATGGGAAATATTTTTTGCTTTTACCAGTTACAGTACCCATCAATTTCAAATATTTTTTACCTGACTTGTGCCAGACTTCAAGTAATGCAAAAACTCTTTTCTGATTCCTCAATTTCATTACCTCTATTTTTTTTGTTGACAAACCATTATGATTAATTTAATTATGCTAACAGGATTTAAAGTAAAAATACCAGGTAAAGGCACTCCGGCACACTAACTGACTAACCATCACGCCGTTTCAGCATCACCGCAGGGGTAGGCAGAGAGGACGGACCGCCATATAACTCTGTCTTGGCACACACTCCTTGCTTCATTTACATTCATACATCATCTCATACATACTCTTCTGTTATTCTGACTCTTCACATGACCCGATTCAAGTATTTGATTTACTTGATCGTGCCATGTCTTTCTTAGGTATCCTCGACTTCTTCTTCCATTCACTTTCTCATCATATATTGTTTTCGCACAATGGGTACAAATCTATAAATCGATCTATTCGATAGTCTACACCTGCACACCAACGGTTAATTATATTTTTTGTACATAATTGAAAAATATAAAAATAATATTTGGATAATTTGTAAAGTGTAATTTTTGTGAAAAATCACCTCAAAGGCTCCGTGATAATACACAGTTTATTCAGTAAAAATAACCCCCGTTGAATAGTTAATGCAAGTTTGCATGTAAAATTATTTGCTGACCTACAAATGAAATTGTTGACTGCATGTCAGAATGCATCACAAATTGCAACCTGGTTTATTTTACAAGAAAGATATGCCAGCTTAGATTTTGGGTTTATTTTTTTAGAGTTTATTATTTGATATGATTTTTTTAAGAGATGTTTTTTCAGTTTTTGTTCCTTATAATCGGTTATTTTCACAATTGTTTGTAGAATTTAGTCAGTAATAGCTATTGTTCATTCCGTTTTTTGAAATATGTTTGTTTAGTCTATGTTTAAAAATTATGTTTAATATTCTAGGGGACTATCGAGAACTAGAAGGAGAATATATTCCATATTCTAAATTAGGATTTAGATCATTGGAAGACCTGTTTGAAAAGGTTCCTGGGTTCCGTCTTATTAAACAAAACAATAAGTTTTTTGTGGATGCTAGTGCTCCCAAAGAAGTGGAGCACATAACAGAAATGATAGCGAAACAGAAGTCTGCACCACGAAAATATCCAAAGAAATTTGTTCAGCGACCTGTAAGTATTTCTGTAGTATTTCATATCCAACTGTTCTGATCTTCATTTTGTAGTCAATTTAAGTATTACGCTTTTATTATGTGTTTGGTTGATGAAGATGTCAGATCTGTTGACTTTTAATAAATAAACAATATGACAAATTACTTTCCACTTCACCAGTGCGTTCTATCTTCAGTGCCAGGAACTCTGTTTATTATTCGCCATGATAATAATATTTGAAGAAGATATTTTCACCAATAGAACATACAACATCCCCAAAGATGACAGTATATTATAATTGTGTAGTACCTTCTTTTGTAATAATTTTTTCCTTAACTCATATATGATATGATTCTATTATTATTATTTAGGTTTATGTAAATAATTATGTTTAGATAGGCAGTCACTTGACTTTCACATTTATAACCGTTAAAATTGTTTTGAGGTGTGGTATATTTTATAACAAGGAGATAAGTACCAAGAGATTTCACACACGTGACACATGAATCTTGTGTTTTGTTTTTTCTTTTCCCGCCTACCACTATTAGCGCATACGTAGCAGCGCCTCGCGGGCTTTTGGTTTTTTTCTGCCGGCGGAATTAGTTCAGGCATATATTGTCGGTAAAGTTTTTAGGGAAGATTCTGTGCGGATTTGAGCTCGTGGAGGTTGTGGGACGTGGCAATTCAAATGTTTTACATTTTTGTCATATTTTCCTATGAGCTGCTTTATTACATATAGCTGGAAATCAGCTAACGGTATTTTCATTCCAGTAACTGATTTATAAATGGCAAAAACATTTAACAAATATAAATCAATTATGTGAAAGGCCACTTTCTTATACCACTTGGTGAATTTTCTCATACAAGACAAATTACTCAAAATCATATCAGTCTTGTCAACTGCACCCATTGATTTATTATAATCAAGCACACATTTTGGCTTTAGTATGGGCTCACTGGTTTGATGGTTTGTTTTACCGGAAGCTTCCATGGAATCGTCATGCAAGGTGGTCAGGCATATGTACGTCTCTTTTGTCGCATCATTTGAGGGCAAGTAGTGATCCACGAGATTTGTCCTTTTTTAACTTTCGAAAATTAGGCATCATTTTCCGTTTTTTTTTAACAGTCCCGCAAGTATTTGTCTTGTTGTTATGCAGATATTCTAATAACTTGGGACTCGTATACCAATTATCAAAACACAAATTGTGTCCTTTCCCAACATAATCTGTTAATAGCATAGTCACAACGGCCCCAGTCATTCCAAAATTCTGTTTGTCTACAATATCACTTCCATCTCCACAGTAAATAATAAAATCAATAACATAGCCAGATGTCACATCGCATAACACAAACATTTTAATACCAAAACGATGTCTCTTTGATGAAATATATTGTTTGAACATAAGTCGTCCCTTAAACACTACAATACTCTTGTCTATACACAAGTATTTCTGTGGCACCATTGATTCCATAAAAATATTTTTCTAGTATGTTCTAAAAGTAATCTAATTTTTAAAAGTCTCTCTGGAACTGGGAAATTTGAGTCCGAAAAATGTAGCATTTGTGATAATAATTGGTACCGATCTCTCGCCATTGTTTTACTAAAGATAGGAGCTTTGAGGAAAATATCACTACTCCAATGTTCTTCTACAGTCAAATGCTTATTCCGTGTCATCAACATGGACAAAGCAAAGAAAGTGTACATTTCTGGTATATCAGTATCTATCCATTTATGTGTACGGGATTTTGGAGTTGGTTCCTTCTCGCCAAGCTTAAAGTAAAATTTGTTTGTTTCTGCAACAATTTTCTTCATTATATATTTATTCAGAAAATGTTAAAAAAAAATTAATTCCTGAAGAATTTTTTGTTAGGCTCTTGTTTGTTATACCTGACTGAAAGTCGTCGAATTCATGAATTATTGGGATATGGTGACTAGATGTCCAAGACCCAAAATCATCATCATTATGTTCCTCGACGACCTCAATGGGTTGCATTTCTATATCTATATTGTCATTCGATACATCAGATGGCTCATATTCTTCTTCGGACATTTCAAAATCCGAATCTAGCGCTCCGACAAATTCTGTCGATTTGTTCTTCGGATAGGTTTTGGTGCTCCATTTTGGGTTAGTTATCTAATATTACAAGAACATAAAATGCTGAATTAATGTGACTAATTGAATCGTATTTGTACTCACAATTTGTATACACACACAATCCTGCTTATTTCCTTTAAATGTTTTTATAACTCTTGCTTTTATAATAACAAACATCACTATTTCACGTAAACTTTAACAGATCACAAAATATAAAACGTAACCAACATATGAGTATTAATAATTAGAACACCAAACTATACTTTTTTAAACAAAATGTAGGACAATGAAAAGTTTTTTCATAAAATGATCATTTTTTTAATATAAATAAACAAAAGTAATGCGCATTCACGTAATCAACGCTCTGACCGCTCTATACAAACCCGGTGAATCAAGTGCGCAGGCGCGCGAGTCGGCAGGGCGAGTGGCGGGAAGATTTGAATGTTTACGTGGAGGGGATCCCGACCACCGGCCACGGATATTTACGATTTGAGAATGTATACAGAATGTTAAATTAAAAATATTATAGGTGTCGCTAGCATGACAAATGTATGAAGATATGTGTGAAGATTTTACAAATTTGTTGAGGCATCCGCAGACAGGGCACGGTCGCGCCTCATATGCTGAGGCGTCTGCGTTAAATAGGTTAAATACAGCACTGTCAATATTTAAAAAAAAATGATCTCTTTGAAAAGGAGATGGAAAAAAAAGTTGAGATGAAACAAAAAGATCTTACAATAAATTTGTGGAAACTAATCCAAAAAAATTGTAACATTATTTGCACATTTTTATTGTAACAATTATAACAATGATTTGTAAGACCTAATATAGCTTTCTTAAATTAGTTTATTTTTTAACAGACTGGGTACATTCCAGGACAGACATTTTCAAATTTGTACATTTGAAAAAACATGAAGCAATTATTGTTGTTTACGCATTCATAATCTACATAGCTGAGTCTTAATTACTCTAGGTAGGTTAAGTACCCTTTAAGCAATGTTAAACCTAATTTGCTTTTCCCATTTAGTTGCGGCGTTTACACGGCGACTCATCACCCTGGAAACCACGTGTTCCCTCAAACACTTGGAAATCAAAAGTAAATACATATTATGATAAGCCAAGGGTAAGTCAAGTTGCTTAAATATTTATAGTTTGTACAGAACTCACCTACACTGCTAATTATGAAATGACACATTGTGACTTGATTTAGGAGTGGAGTGATGTTAGCCCACTTTAATTTGGTAAAATTTATATTTTAAGACATGAATGAGGTCACTGTGGAGCTACTGCATATCTCATCAGTGTGTGTGTGTGTTTTGTAAATTAAGGTAGAGCATACTTTTAGCAATGTGCTCTCTTTAACCTGATACACGCCTGTATCATATATGATATTTTGTAAATAAAGGTAATAATAATAATATTTGGATAATTTGTATAGCGCCTTTTTTGTGAAAAATCACCTCAAGGGCGCCGTATAAATCTTAATGTCTACTTAATATTAATTCCTAATATATATAGAGCACACTTTTAGCAATGTGCTCCATTTAACCCCTTCAGACTTTAATTAAAACTGGCAGCGGTAAAAATATTTGATACTTGATAACAACTCAAGAATTATTTGAAAATTTTTGAGGTTTAAAAAAAAAATCCTTATATCGTAGAACCCCGTTAATTTGAAAAACGCGTAAATTGGAAATTTTTCGGAAAAAATGTGAGTGGAAATTTGGTAATTCGAAATTCGGTTTTTGAGGTTCCGTGAATTTCAAATGAATGGAGATTTACTGTTTGTAGTTTATAAGTTATGCTATGTTTGGTTGAATATGCATTAGGTCTCGAAGAGAGTGTTTAAAAATTTACATGGGAAAAAAATATCAACCATAAATACATGCTAAAATCTATTTTATTTAATATAAAATAACATTTTTACTGATAAATTTAAAAAAAAACATAAATAATAAATACACATCTAAATTTAAATTCATTACTAAATAACTATCAGATAAAAATCCGCTTCCGCAGGTTTTTCCTCCTAGGCCTTTTGGTTGGGTTACGCCCAATTTTAGTGTTGGTGACCATTGCGTGTGTGTGTTTATATTGTGGTATTTTTTTGTCTTTTATTGTTATATCTAATTCCATTTTAAATTACAGCAACCCCCACCAATTGAAAATAGGAAAACCAAAGATAGGTTGGTATACCCTCCGCCTAAACCAGTGCAAAAACCCTTACCGCAACCGATTAAGAAAGTGCAACCAGTCCAGTCAGCGCAGCCAGTGCATCCCAGTCCAGCGAGTAAATCCATACCCAGCAAACCTACATCAAGTAAACCCATGGCCACTAGAATCAATTCAGTCCCTGCGCTAGTAAAAGAGAAAGAGGTCAAACCATCTCCTACATCGACCTTGAGTGGACTAAGACCTGGAGACATCTTGGCTAGGTCGCTCTCAACACCTAATGTTAGTGTATTTAATTTATCTATAGACGTAATACAATGCATGTAACGTGGCATAAATACTAATTGATAGGCTTGGGGCAATGCAGCCTATCGCAAATTAGTCAAATATTCATAATAAATAATAATATTAACCAGTTTATATATATTCTGTACAATGTATGTAATCGTTATATTTGCAGACAAGTCAGAATGGTTCAAGCAGTGCTCCAAAAGCAGTAACATCCATTACTCCACCTTCTAGCGCTGCCAACAGAATGAGCAACTTGCAAAACACTCTACAGATTGCTCCTCCTGAACTACCGGTAAGTTATGTTAGTGATATGATAGGATAGGATAGGATAGACATAATTCAATTTTATCTTAGAGAAACTCTTGGTCCCCGGGGTTGTGGAAGGCAGGAGAAGCAGAGGAAGATCATGCAAATGTTGGACTGACAAAGCCTTATTGTTTAGTGTTTGAAAGATCGGAGTCCGTTTCATCAGGGCAATTGGCATCCTCAGCCCTGAGGGAACGAATGAAAAAATTGTTACATTGCTCTTCGCTGAAGTGTTCTCAATTCATATTTTATCAATAGTATTCAGTGCTTCTTCGGAATGTGCAAATATTATAATATATTGAAATTTATTTTGGTGATATTTACATTTAATAATTAAAATGATGACTAGTTATGATTTTGACGATAGAATTGGAAAATGAAAATTAATATGTACTTATTATTACATATTATTATTGTCTGTCTTATATCCAGAAGGTTCAACAACAACAACAAAAGGTAGAACCGTTTGATATCAAGACTCGCCTTACAAGATGTTGCCAGGAAATAGGTTTACCAGTCCCTGTGTATAAAACTGTGGAAATTAAAAACAAAGGCCGTGGACCAGCGTCGTATGACTGCAGCTTAAAGGTTAACACATCATTTGTAATTCTTTATAAAATAAGAAATAAAAATAAAATATTATTTTTTTATCATTTAATCATTATTCACAACATTATTTAAAAAAATGTTTTCCTAAGTACTTTTTTTACCCCGTCTACTAATAATATGTAGGGTTTTTTTGGCCGCAAAGGTGACATTGCCATGAAAATGCTATTACTGTGTACTAAGGCATCAAAATTATAAATTTCTATCTACAGATAGGATTAGAGCATTCCTTCTCAACCTATCCCGCCTCTCAACCTTCCATGGAGCTGGCCATGGAAAGTGCAGCAGGAAAAGCATTACTTCATCTTCAAAAACTAATCGTTGAAGATACTCAAGCCTGTACCGAACCCAGCGTTGCTATTGCTAGAATAATTAGTCTTGTGGCATTACACGAAAATGGTCTATTCGCATACACCGTTCCAGGAATGTACAAGTAAGTCACTTTACATACAAAAATGTATTTATATTTGAACTATTTACTCACTATGTATCTCCTTTTTGTGTAGATAATAAGAAAATAATAATATGTACATGGCCTGTTCAAAAGAAAAGGTGAATTTTGAAATTTCGCGGGCTGTGTACATTCGATTATCAATTTTATTGTTTGTTATGTTGGTACACATATGTTTATCATATGTTAGCATCAACCATTTTGGATTAGTGGTTTGTTTTTGACAACTGGAAAGGTTAGTCACGTTTTTGTGTGTTCTTTGATTTTTTACTTTTGAAAAAAATGGATCAAAGAATAAAATCCATGATTTGTTTTTCCACAACTCCAGGACGCTCATCGTCATTAACATCTTCTCGGCCTTCTGTAAAGCGCTTGTACCACTTATAAAACACTTTTGAGACAAAGTAGACTCGCCGAATGCCACAGTCAACATTTTAAGTGCGTTGGAGCACTTTATTCCATTTTTAACGCAAAATTTAATACATTTTTTTCACAAGTAAGAAATCGAAGAACACACAAAAACGTGACTAACCTTTCTAGTTGTCAAAAACAAACCACTAATCCAAAATGGCTGATAATGCTAACATATGATAAACATATCTGAACCAACATTAAAAAAAAAATCAAAAATCGAATGTACACAGCCTGCGAAAATTCAAAATTCACCCTTTTCTTTTAAACAGGCCTCGTATATAGATTAAAACTGCTTCTTGGAGACTAGGACTTAGGCGAAATTTGCAATTGAGACGAACTACTTCATAGGAAGGGACACAAAGTGAGACGTTCTGAGGCAATCAAGTGATTTACTGAGAGTATAATAAAATGTTTTCAGAGAGGAATACAAAGAGAAACTCCCAAAGAATTGGCTCAATCTGGTAGACAAATGTCCCATGATACTCAAAGAGGATGGGTTCAATGGACTGCTTATTCTACTACCCGTTGACCCCAATCTGACAATTGAAACTTCTTCAACATGCTCGTCCAATGCAAGCAATGACCAAAATCAAATATCCTTACAATTTCCTGAAGATCCTGTTTGGAGCGTGTTTGTAATGTCGGCCCACTCAACTGTGGAAATTTGGCTCAGGATAATTGGTGAAAATTACAGCGTATGTATTAAGATTGTATTTTGAAATTTCTTAAATTGGTTTTGTTATTGAATATAAAGTCCTTGAATGTAAATATAAATCACTCGATGCAGAGCAGTCAGCCAACAATGAAAATCACATTTATATACGAGCCGTCTTCAGTTCGGCGTTGGTTTAGTTACACCGGATGTAGGCGATTAAATTAGACGCATAAGCCCGTTAATGAGGCAAGTTTTTCGCCATTCCGACCTTACACCACGCATAAAATTTACACCTCGTTTATAAGTAAGGGGGGAGGGCTTTTCCTTGTCTTATTATTAGATAAAAGTGTGCGAGTTGCTATTTTTTAAATTATTTATTTTTAATTTCAATCATCTCCCTATGCAGTTATTCACCAATATCTAAAGAGAGCAAATTATATGTAATTGGTTTCAGGAAATGTTTGAAACACTCACAACAGACATGGAGGACCACTTCACACACAACCCTGAACCCAGCAAAAACATTGTCCAGGGGGGATGGTACGCCCTGAACTCTGAAAACTGTTGGGTGCGAGTTCGGGTACTGGAACTGAACCACCAGGAGCGAACAGCTTTGTGCTTCTTCGTGGACAGTGGTGATGAGGAGGAGCATCCTTATAAATCCTTCTATGATCTGCCGCCTCAATTCCATAGTTTGGCTCCTCAGGTACTGTATTCAAAACTAAAATAAAACTATTTAGAGTAAATGACATGGTTAGCTTATTCACTTATCCGAAACGCAGTCGGGCGAAGGTTGAATCCCACATCGGGTACTGACTAGCTTAATCTCAAGACTTCATAATTATGACAGCATTAAAATAATACATTTATTCATGCAAAATATTTATGTACTATTATTTTTTTTATTACAGGCAATATTATGCAGATTGGCTGGTTTGGAAGAATATGCGACTGTAGATGGGATGGGAGATAGAAATTCATATTTATCCGAGACCCTGACCGGGAAAGTTCTAGTGGCGGAGGTCCTCCAGGCTCCCGACGAATGTTCTCTAGAAGATCCAACCATCACCGTCATCTTATTTGACACCTCAACTAATGATGACGTCAACTTAAATAAAGAAATACTCATTCGAATGAGCCAACTGGCCCGCTCACCTAAATTGCCTGCGGTTTGTAAAATATTTTAGAGAGGAAGCACTTAGTGCGGGTTTTTTCAACTTTCATCACATTTGACATCATCACAATTTAATGATTAGCGCCATTTTGGTTTTTTGACATTTGAACGGATCCCGTTAAACACCTTTGAACAAATTGTGTTGGCTAAAAAGCATAACAGTCATGTTTTTATGGTTGTCAGCTGATCACAATTTGTTTAATCCTTTAACTGCGGGTAACGAGAATAGACAGGAACGGTCGCCGTGCCATCAGTGCAGATCCCGAGTAGAGCCGATTTGATGTTTCCTCTCGAATAGCGACATCTCTACGCATTTTTTAAAAAACTTTTTTTAGTTTCATTCAATAGATATATTTGTCCTCTAGAAGGGGGAATTTTTTAAATTTTGATATTACCATCAAAAACTCCATGTCCTGATCGTTTTTCTGTCTGCCGGGTGATACGCGTTTCACGTAGGGCCGTGTATAGTATGTTTTAGAATGTATTGTCCGTATTTGAGATTGTTTATATTAGTCCGAAATATAGGACCAACCTTATTGTTATTGGCATCAGAGATCTGTTTGATTATTCTCTTATCTAAGCAGTTTGATTAAATGGACCATATTCATATTATCTAAAGTGATCACATGAATCTTTTATTTTGTGTTATGAGTAGTGCACTTCTTACATTAGTTTTTGTTGATGTTCATAAAGCATTCTCTGTTCTTTTATGGTAATTTTAAGTGGACAAAAAAAGAAAAATAAAATAAAGATAGTGAAACAGGTCCTGTCCCAATAAGTAAGTGCAAAACGACTGAGAAACCTAAAGTGTCTAATATGGCGTATTCATATAAATTAGTCTTTGGTTTCCAGGAGTACAGCGAGGTGTATGTGACGGATGTGACGGCCAACGGGAAGGTGTGTGTGCAGATACACGACCACAACTGGAGGCAGCTGCAAAATATGATGCAGCAGATTTCCTCAGGGCCTTTCCCCAAGGAAGCCCTGCAGGCCTCCTTTGGCCCCCTCAACCCTACGCCGAGCGTGCTGTACCTCGTCAAATCCCCTGAGGGAGAATGGTAAGATCAGATTTTTGATCAATGTCCCCTATGAAAGTTCTAAAGACATTGTTCGATTCGGATCGTCAAACTAACAATAATCATGCCAGTTTGTTTACTCACATAAAAAATTATATATGTTGCACATAATTAGCTTCAATATTAGATGAATATTACAGTAAACATTAAAATTTTATATGATTCAGAAGTTGTCTTTAACCTTTTAACCGCTAAATAAATATATCTAAGCAGTCGTCCCTACGCGGCAAAATTTTTGTTCACGCATTTTTGGTTGAATGTTATTTTTAAAACGATCCTTTTAGGAAAAAAAATAAATCATCACATAAATTATGAACTATCCTAAAATCATCCTCCAACATCAAGGTATCAATAAATATTCACTTGAGATAAACCCAAATTAATATAACACCATAATAGTGTTAATATAAACAAGCGCGGTAAATTTCAACGAGACAAGGCGATCTATATGGACGCTTTATAGGGTTTGCGTGCGTGATTCAAAACTTTGACTGAAGGCTGTCCTCGGGCTCTCGGTTTTATTATTTTATAAGATAAACAATGAAGTAGTTGATAAAAATTCTCAGAGATGTCAATCCACAAATGAATATTCTTATTTTTAAAACAAATTTTGCCTAAATACGGCATACATGTGCTCGAAAACGAAGTCGAAACTTGAAAATGACTAGTCAGCGGCCGTGTGGTGCGAACGATTTGTAGAAATGACTAAAGTCACTCGCCGCGGTGAAAGAGTTAATGATTAAAAAAAGGTTTTTGCCAACTTGCTTTTTTTATGAAATCTGACCAAAGCCCAGATCCGATCTTTGATCAGATATTATTGCCTAAAACTAGAGGCTGAAATTTACCACACATTTGAGTATGCCGCTAACTTCAGCCTCAATGGCTGTCATTATTTAAATGTCGTATTTGACTAATGCTTGATATTTTACAATAATTATTTCATTTGAGAGAAATAAACATAAAACTTAATAATCCTGACACACCAATCTTCACCTATTCGAATTGTTGTAAAAAACCTAAGAGTTTTGTGTACTAACATTATAAAATAACTAACTTACAACAAAAAGTAGGGCTAGTTTTTGGTGCGTATGTCTAAGCGAAGACACCTATACCAAAATGTCTCAATACTGAAAATTTTGCTCCATTTTTAATCCATGTTAACTGATCTTAATGCCTCATAATTTGTTTGAAATTCACAGGAGGCGTGCATTTCTACGCAGCGGTATCAGTGACGATACCAACGGTACTCCGTGCGTGTCTGTCAGGTACATTGACTATGGTCTGACAGAGAGAGTTCCTGTAAAGGATGTCCTTCTTCTCAGGAGAATATCTGAAGCGCTAAACGAGTTTCCACCACAGGTAATAAATAATCTCTGATATAATATGATATCACATATTTTGCAATTCTGTTACTAATTACTGAGCCACTGTTTGGTGGTTGGCCGCTCTATGATTGCCTCAATTTATTTAAATGCGTACATTTAAATAAAATACAGAACACTAATCTTAACTATAAAGTAGAAAATATATTTTGTCTATAGCAGCAAAAACTCTTGATTATAGCAGAAAAACGGTGAATGCTGGCATCGTCAAATTTAAATAGTATTTTTGTCTAGAATTTCTAGAATGCTCAAACAGCAGTCATTTCCATCTTGAGCTACGGAGCTTTGAAATATCTAATAAGATTTGAAATAAGACAAGATGCCATATTGTTTATTCTATATTTTTTAACTGTCCATTAAGTAAAATGATTCTGAAAAAAAATAGTGTTGAAGCCGAGTAGAAAATTTATTCCAATATTATTTTTATTATGCAGTATTTAATATTGATATGAATTTCTATTTTATTTTCAGGCACTCTACCTTACCCTAAACAATGTGGGTAATATAAACCCTGAGATGATGCGAAGACTGCATGAACTGATCCCAAAGGACCAAGTAGTGTTGTGTAAACAATGTAACCCTGGTTCTAACATTGTTGAGTTATTTGTTCGTACAAAACCATTAAATTTGTTATGCAATATTAATAACTCCCTTACAATGGAAAAGGATTTGGAGAGGTACTTACTTACATTTAATTTTATAATGTGACATCTCACTAGAGCTCCCCTGTCTGTAGTGGGTAAAGGGATACCGGATCTTTATCACTGGTGATACAGGTTATATTGCTAATAATTCATTGTTTTGCGGTGTACGCAAACTATTAGCTCGCCCAGTCTTTGGCTTGTCTATTTTGCTATCTTATAAATAAACATGTTTGTATAGTTAAATAAATCACTTAAAGAAAATATAAACTTACTATAATCTTTTAATTTGTTTCAGCATGAAATTAGGCGAAGGCCGTAAGGCAGACCCATTAGAAGCTCTCCATAAAAAGAAAGAAAGAATATTTTCTCCTCTGGGATTAGTATTGAATGTTAACAACACAGTGGCAAAAGATGCTGCTGATTCTATGGAGCCGGTGCCTCGGTTTACCATTCCCCAGCTGGGGAGTCTGTTTAATGTGCAAGTGTCTCTGGCTGCCAGTCCGTGGAACTTTGTGGTGAGCCCTTCATTGTTAATTGCTTTCATTCTCTAATGTAGTATTTGTTCCTGCCGCTAAGTTGGAACTGATCATGGAACTTTGTAGTGAGCCCTTATTTGCTAATTTATTTTATGTTTTAACGTATCGTCTGTTTTTGTCAATGGTATGCCTTTACACTATATCTATCATTATCCTACTTAATACCAGTGCCATATTTTTATTTATTTACGTTTGTTGGTTTTTACTGCAAAATGTATAAAATAATAAAGACAAGCTATTTGTTTATATTTTGATGCCCAGAAATTTGTTGTGTATTTTTTTGCACTTAACCGGGAATCGAACTTGCACTTGATCCTAAGCCAAGCATTGTAACATCATACTACATAAGTGTAAATACCACATTACCCTCATATTATAATGATTGCACTCAACTAACCAAACTACGCGCCGGATATATACGCACATTTCTCTGCTGGGGTAGGCATGCAGGATGGAATGCCACAACTCTGTTCTGGCACACTTCTTGCTTTATCCAAATTCCTGCATACTTTTCTATTATTCTGTATTTGATTCACTTGATCATGCCATATCTACTAGGAAATTCCACAACTTATTTTATAATCTGTATATACATACAATTTATTCTATAAATATATTCCTTATAAAGTTCTCACATAAGAAGTTTTGTTTTTTCGGTCCCTTGAAGACAGAAATGCAAAAATTACCCAAATAATCCCACATGTAACGTTTTACCACACAAGTTTTTTTTTTCTGTCGATGTTTATGCAATTCATTTGTTTTACAATAATCAGGTTCAGCCATACAACCTGGTTCCCGAGCTACAACAAATGCAGGGAGATTTACAGGCAGCGTGTCCAATGTTGCCAACCAACAGGATTATGAATCCAATTGTTGGGAATGTTTATGTGGCAATTCACACCAAAGACCAGCAGTGGTATAGGTAAGTTATTTATTTTACTGTAGAGGAATTTTAACTCACATTGCCGATTATGTTGGCCTAACGGGCACTGTATAGCGCCGATCATATATAATTCAGCCACAGGAAGAAGGTAAACATATAATTGTGCATTACTTATCCCCCTTTCTCCAATTTGATGTACGATTGATTGATTTCCTGCATTCTGCCTATCAATGTTTTTATTCTATTTTCAGGGTAAGGTTACAAGGCATCTATTCCCCAAATTTGGCATCGTTATACTTCATAGACTATGGTGACCATTGCATGGTGGATGTAGAAAATTTAAGAGAGTTACCAAGTATGTTCAAGAAACTACCGGCGTTGGCTATCAAAGCCAAACTCCACGGTGTTTCTCCAAAGAACCAGGATTGGGCAGTGGAGGACTGCTTGAGATTCCAAGAGTTGGTTGAAAACCAATGCTTTGTGTCTGTGATAGAGAAGAGCGAGATAGATCCCATTCAGAAGGGGGAGGTTCTTCTCCTCCTCAACCTGGTGGACACATCCACCCCCGAAGACCTGTACCTCAATGTTCTATTGGAGAGGGAAGGGAGAGCCATCCTACACAAGGAGAAATAAGACCCCATGCAAGAATGCCTTTGCCAATGAGTATTTAACTTATCACTAATCCCTTTACTGGATATCCTGCCTGCAGCATGCAGAATTACGCCATATAAAAGACGACACACACACATACAGGTGTGCACTTTTTATTTTGACTGATTATTTGGGGGAAATGGATAAAATATTTTTTAATCAATAATATATACTACTACATACATACATATTTATTTTATAAATAAGTTTTAGCGAAAGTGAAATTTTATGTTTTTAGTAAAACCCACTTAAAAGTTCCCAATTGAGAAGTTTTCAAGCTTAAGTTGTTTTTTCGGTCCCATGAAATTTCATACAAAATCACTATTTTTTCCTACAAAAGGTTAACAAAAACGGTATTCCGCCTAAGAAGTTTCAAAAGTCCGGTGATGAAACTATTACTAAGGAAAACTTGTGTCGAAACTGAAAATGTACCCTTTTTCCGAAAGTCAAATTAGTGAGCTAGCATTTTTGGTTGTGTTTCCTTTGGAATTTGTATTACTATTCATGTATTTTTCGGCTTTAGTGACATTGTGAGCAAGTTCTATATTTGCACTCTACCACAATACAACCAAAAAACTAAAATTTGAGAATGTTTCATTACGTTATTGTGTTTGAATGATTTTGTATACCATCAAAAGTGTCAAACTTTCATAAAACAGATTTAAATAAATTAAAATATAAAAAAAGTTCCATTGCCTATTTATTAAATAGTATTTTTTGCGTGTGAATGCCGGCAACACAACGAACAGCGTATGCATTATAGTCGCACCAATTTACATGTGAAACGTTGTGTATTAGACTTTGGTGAAGGGCTGTTCTCGAATGGAATTTTTTAAACTAACACCATATGGAATATGGCATTGAAAGTTTGTTATCTCTTTTGCCGACAAGGGATTAAAAATATTAGAGAATCGGAGGTCTTTCCTGTTTATTTACTTAACTGAACGTTATTATTTATTTAGCTTGAGCGTATTGTCTTCATTAGTACTTCTTAAACCTCAATGAACATGTGCTTATCAGTGGCAGCTCATGATTTTTGGGTTTGCTATATAAGAGTTTAACTGTAAATCAAACAAGTTTTTTTAAATTCACCAAAAATTCTTTAAATAATAAATATCAATCTTTGGTTGGTTACTATCAGATATATTCACAGAGAAAAGAAAGAAGCAGAGGTGGCACTAGGGGCAATCAGGCACATCGCAACCCAATCAGGCCTAGTGGGCGTATCTAGACCAGTATTATTCCAGCGTCCGACTTGAGTAGACAGTTCTTCAATACATATTGTAATTTGCAAGTTTGTTGCAGTTTTAGGTGTAGTGTGAAATATAGTAAAAATCATTTAAGAATAATGCTTAAAACTAAGGAGTGTGTTATTTTTTCCTTGTAAATACTTTTATTTTTGTTTTTTGTAATAAATTACTGTGGTGTTTTCACCATGTGTCGATGTACCCCATCTCAGTTTCATAGTTTTTCTATTCACCTCTAGATGAACATCGCCTGGCTTGTAAAATAATATTATATAAACTATTTTTTCCCTCAAATTACACTTCACAACTACTTTAATTGAAAGTTGTGCACAGATTGATTATGTGTGTTTCATGAGTACACTGCTAGATGAATGGGTGCGGAAATTTTGAAATCACCCCGGCACTTCAACCTGCGTTCTCAAAGTTGGCGACAAAGGTCTGCTCTGAAGATATGCTCCTATTGCCGCCTGCGCTCCTTACTTCCCCCTTGCATATATTATGTTTTTTGGTAAAATTATAAGTATTATGTTTTTCATGATAATATATCGATAGATGTTTATGCTGAATTATAACATTTTAGACCTATGTATGGATATACATAATAATATGTACTAAATATGTGAAAAAGCTCCTAGACACTAGACTAAGTTATTTAGAACTCATCTGCTTTTGTACTGAATTAATCCATTATTGTGATTCTTATAAAAATAAATTAAATGATTTATGAAGCCATTAATAATTATTCCAGTAGTGTTTAATTTGAGATATATGTTAGAAAAAAGTGATACTAGTGTTTCATTTTTATTTTCAATCACTTGACTTGACTGACGCTTAGAAATTGTCAAACTAAGATCTAAATTGCTACTTACCTGCCTGATAATATGTGAAATTTAACATTAGTGAATTATTTTGCTTAGCTCTTGTAATTTGAATGAATAGTAATTATCATTTTCTCATTTGTATGAAGCACGTCATTTTGTATGGCTATTTCTAAATGGCAAATTTTGTCAAAAATGGCATTTACCTTAAATGAATAAATATTGTATAAACAGGTTATTTCACTGGCTCATTGAAAAATTTATGTATAAACAGATTTGATTGTAAAATGAATGTATGTACAATCAACAGGTACTATGGAGACTGCCCATAACAAACCATTCTTATAAAAAAATGTACAAAATCATCACATTTATATTAATTTATTATTCATCTTAAGATTTTTATTTTTAATGATTTGTATATCATTAAAATTAGCATTTAATACTTTCAGGTGCTAAAATGTAGTAATTTGCTGTTTAGATCTTAGGTATTTTTTAGAAAATCCTCTATCACCATAACAGTTTAGAATAAGGTTTTTTCATAAGAATAAGTGGTTTAGAAAAATCATACAATAGTATAGTACATTTATTATGTATTTTCATTGCACTGTCTCTGACCAAAAAGGATATTTTATTTTACTTGCTACTGCTAAAATATTATGTTGTATGAGAAGTTATGTGTTAGGTTTTATACAGCTGAGCTCTTCTTCAAATCTCTATTTGTTGAGTTTTCGAAAATTTGTATTTCTGTTATTGTTTTATTTATAAGAATAAATTCATTACTTTGTATATAAATATCGGCACATGTTCTACAAACTTGTTAATTATTGAAGTACTCGATTCCATTGAGTAGGTTGCTTTTCATATTTTTAAATAATAAAATAAACTGAAATACAATAATGAGGTTTTAAACTTTTTCTGCACCTGGAGTTTCAATCTTTGTATTTAATTAAAGACTAAGATTATTTCAGTTCTTAAATAGACTTTAATACATGTTTAGATTATCACCACAGGAAAGCCAAGTTGCTGAAACCGCCACTACCTATGAATATATTTTTTATAGGGGACTTTCTGAAATACGCCTGTTGGTTTTGTAGGCAACGATATAATGAACCTCTTAACACATCCCAGCTACCCGGACCTCGGAGGGCCAACTGAATTAGGTAAATGTTAAGATGTTCATCAGAAGATAAATATTAAGCAAATTAGACAATTAAAATAGAAATTATAACATGTAAATCCATAGAAAAAAGTATTTATGTTACGGGAGCTGAGCTCCATTATTATTTATTTTTACGGTTATAGCTTAGATCTTCGATTGAATCTTAATAATTGAATTCGTAATACTCCGTACAAGGATCTTTTCACTAGTGTAGAGGGTCCAGAGCTAGTGTGACCATGGCATCTCCACTTAGAGAATGTTGTGAAGCTGAAGGGAAAAAGATGGGGAAGAGGAAGGTAGAAGTAGCTGGTAGATTTGGTCACCAAACACAACTAAAACCATTTCAAGTAACATTTTGATTCTGAATGTTAGTCTTTTACCAAGGTTATACTGAAAGTATCTAACACTCTGTAACGTGATGCAAATATACAGTAATAATAATAATATTTGGTCAATTTGAATAACGCAGTTTTTGGGAAAAATCAATTAGTTTAAACATGAATATGTTGAATAACTACATTCAAAATAGAAACATAATGGTGTGAGGTGATATTTCACAAAAATTACGCTATATAATTAATACAACAATTATTATTATAAAATATTGGTTCTAACTTCATGATATTTCGTTAATTTTGTGCAAGACTCTGTTTTGATAAGACTGGCAACTGTAACATGACCCACTCAAATGTTGTCAGCCAAAATGACCGACGGATTGGGTACTTGCGAGATTTATGGATTGGTTTTTGACTAAACAAAGACTTTTCAGAGATTTGCTTGACCCGATTTTGTTATATTATATTTACACTTACAGAAGAGGCCATTATCGCAAGAGTGGTTTGACCCGGACCTAAAAAAACAAGTTATTGATCTTATCTGCAACTATTTGTGATATAAGGGAAAAAGGATTGTGCCATAAAAACTGATATTGTAATAATGATCCAACCACCAAAAACATTTTTAATCTTGATATTTTCAAATCTTTCAAAATGCTATTCTAAAAATAAAATCCTAACCCATTAAAAAAAGTATGTATTATTTTCACAGAAAAAAGTCAATAGCATTTATATTCATTCTGCAAATTTGGGGTTAGACCACTCTTGCGCTAGCAGCCTCAATTGGACTTAGTTATGCAGAAAACATCCAACCCCAAAAAGATGAAACCGAGAAAAAAGCGTTTGAAAATATAACGATACAAAAGCATTAATATGCTGTTATGTAGTACTATAAATTCGGTCGACTGCGATTTTGAATTTTCGCGCCAATTAAAATTTATTTATTATGGCGTCATTTTTTGTTTATTGGCCTCCCTGAAAACCAAAAGGTGGTGGGGGGACGGTCTCCAGGCCCAGCCGTAGCGCGTTTTGAGTTAGTCAAGATTACGAAGACAGCCGATCGAGACGGAGTGGTAGCTGGCCTTAGTCGAAAGTGTTGGCTGCTGTTGTGAAATAGCTGAAAATTACGACATTGTGAAAATCGAAGTGCCTTCGCGTAGGACGAGAGGCATCACGAGCCCGACAACGGACATCGATGGGCGAATTAGCCCGGCTTTTCCTGCTTTCACCCACCTCGGCTGCGGCGCAAGACTCCAGGGGGCAGTCAAGTACGCGGTTACCGCACGTTTTCCAGTATCGGTGATATACAATTTCGTATAATAGTTTGTCTCTACGATATGGGTCCCTTTTGTAACTCTCAATTTTAACAAAGAAGAAGGTCCTCTCTAAGTCGACATAAACGAATTTTGAACGCGACAAACCCCTCTATCCGCTAGAGCTACCGGGAGTGCAATTAAAAGGTAAGTGGATCTGTAAGAACCACGTGTTTTCTCTATTATCTTTGGCGGACGTTTAAAGTTGGCGGGACTTTTCCGTACCCTTTAACCTGGCGCTTTCCAACGTGAGTAATTTTGTCTTTCCTTCCAACAATAAGTGTATAGGTACTACAAGTGAAAAATAATGTGGTCAATTCGCATCGTTAATTTCACAATCATTTCGCAGGAAGAAGTAGACACGTGGTTGACTCGCATCGTTAGTTGCGCAATCATTTCGCAAGAAAAGTAAACACGTGGTCGACCACATCCTTAGTTACGCAATCATTTCGCAATAAGTAAACACGTGGTCGACCACATCGTTAGTTACGCAATCATTTCGCAAGAATTAAACACGTGGTCGATCAATTTTGGAACCGACCCTTTATATTATATTTGTATCAATTGTGAAAAAAACTATAAACATTTTGTATATGTTGACGATACGGCACTTGTCATATCGGATGAACAATTATCCATTGTTATCGAACGTAAGCAACTAGACTTCAAGACTGCTAAAATGGTCTCATGACGCAGGCCTAATTATAAATTTAAAAAAATCGAATTGATGCACATTAGATCTCCACATGCTACAGTTTCGATTGCGCCTAAAATAATATCCCATAACTTAACTTGTATTCATCAAAAGGTTTTGCAGTGATGCACGTGGGAATTGTATTGAGCTGGTAAATTAATACGTTTATTTGGGAGTGGCTGTTGATTACAACTTTAATGGGACATTCAAATAAATAAAAAAATGTAAAAGGCTGCGGGCAATAGTAGGTAGACTAGACAAATTGATAGGTAAAACAACACATCCACGTTTTTATTTTGACACTTACCTGATGAAGAAGAAAAATGTCAAATAACATTCGACATAGGACTCACTGGAATAAAGTCGATGTCGAATGTCATTCGACATAGGACCGGAAAGGGTTAAATAAAATTTAAAAAAAAAAACCAAAAATAAAAATGGAGTTCTACAAAATAAACTTTAAAACAATAAACAAATTTTGTGTTTACCACTTGAAATGTATTTGGGATGACATGTTATAAAAAAATATATGATAATTAATATTGATATGATTGGTAAATGGACGACATGTATTCTAGCATTAACTACATTATTCAATTCTTATAAAATTAACATTCAATCAATTATTTTGAAAAAAAAACGGAAATATTGGGGCCATGTTTTTTGGCAGTATTTGGTGTTGTAAAATTTAATAGTTATAAGTTTTGAGTTGTGTCTTTTAGATGAAAAAGATTTTGATAAAATGTAATTGAAAATAAATTACAGGTACTTCGTTTAACAAATATAATAAAACATAATAGTAAAATACGAACTAGGGACAGCACAACATTGGATTCGAGGAAATGGAATCAGTAATATCTGAAATAAGATAAGCTTTTCGTAATTCCAGCCCTAATCTCAACAAGATCGCATTTCATTTGAAACTTTAAACATAAATTCAATATCTATAAAACGTCTGAAGATTTAGAATGACAACCTCTGTGGCCGAGCAGTTAGAGCTTCGACTTATTATGTAAGTTCTAACTATATTATGTACTTCTTAAAACCTATTTTTTCGTTTTGAAACTTCCTTTTACCTGTTTTTTACCTTTGTATAATTATGATTACCATTTTTGTGTTATTTTGAAATGTATTTTGTAAAGATAAAATGAATAAATAAATAAATAGGCTCTTGACCCAGGGGTTTTTGGGTGTACTCGACAGTGTCAATAGACTTACTTAAGTGGATACAACTTTTTTCATATGCACTATTTGAAAAAATATATAAATAATATATTCACACTTTGATCCAGATTCGCGAATATTCCTAATATTGGCTTGGTGAAAATTGATATGAATAGTTGGATACTTCCTTACCGAAGCTCTCCCCCACTCTTCTTCCCTCACCCTATTTCTTTTCTCGTCTCACTATTCTCTAATTGTATGTGTATTACACTTTTCACCTTGAGAAAATGTTACATGAATTTAATGGATTCTCATCACTAAAATATGTACAGTAATTGAAACATCGTTTTTCTATATGATGTATGATATTTTAAATTACAAAAAATGCACATTCTAACATATGTATACATGTTGTATACAATTTATGTATTTTTAAGCAGTATACGAGTATATGTATTATTTTTTGTTTAAATTCTATAATTTACTTATTGTTTTACTTTTGTTGTTTTTGTTTTTTTTTTTAAATGCTCTATACCTTTTCATACATAGGTTTATAATGTTTCTTAAAACTTAAAAAATGTATACCCAAATCTGTATATGTCTATGCACATACTTATATGTACAGAAGTTTTGATTGTACATGATCTATATTTATATACACTCACTGTCACCTACCTCAGAATAGGTTCTAATAACCTAGTGAGGTAGGTAATGTTAAAAAGAATGTTAAAAAAAAAGTTATCAAATAATATGAATAGAAAGTTCCAAAGATTGCGATAATGTCAAGATTCTATAACCATGGCATCAAATAATTCACAGCTTATTGCTAGTGATGTTATTTTGCCACGATCGGGCGTTGCTGGTGCTGTCCACGTGGTGTCAGAAGGTGCCGAAGTCCCGCCCCAGCTGGCGCTCCTTGGCGGTCCTCTTCAGCAGTATCACGCACACCACCAGCAGCGCCACCAGCGCCAGCACCAGGCCCAGGAGCGTGTACATGGCGTGCCGGATGGTGTCGTTGCCACCTGGAAATGTACACATAATTGTAATTTTATATTTTTTGTTTTGTTTCACACATATTCATGTTAATTTGCCACAATTACCGAATTATAGAACACTCGCAGATGGCCTGCTAGCTCATCTTGAGGGGGGGGCTTGTCTTGAGATAGGGATAGGGATATGGAACTGGTCCCCTTCCAAGGGAACAGTTTCATATTGCTTGTTTTGTCTCCCTTTCTTTACCTGTACTGTGGTGTCATTAACTTATTTTTGGAGTTAAATGAGTGTTCCTGGAGGCCTTAATCAGCATCAAGATTTTACACCTAATATTATTGTCATAAAATGTTGCTGGTATTCTATACTTTTCACTATGATAATGATATAGATGTACATGGTTAATTTATTTCTGTCACAAAATTTATCAATAGAAATACAAATATCTAGATATATTTATATTATACATAGCTAATATAAATATATATAGCGCCAATTTTGTGAAATGTCACCTCAAGAGTGCTTCATATCATTTTTTAAATAGAAGATTGCTGTTATGTGGTAGATACTCTTAATACTTCCCTGGTGGAAAACCACCACTCGGAATCGAAACGTTGCTTGAAATGGCTTTAGCCGTGTTTGGTGGCCAGATCTGAATAGCCAGGTACTTCCTAACCTTCTTCTTCTTCCCCATCTCCTTCCCCTCCTCACTACTTTCAGCCTCACAACATACCCCTATTGGGGATGCCATGGTCTCACTAGCTCTAGATGGTTTAGCGCGGTTAGGACCTCTTGTGCGGTATTAACTATAAAAATAAATCTAATGCATTATACAGATACTAAAATTGAACTAACCATCACTGATGGGCAAGTGATTGATAGAGTTACGCCCCTCCCTGTCCTGAGTGAGGTTGGCCAGGTGCGGTAGGAGCTGGTTCCAGAAGGAAGCCGCCCGACCTGCCCCCTCCCCCTCCCCTTCCCCACCTCCACCCAGCCCTCGCACGTGTCTGTCCCTGGAGGTGTACGCTTGCCAAGCATCGTACTGCCGAGGAGGCATTGGATATCTGGAAGATCACAAAGTTTTTAAGTAATTATAATAATAACTAATTTACTTTAAACAGCTGAAAAAAGCGCGGGGTTCCAGAAGCGTCACAGAGGCCTATCTCTGCTTATTTTGCTTTTTATCCAGTAAAGACCCTTTCCCTAAGAACTCACTGATGTAAACTTAAATTCAGTCAATTAAATACAACCATCAGATGGCGATAGTAATAAGGCCTAACGAGCCACAGTACTAGTTAGGTAGACATTATGAGGGGTATTTGAATGAGCCCCAGCTAGTTAGCAGAGGATTACGAAAGAATCCATAAAATCAAAACAAAAACTGTAAAACTATGAAACTATAATGAATAAACGAAGTAGGTAATTGTCAAATGATGGTCTTTAAGGTTAGGTAGATCACGTTTATTTACGAGTTAAAACTATATTGTTACTCTAAGGTTAAAACACGCTGACGTAAGTAAACACAAGAGAAGCGGTGCCTTCCGTCACGAAAAATTAAACCGCAGTGTCCGCGGGCAAATTCATCCTTTTCCCGCCGGAAACATCTTTCTCTGCTAGGCTGTTAGGTGCGCACCGTTGCTGGCCATGTATTATAATACGCCTAAATAGGCGTTATAACTGCTTATTTTGCATTTTTGACCCCTGTAAGTAATCCTTGTCCCCCGAGCAGTCCCTCAGAGTATTTTGTGATTGGTTGGTGATTTTGATTTAGTGTAATTTGAAGGTAATACATTCACTCTCCCGTAGATATAAAAAACAACTCTTACCCAAACTTGACAAATTCCGCCCACATGACTCGCATTCTTTTGCTTAATCTTTCTTCCTGCTGCGTTAGACGTCTGCGGGTCAACTGTTGGAACAGGGTTGGCCCGAAGAGGTACGGAAGATCTGAGCTGTGCGCGGCACCTGTTTGTTTCATCAAAGTTACGTAAATAGGTTCTTGAGCATGTACAAAAAGTAACTTGAAATTGTAACTGAGAATAATGGTGAAATACAAACCTGTAGAATTTAGTTGTTTTCCATAGAGATCGACACCACCGGTTTCTTGGTATCGATATACATAAAGCGGTTTTGATGTCTGGACAAGGTAAGATAATAACTTATCGTGTGGTGCTTCAAACTGAGCCTCAGAATATAGCAGCAAGAGTTGTTTCAGAAGGCCCCAGGAATCTCCCTCTTTAGCTCGGTTCACATATTCCCATTTGATTATTTCGCGAATCTGTTTAGTGTTGGGACTGGAAGACAGTTTGTGTGATGCCATCACATTAGGAATAGCTGTATAGTCCACATAGTGACGGAGTTGGTGATACCCTTGCCGTGCCAAGTCTTGCCAATGTTCTGTTAAGTAATTTAAAGCGCATAGTTTTATTTTTACCATGAAATAACTAAAAATTCTAATTGTTATAAAAATATCTGCAAGATCGATTTTTTTCGAATATGATTATTATTTAAACTGATTGTATATGTATTACAAAAAAAAAACACAAATTTATACATTGATCTCAATGAGTTGGAAAAATATTCATTCCATGAGCTTAATCATGGACTTTGACATACATTGGCAAACAGAATTCTAGGTTAAAATGACCTTGTGTTGATAAAGGAGACAAAGTAAAGTACAGGGCTTATTATGAACCTATGGAATCAGTTGCCTCCAGATTAGTAAGCCCCGTTAGTATAGGAATCTGATGAAAGTTTCCTGAAGAAAGTGCCTGTACGGGAGACACCGGGATGAAGCGGTCCGTTTCCTCCAGAAAGGTGTCGACTACCGGCACCATGACATCGGTCCAATTTCCTGCCTGCAAAATAATGCACACTGTTGATGAATTTAATCTTATGGGTAGAGAAAATCAAAAACGTTCAGGATTTCGACAAGGGTACTTAATAAATAGGCGAGGAGGGGTCGATAAGGAAATCCTTCTGTTTCTGGAAAGAATATCATTGAACATGCTTTTTGCTTGTACAGTATTCTCATTTATTCTCTTAGGTATCAAATTATGGTCTATTTGTAATTATTTTATTAGGTGTAGATTCTCACCTGGTATTGGGTTTTAAACGCTTTAAGTATTTCACTGCTGGGCTTCTCTCTAAGACATGTAACAATCTCTTTAGGAGAGTCGAAAAAGCAGCCCAAAATGGATGCAATTATCCTGGATGGACGAATAACATCTCTTTCGGCCCAAACGGGACCCATATTTCCAGACATCATGATGGCACGAGAGAACAATGCTGTAACATACCATTTTTGGTTTTGTTGAATTATTATATACTTGTAAAAGATTAATAATGTTGGTAGGTACATGAAGACCTTCAGTGACAACTCACCCTTGGTCCTTGGGGATACCATGTGGTACAGCACACTTGAAGCGCCCGCAGAGTGGCCCAGAAGTGTCACCTTCTCAGGATCCCCACCAAATCTATGTTAATAACAAACATATTTTAAAATGGCAATACAGGAAGTTTGATCAATGATCACTTATACTACAGCTAGAGGTGGGAGATTTTAATAGTCAACTTCCTTCTTCCACACTATCCCTTCCCCTCCGACCTTCCACAACATTATTGGTTAAAATTGAGGGAGTAACTGGCACTTGGCAATGAGTACCACGCGCCCTTGAGGTGATATCTCTGTCACGAAAACGGCGCTATATAAATCAGCCAATTATTATTATTATTATACTCATACCGCAAAACTTCAGAGATAAATTATTCAAGGTAAATCTTGGAAAAAGGTAAAGAACAGGTACTTTAATGTAAGTATTTTGTAAAAACTTGTTAAATTATGTAGTACGAACCTAGCATTGATTTTTACTCACTAAGGTTACGCGTGTCAATTATATCAGATCACGTTCTCAAAACCACTGAAAGGTGACGTGTACGTTTTCGTCAACTAGACGCAAAGTAATCAGCTGTCTTATTTTTCTAAGGGCCTTTGCATTTTGTTAAAATCTAATACGGTAGATACCTACACTTGTTTGTTCAGTGTTTTTCAGAGATTCCGATTTGTCTAATAAATGTTTTGTTGGAAAATATTTATGAAGGAACTTATTCATTTAAGATTTTAAATGTCTAATAATTTCTCCTAAAAATGAATAAACACTAACCTTTCAATATTCTCCCGCACCCACAGCATGGCGAAGTACTGGTCCAGCAGTCCGAGGTTCCCGCGAGCCTCCAGCGCCCCCAGGCACAGGAAGCCGAACACGTTCAGGCGGTAGCTGACGCTGACCACCAGCAGACCCTCGGCCGCCAGGTCCTGGCCGGGCAGGGCCAGGGGGCCCGAGCTAGCCCAATCGCTGTACAACACCACCACCACGGGCAGCTTGCCGAAACGCTGCTCGCTCTGAGATAAAGCCGTTCCGAAAATTATTTTGTTAACAGACTGAGAAATTATCTAACATGCTATTGCTGTTCTTATACTATCCTACTTCGGTCAATTTTGATTTAAAAATATGGAGAGCAAAACAATTCCAATGTATTCACATATCAAAGCCTTATGATGGAAATGAAGTTCCGAGCGAAAAAAGTTGCGTTAATTTGCTAGAAAAAGCTATGAAAATTTCTCGAAACCCAAACTCGCCGTTGGGGAGTTTCTGCTGCTCCAGACAAACTAAGTTTCTGCTTTATAGGTAAGATATAAAGGTTAAAGCTACCACGGAAACATGGCGAAATTTTTAGTTACAGTTATGCTAGAAATAGCCTCCAGGATGCCATTTTATTTCCGTCTGAGATTGGCTCAAATATTTTGTTGTAAAAGTAGGATACATTACAACGTGTACGCACTCAATCTTGGAGAAAATAATATTTTATTGTTACTACAAGCATTTAATTGTTATTATACACTCTGTACTTGTAACATGAAAAACAGTAATTAAATCTTACATCTGGAGCCCATATATTGAGGTAGAGACAGTCTTCACTGAACTGACGAGGGGGCGGAGCGCCTTCGGGCGGTGTAGGCTGCAGCTGGAGACAAGGGGGCCCGAACTCCTGAGCGAACAGAGTGCGTTGCCAGCCTTTGTGCTTCTCTGGAGGCTAGAAATCACACACATATTGTTGGATGGTCGTTCAAATCCGATTGGAAAAGCAGTAGTTAAATAGAAACATTCGTAAAAACACTGTTAAATGGTTCAGAAAAATAATAACGCTTATATTTTATAGTAATAATATTAAGTTTAACAGCCACTGTGTTTACCCTAGCACTCCAGAGATTTTTTAATATTTTTTTTATGCTACAAGTAGCTTTAGATGCATGAAAAAACCCCTTGAATCTGCAAAACGGGCAGTTTGCGAGATATATTTTTTCCTTTTGCAATCTTAAAGCATCGCCGTCAGATGAGAATGTTTTGTTTGTTCTACCGGTATTTTAATGGAAGGTGCCCAGTCGACAGACACGCCAAATGCATGTTCAAGATTTGTACTTGTTCTCGTGTTCAACATTTCGGGTAGGGACATCCCTTTGACTTTTGTTTCCTTCCTTCTATGAAACGTATATCTGTAACACCCAGGTCTACTCCTTCATTTTTTAAAATAACCAGAGAGACCCAGCATCCCTAAGGACGATATAGGTCCCAAGATAATGTTAAGGCCTCCTCCTACGTGGAGTGAATTAAAAAGAAATGGGGAGGGTACCGCAAATCGGAGTCTCCCGGTAGGAGCTGCAGCGTACGGGATGCCCAGGTAGGCGTCGATGGGTATCCGAGAAGACTCGGGATATATTTTAACCTGAAATCAAATAAAGATTCTTATTATGGGCAAAGTGTTAAAGTTTTGCAGTCGTAAGTAAAATATTATATTATTGGTCAAAACTCACCCCTACGATGGCCCCCTGGTTGACCACAACAGTGGGCTCCTGCGCTCCGCGGACCAGAGCACCCAGCAGCAGGGAGAGACTGACCGCCGCAAACCGCATATTCAATGTCTCACCTAAAACATATATAATTGAAGACAATGGTGGTTATTGGGTTATTATTAATGGGTCCATCAGAAATATCAGACATATTATGTTGTGGTAGATAACCTAAGTATCCAGAGTGTGGTAGATACCCTGGTGAAAGACCATTATTCAGAATCAAAACGTTGCTTGAAATGGCTTTAGCCGTGTTTGGTGACCAGATATGAATAGCTAGGTACTTCCTAACCTTCCTCTTCCCCATCTCCTTCCCTCCCCACGCCTCGCAACATACCCCAATTGGGAATGCCATAGTCTCACTGGCTCTAGACGGTTGGGAGCAGTTGGGACTCTTGTGAGGTATAATATTACAGTGGCTTAAAACTAAATAACTTCTTATTAAAATTTTTTCTCTTTGTTTTCAATTATAAAATACAAGATTTAGATTTTTTTATGTATTTAGAGCCAACTTTCACAATTATTTGTGACTAAATAAAAAAAAAATAAAAAAAACAGTCTTAAGAAATAAAACATTGTGTAGAACTAAGGAATTATAAAACGTAGTAGGTAATTGCAAATGATAGTCTTTAAGGTTAGGTAGATCACGTTTATTTACGAATCAACACACGCTGACGTAAGTAATCACAAAATAAGAGGTATTTTCCGTCACGAAAGATAAACCGAAGTGTCAGCGGGCAAATTCCTCCTTTCCCGCTTTAAACATCTTTCCCGCGGGAAACATCTTTTGCTAGGCTGTTAGGTGCGCCCCGTTGCTGGCCATGTAAATACATATTATAATACGCCTAAATAGGCGTTATACTTACTAAAAAAAAACGTTTTTTGGATCAAAATTTGAAATTACAAACCATAATTTGTGTTCTAAAATAAATTATTTTTCATAAATAGAAAATATATACTTTGTTTTTAACCACTTTTTTATTTAATATTTTGTCTACCGGTTTCGGAAGTACCCTTCCATCATCAGGACAATATTAAATTAATCTTTATTTAAATTATTTTTCGTTTGTAATTATTTCGACCTAACCAAATTGCTGTTCGTGTTTGTTTGTTGCAAGAAGATGACACGGATTGTGCTTTGTGGTCGAGTTGCCCAGTATATACGAGTATATATAATGATGTGATATATATTTGCATGTACTATTCGGGAGTTCTAGTAACAAATTTACGTGCACAAATTAGAAACTGGTTACAACGTCAAAGGCAGGAACAAAACCACTTATCCTTTCAATTGGATTGGAATCCCTCTCGTCGATTCCGTTTGTCCTTTTCGTAAAACCATTGTTTACTAATGGCAATGACGGACCGAACACCTTTTCTTTAATAAGAGGACGGGTTCCCGTTTACTAGATCAACTAGATATTTGAAAAAATACAATAATTAAGTCAATTTAAGTAGGTACTATTTAAACGAAGCTATATTCTATGAGTAACTTCGGTAATTTGTGATTTTGTCGTATTTTAGTTTAGTATTGTGAACGTGTAGGTAGGTAGGTACTGAACAAAAGCAAAGAAGTTGGTCTTGACAGATGGATTATTGCAGGGAAATTTTGAGTGAAGATAAGTTTGAGGTTAGTTGGAGGCTAGATAAAAGTGTGTAATGAAAAGTGTGTGTTAAAATGTGTGATGTGTGCAATTTGTGAACAGTGAACCGAAGAGGAAGAGAACAAGTGAAAATATTTTTGGGTACGTTAACAAGTATAACAGTTTTATTACTTTTGTATTATATATTGGTTAATGCTCTTTGTATATTATTTACAAACAAGTGGACATGAACACGATATCATCCATAGATTAGAGTGCACGCTGGGTGCTCTTGCGTTCGGGTGGTGTATACAGCTTGACATACATACCTATGCAGGGGGCAAAAACTCTATTCTAGCGACCCCCGACTGCATAGAAAATGTGTCGATCTGTATTGGTTTTGTACCTGTGCGATTTATGCAAATTAATGAATTTTTGGTGTAAACCTTCACACATATGATAAACATTTAGTTTAAATTGAATTTTTGGCACTGCGATAGGAGCCGGATGCAATTTTTAATTTGTATTTGGTGCAATAGGGTGAAAAAATATAATAGCCGGTGAAAGGCTCACTCTGCGATATTGTAGCTCTGTAAAACAGAGCGCCTACTAGGTTTAACCGTTCGTTCGTCAAGGTGGAGTAGAATATCAAAGAGATCTCAAAATTCCTTATATTGTCTTCATTTGTCGATTTTGGTCAAAACACTCATAACCATTGAATACCTTAAATATGATTTTGAATCTGAGTGCGAAAGTATGAACGGAATGAGTAAAAAAAACAAGTTTTGAGTTGAGTATGCAGAATTATTCCTTAGATAAATATCTAGCAAGCAAAAATGAATCAGAAAATAAAATAATGTTCCTATAACGCCTATATAGGCGTATTATATGGCCAGCAACGGAGCGCACCTAACAGCCTAGCAGAGGAAGGTATTTCCCGCGGGAAAGATGTTTCTAGCGGGAAAGGATGAATTTGCCCGCTGACACTTCGGTTTACCCTTCGTGACGGAAAACACCTCTTGTTTTGTGATTACTTACGTCAGCGTGTTTTAATTCGTAAATAAACGTATCTACCTAACCTTAAAGACTATCATTTAACAATTACCTACTACGTTTATTCATTATAGTTCCTTAGTTCTACATGTTATTATTTTTTGAAAAAGAACAAGTGACATATGAAATAATTACATACAAAAAATAAAATTCAAAAAAATTGTTATGGTTCTCCTAAAAATCTGCGTTTATTGACTTATCCCTTTCTTCCTCGCGCACACATAAATTGTCTCTTTATAAGCTGAGTATCACATATTATATAAGTAGGTACCATTTTACCCTATTGTTCGCAATCATCGTGGTATAGGTTTCTGCTGGAATGAATTTTAGACTAATAATTATTTACAGATCTATAAAATATATTTTTAAGTAAAAATGTTATGCTACTTGAACAATTAGCTAATATAATCCATTTAAACTGTACTGTTATCCGAATTATGTGTTGCTGATAGAAAAATTAACGTTTCGGCCTTCGGACATCTCCCCTAAAAACTTTCCGTCTTGAAATACCTCTGTGGACGTATTAGTAACACTTGCGACTGAATGATTTTTTTGTGAATTTCCTTGTACGTATGTTCGTGCAGGTATGACATTTTCAAAACTAAAACTGATGTTTGTGTTGAAAATCATAAAAATAATCTAAATAAAAAATAATTTTGTTTTAAGCCACTTTATTTATACACATATAACAATTCGACCGGTTTCGGTTAAACTTAACCTTCATCAGGAACGTATAAGTATAAACTGTTTATACTTATAGTTTATACTTATACGTTCCTGATGAAGGTTAAGTTTAACCGAAACCGGTCGAATTGTTATATGTGTATAAATAAAGTGGCTTAAAACAAAATTATTTTTTATTTAAATTATAATGTCAAGCTACAAAGTGTTTGCTTCCTTCGATAATAAAAATAATCTTTTCAAATTCAGACAAACGATAAAGTAACCTATTACATATTTTACGCTGATTTTTATTCTATATTTGAAATTAAAGCTACTAATATTTTGTGATTATGTAGAAATAAAATTTCTCAGTTTTCCCGTGATTTTTACATTATATTATTACATAGTGGTGGAAATTAAGATTTTTTTCAGAATTTTTTCGGACAAATCGTTGCGTTCGATACAAAATATCCATAAACCGATTGTTTAGTTTATTTATTTATTATTTTTTAGTACGACGACAAAATACATACCTACTCATCTCTGATGATTCTTACTTTCGTAAATTCAACGATTTTTTTTATATCCAAGGCCGCTTACTTAGTCAGTTGTGATTCTGATAGACGTGTTTTATGACCTTTTAAATCCACAAATTCTATAGTATTAATTATTGAATAGCTTCGTTAGTGAGAGAGATTTCACTCTGAATTCAAGTTCTTGAGAATTCTGCATGTTACCCAACCTTTATGCGCTACACAAGAGACTTAGAATCCACGTTATTCTGAGTATAGTCACGATATGGTTACTGATGGAAGTTCGAAGAAAACCATCAATCATAAAATTATGTACAACTGTATAATACGTCTGTCTCGACACTGGAACTCCCCCCAGTGAGACAGGCAAAGCAAAAATCTAAAAAAAATAGCTCCAGTCCAAGAGAGAATAGGATAGGAGTACCATGGTTAGCTCTGCCTGTCTGAAATTACCTCAAGATAAAAATGATTGTCAGTTAGATTTCATATACGAAATTATTTTAAATCAAATATACGTACATGCCAAAAACTATCTCCCTTTGTACCTAAATATGCCACCTACCAACACAGGTTTATTTCATTGTTTTATCCGTTACATTTTAAAATTTTAATCCTCTGTATGTTTTAAGCAAGTTTTCCAACACGGTAATTAATTTCCTCGGTTAATTTAAAAAATCGTGAAAATTCCCCTGGGCACCGCATATTATGTTCAATTAGTCGCATTCATTGAAAACGTTTGTTGATGTTTTCGAAACTGATGACAAACTTAATTACAATGTTGACGTAAATCAAGGTCCAAGCAAGGAAAATAAACAATTACACATGACATATTTTTTATAGGACACAATACTAGTTACTAGTGCGAATCAGTTAGGCTGCTTACATATTAAAATACTAATTATTGTGTTTGTGGTTTACTTACGATAAATAATTCTGAAAGCTCACATTATTGATATAAGTAAGAATGTTATGCTTCACTGTCGATTGATGTTTGGTAACTGGTGAAAATTGTAAACATCTCCAGGGAAATCTGGAGTTGGCAAATATCTAATATTATTATGATCACTGGAAAAACACGATAACAACCAACGTTAATTTCTGTTTACACCGTGAAAACACTTATCGGAAATACTCATTGGAATGAATTTTTTTCAGACGTTTTCTAAAAATATACAATTTTTATAGTTAAAAAAATAAAGTCGCCGTAAAGCGGTGCGTGGTTTACCAGCAGAGTACAATGCTTAACTGAATATGTAACAGGTTATGGTAACCTGACTGCGACATCCTAATAACTCAAGTGCTTCTAAAACTTTACTTATACGACGGTACAAATGAAATAAATAGTTATTCAAATATAACATAAAATATGACATAATATTTATAAACAATTCCCTGTTGAAATATGTAAGTTTTTCATGGTGGACAAGATAAAAGTAGTTTTCCGAATAACAGTTTCATTGCAAACTTAAAAAAACAATCTTTTCAATTTTTTGATGTCATCAGAAGGGTTTTTGAAGTAGATTTTTTGATGTACCTAAAACGGTAAATATATATTTTTAAATAAGATTAAAGAGGTTCTCTAGTGGTGTAAATATAAACCCCATTAGGCAGGCACGCAATAGTTTGGGACATAATTTAGATATGTATAAATATCAAACAACTTTCATGTTTTTATTTCCTAATTACGTGATGGGTGTGGAAATTGATACCCTATGAAATACATTTTCTAACGCAAATCCAAAGAGGAAAAACGTAAGAGCTTCATACCTAAAAACATGATATTTGTTTGTACATCGTCGTAGGTCGTAGCAAGCTACGATGGTTGTAGACATCACATGAAATGTATTGGAAAACCTGTCCACATTTTTTATTGTGATGAAGTAATAATGATTAGTTATTTACAAAAAACACAGTTTCGTGATCCAGTAATTCGAGTCTTGGAGGAGCACATCCGGTCCTGCAATGGCAGGTAGGTACCCAGGGCATTGTTCTCCTTCCGGTCCCGCCATGGCCGCTACCGTCGGCTGCCCAGCTGGCTACTGCCAGTGCTACCAACTACACTGAAATAATATCCAAATAAGCCATAAACAACGTGCCCTCTGTTTTGTTTTGGTCACGCCTAATTACTACAAGGATAAACGCGATTATATCACATACTCGCCATACAACATAACATACGTGACATTCTGTCGGCCGGCGGGAGGTAGTCTATGCTTTGTGTGTTTTTCTGGGTATTAGTGTACGAGGTAATGAAATGCTGTAAGTCCTACCGCTGAGAACTTCGTTTGCATCTTCTCTTTCTGTTAAATACATCGTTAGTGGAATGATGGAAAGGTTACGAGGGATGTATCAGTGGAACGTTTATATTATTATATCACGTTCACACAAATGAATGCATAAAAGTAGGCATATTTTATGATACCTTCAGTCATCAGTGAAGGTAAAAGACTTACCTGTATATTACGACATTATGATGGTAGTAGGTAGGTGTATTGTTCAGTAGATCATTATATACCTGCGTACATGTTTTGCAAATGGGTTATGTAAATTGTTTTTTTCATTTATTCAAATCATGAACCGGGTTTGATTAAAAAACGGTGGGTTTCGAGTATATCGCTATAATTGTTTTTGCATATCGCGAATTGTTCCGAGTCGTCCATTTGGCCGGTGTTTTCAATTATTTTCTATCAGCGATGATATCATAACTTTTAACTTTCCCTGTTACAGTTTACCATAGCAAAATATAATTCATGAAAGCAGTATTTTTAATTTTCTGAAAATGGGTGTCGTTAACATTTAACACTTAACTGGTATACGAGTACATAATGTTAAGCCATATAAACGGTATGCATGCGTCAAATTTGACCGGGGATATAATTATGTAGTGTATACATTTTATTTCTAACTTTTCGAATATTTTATTTTTTGTATACATTACTTGTGTCGTTATGTATAAAACTTAGTCATAAAATGATTCGTTAATTAATCAAACTATTCCCACAATTAAATACTGATATTAAAGAGAACATACTTTTTTGTTGAAAAACATGGACTCATAAATGATGTATTTTTTGCATTATTTTTGATAAATTTAAAAAATTTAAATCTCAAACAAATCATAAAAGATCTAAAAAAAATAAAGCTTCTGAAAACATGAAATCACTTAAACTTTTCTTAATATTTACCAAAAATAAAAATAATAACAACCATCATTTCTTACAATTTTTGTGCTAAAAATAAAGGAAATAAAAATATTCAATATTATTATTAAATATTTTATTAGAAAACATTGTTTAGATTATGTTTTATAATTTTCGGATTGTAGACTATAAGCTTGACACACTTATCTTTGTTAGCGAGCATAGGTGGTATTAATATATTTTTTTAAATCCATGGATTTTTTGTATCTACAAATTCATTGGCTTCCCTACCGACTGAAGAGTGGTTATGTGTGTCGGTATTTTGACGTGGTTCCTTTGACAAGGGGTTAACGGAAGTGGCAGAGGGTTGGCAACACCCCTGCCAACCGGAAGTTCTTCTTTTATCATTAAGAGTTGCGCCCTTTACTGAGTACTCAAATGTTATAATACAATTTAAAAACGATACAGACAGATTTGTTACCACTTCTCTTGGACGTAAATTATGTTAATAGATTAATTTAACTGTTCATAAAATATTATGAGTAGATGCAGCATCATTGAGTAGATTAATCGTCTTGTTTTGTGAGACATAAAACATGATCATGGCTCATTATTTGTGTGAACGATGTGCGTCATACCGTATGTTTTTCCCGACCATTATGAATAATCATATTCATAACATAAAATAACGATGGAGGTGGTAGTAAGTATGCAATCTTTGCTTAAAATTCATAATTCACGTTTCCTGTAATTTTGGAAGAATAACAATTTATTATAAATTAACCCGTTATCTGCAGGATGTCAGATCGCCCATTGTGTTTTGCGAAAAATAAGGTGTTTAATGAAGATAACTTACCGGAGATGTCTTCGGAAACCACTGGCCAAGGACTTCCGCTATGCGCAATAGCCGGCCAAGGCGTAGTGGCGAATTGCCCCTAGAGCGACACTATTTAATCTCATCATTAATAATATTACATATCTATGTTGACAATCTCTGTAAAAACATTTTATACCAGTTGCTTTACCGGTGAAAATAACGGGAGACATTAAACAATATAATATAATACGAGTAGGTAATTTTCTTGTAATATAGGAAAATATCTGGATTTCAAAAAATGGTCCTTTTATTTTAAAATTTGACTCCACGTAAACATTAGTTCCGCTTTTAAAATTTTGCCTGAAAAATTAATCCACATGGACGCTATTTCAAATGTAAAATAAAAACAATCGCCTGTCAAATATATTACAGGTAGGTACTTATTGCTTGCCTGGATTTAAAAATATTATTTTTATAATTTGGTTATTTTCTTTACACATATATCGGTTCAAATTTTAAAAATATCACACTCGTACGTACGCACAAATAAATCATATATTATATTACATATACTAAATGGTTTTGAAGACGTTAGTGCCCCACGCGGCGATTGATCGAACCATGTACGACACACGCTAATCGTATTATAAATCAGATATGTGTTTAATGTGTTGGGTGTTAGCAATGTACATTGTGCATCAGTCCTATCATTTCACTTATACGTGTTAATAATTTAAAAGTTAAATGTGGATAGGTAAATATGAAACTGTCCTGAATGGCTGCTTTCCCAAAAAAAATACTTTTTCGTTTGTGAATCTCTGACTTCCAACTACCACATAATTAACATGTCGTTGTCAAACACATGACCAATTGTTGCACAATCATTATTTCCACTAAAATTATTAAATTCATTAATACTAGTATTATTCATGGCGTGATTAATTGGTAACAGTTGATAGATGCATTTGTGTGCGTTAGTGTTTTTTTTTACAAAAACCATTAGTTCCTACGATTTCCGCGAGTTAAATTGCGTTTTTTTTCGTTAAAAGGACATTACTTCAAATGCCACCACAATTCCCGGTATTGCATTTCATAACGTTTATAAAATAATTTTACATTCCGGGAAAGATAGTATATTTTTTAATGTGTTTTGTTTTACTCATGCCGCAGTCGAATATACACTTTTAGCGTGGGTGTTCATTTATTAAAATATATAAAAAACCATTCCATTATTTGTTTTCTAATTTTTCAATTTCGTAAATATGTTTTATTTAAAGATGTGTTTTCTTTAAATTTCAGGTTCTGAGTACGGTTTACTCCTCCACTGCATGTCTTGCGGTGGGAGGAATCGATCAGGTAATGCACTTCACATTTGATTACATTAGGATACCTACGTAGACATAGTAATTATCTAATTTTAAGAAGTTTTGACTGAATCATCTATTTACCGTATTTAGCGCTCAAACCCCAAAATTTCTAAGCGTTCGTGAAAATTTGAGGAAACAAAGTACATACATATTTATTTCCCTAAGTGGAACGCACTATGGGCCTATTTCATAGAACGTTTTTTTTTTAAGTTCACGGTCTCTCGATGTTTCCCTCCAGCTCGTTTTGTCTAAAGCTAAGGTGTTGGCCTCCACATCATCCATCCACTTAAGCTGAGGCCTCCCAACACTCATTCATGTTCATATTCACTCCTTATTCCTCCTTATCAGTTACAAAATATATTTTTAATCAGCCTGTATCTTTTACGACAGCTCCATACATCATAATAGGTGCTATTCCATGGTTATGGTAGGGGAAACAATAATAATAAAGTTATAACACTCTGAAATATACCTGCTGTCATAGCATAAGGTGCTTACTGTAAATTTGTAGTAACATGGTTCATTGTGTTTATCTCTGGTTACTGCGATTGGTTTAACTGAATATATGCAATCAATATTGATCATCATTAATGAACGATAATTCGAATTCCACTGACCTTTGGTAATAATGAGAAATTGGGTTTGGTAAATAAACGTTTATCCGAAATCACTAACGCAGTTACTGATGACGGTTTTGAAACATAGGTACCAACACAATCACATAGTTCGTGCTCATATTCAGACAAAAGCGTAATTGGTTCATGAATAAACTAAATATAAATTAATGTATTTAAATAGGGAATGATAAGTTATTGTTATTACTGTAAACGAGTCAAAACTAAAATATTAATTGGTGGATATTATCAGTAGGAATTATTTCTAGCCAACTCGCAAAGTGGAGTATTTCCGCTAGTAAATGTAATAATATTATGTAGACAACTACCTATTAACTCCGAAATAATTAAACAAGAATACATAAAAATCCGTAAATCAGAACGAAAGAACTACATTTACAAATTGCTAAATCTTACTGAAGAGTCGTTTTGTGTGAAAATGCAGGCGGGATAGGATACCTGTAAAACGTGACCAGTTTTTCTTGACAAACAGGGCCGCGCTCAACACGGAAGTACGGGGTTTGTTACTATTTCATAGGCAATTTAAAAAAGAAAAAGGTCGGCGCACGTGAATTTGAATGAGAATGAACTCTCCTCCACCCCACCCCCTCTGCCCTCGCCCTCCGCCCTGCAGGACTATCTATATTAATGGGAAAGGAGGCGGGAGGACTCGGAAGGGGTAGACACCAGACACCGGGCAGACAGTTTAGGAAATTAGTTTCTTTATACTTTTTTTTCTTATTTTTATCATTGTCATCTAATTTAACTCTACCTACGTATCAGTTTAAATGCTCGAAAATGGTATTACCAGAAAAGTTCTCTGTAATATTTTAACAATTTTCTTACAATAAAAAGGTCGTAGTCATTAGCGTTTTTGTTGTGATTATTCCCATTAATGCTACATTTATTTTTATGACTACTTCTCAGTGCTGTTTTAGCATTTAGATATTTACCTAAAGTAACTATTTTTCGCTGATAAAACTAAAGCAAAAGAAATAGTAATTGGCCGCCGATATCCGCACAATTGACTATCCGATGGAATAAATACGAAACACGGAACCCAACGAAAGTGTCGCAATATATTTTCAATAGTTTATTTCCTTAAAATAAAGCTGATTTAAAGCAGAATCGGACTAGTCTCCCCGCCCAGTAGTGTGTCGGTGACATTTCGAAATTGCCTCACGTTTTATCGTCTTTCTGGGCGTTGTTATCATTTACTGTTACTTACCAACTTCTTTACATAGTCTCCATCGCGTTGTACTACTTTCTATGCAGACGTATTTACTATTTAGATTTTCGCATATTTATTAACGGCCATAAATCGCTAACTTGAAGAGCGTATTTAATTATGCACAATTAATACGTTTGTCGTGACACGTTCGTGGGAATTTCCTTTCATATTGCTAATATAACCTAAATACCGCAGTCTGTTTTAAATAAATCATTCAAATGGGAGACCTCAATTTGCCTGTTGTTCATTATATTAACATATCTAAAATATATTGGCCATTGGGAGAAGGCTCGACTCAAACGACACAAGTTTGGGACTTTTTTAGCTGTTTGTCGCTTCGTGTAACTCAGTGAGAGCATTAAGTTACCCGAAACAACTTTTTGTTTCAAAATCCAACCAAAGACTTATGAATTTTATTGTAAAACAAAAAACTTTAAAGTGCTCTGGTGTCAACTTTCCAATATGGCGCTTCTGCCCCTTTGCCTTTCCAGCGACGATATCATGTACCCTGGCTGACAATCAACACTTCATCATTTTGATCGATCGGCGATCCGTTACTTGACAAAGCGCTCTCAGGCATCCCTATCTTGCGCAACTTCGGTGTGAGCCAGTCTTTCCTCTCATAGCTTTCGTATTTGTTTATCCTACCTTTGTCTGGGATGACCAACTGGACGTCTTCCCTCTGGAATTGCAGATAATCTATGCGGCCTCCATTCTGCTGGTAGCTCATGTTCAAGCCACCAGCACTTCTATGGTAGAATAGTGGAGTTTAACGAATATTTTACCTACGGGCAGACATGAGGCTAAGCACCTCTAAAAATACACAATAGTTAAAGAAAGAGACCAAACCCAGTGTAATCTAAATGCCATTGGGACGCAGTCAGCAAGTTCATTGGTGTTGAATTTTCAAGTGTTGGCCAGCCAAACAGGTAACTCGACCGTAAAATAGGTGCGGTGAGTGTGCGGCTACGTCTTCTGCAAAGCTCGTTCACAAGGAAAACGGAAAAAAAATAAAGACAAAGTTCAGTAGGGTTTAAAAAAACCGTCCTGGGAGTATTGCTTTGTCAATTTGAGTTTTGCTTTTATAATTGGATGGCGGGAACGGCAAATATATCAAACATTAATGACAAAAACAACAGCTGCATCAGTATACATTAGCTTTATGTAAAAGTACTGTTTATTTACACTACTAAACAACATCATTTGCTTGTGAGTACGTACGTACGAGTGTAAACTTTTGAAAATTGGAACTGGGGCCCTTGCATGAAACATCGATAAAGATTTTATCGACAATGTATGTAATTTGTATTCGTTTCCGAGCCCGACTGCAGACCGCCAGCGAACAAACGACAACTCACGTCAACTAATTGTCGTTGTCGTCAACTATTTTCATATTTTCGTTGGCGATCTGCAGTCGGGCTCGGGAACGATTCCAAATTGCCGACACTGTCGATAAAATCTATTTCGATGTTTCGTGCTAGGGCCCCTGATGAGTGTGTTGAGAAAATTATAATTAAAAAAGAATCTTTTCAATTCTTATTCACTTAAAATAACTAGTAATAATCATTATTACAAATGTTGTCAACATAGACATGTAATATTGTTAGTCGTGAGATGAATTGGTGTCGCTCTATGGTTAACAACTGGTACACAAGTACATGTAATATTATTTTAAACAATATTAGATATCTCAGATCTAGGTAGGAAGACTTATCTTTATCACCTTATCAGTTATCCATTTTACTAAGTAAAACCAAATAAAATTTAGTCTTCGCTGAGTAAATATCAATTCCCAGAGTCAGTGGGACTATGACATCCCCAATTGGGGTATGTTGTGAAGCTGAAGGTATTGGGAAGCCGAAGGAGATGAGGGAAAGGAAGGTGGGAAAGTATCTGGCTATTCAGATCTGGTCACCAAACACAGCTAAAGATATTTCAATGAATGATGGTACGTAACCATTCATTATTTTATATTAAAATTTTGTGTGAAAAAAAAAAAAAAAAAAATTAAAATAAAAAATATTTTAGTTTTAAGCCACTTTATTTATACACATACAACATTCGACCGGTTTCGGTTAAACTTAACCTTCTTCAGGAAAGTATATATATAAACTAAGATTAAAATATAGAGTTATACAGTAGACAAAGAAATTAGTGAAAGAGACAAAACATTAGTATAAACAGGACAAAGCATCAGAGAGGGGGTGGTAATGGAGTAGGTAGAGAGGTAGGGGGATGGGAAGAGGAGAAGGGGAAGTGGCTTAAAACTAAAATATTTTTTATTTAAATTATAATGTCAAGCTACAAAGTGATTGCTTCCTTCGATAAATTAATAATAATTACATGCGCACGCCGGGATTCGACCCTCGACCTCTGGATTCGTAGCCTATTAACGATAGGTAGCCTCCTTATTCCGCTAATTTCTTACGGGCTTGCTCATAAGTAAATTGTGTACTGATACTCACGATTTAATGGGCAAAGATATGTTATAAAACAACACATGGAATTAATATTTTTTCTGGTATATTATTAAATTTAACTAGACACATGAATTTAAAATTTTTCCATTTGTTTAAATATGGCTCCTCTGAAAAATGACATTTTACTATCATGGAAGATACAATAATAATCATACAATATCACACAATCTAGCAGTTTAAATATTAAATTCAATGGTCTTTTTAAATAATTGTCGTTATTTGGTTACACACCATTAGGTTAAATTAATTGTTTCATTAAATCAAAAATAAATAGTAAAAACGTTTAAATGGACCATGATGATGCGAAATAAATTGTTCTACTGTAATAGCAAAATTATTTTCAATGATTCATCCTTGTCGTGATCCAAGCATTAGGCGGGTAGAATCTGCATAAAGACCTTATAAGAAACCGGCATTTTTAAACGATTTCATTCTTTATTTGAAAATGATTAACATCATTTTTTCAATTTTTCTTCCGATTTGGCTAAAAAATATTTTTTAATAATTGAACAAATCATATTAATAATTTTCAAATGAAGAATGAGATCGATTAAAAATGACGGTTTCTTATAAGGTATCGGCGGCTCAATTGGCATAAGCGTTACTTCCGGATAAAATAGAGGTTCCGAGTTCGAGTCTCGGTCGCGACCGTTATTTTTTTTGTCTCATATTTACGTTGAAGATTATTGATATTATTTTAATAATTAATGTTTTAAATTTATTCATAGGTGTAATTTTTATGGTTTCCGGCAGCGCATTATAATATTTCATCCCTATGTAAAATAAACTGTTTTGGGTAGGTATTGGATTTTTTATTTTTGGTAGTCCGATTTCTTTGCACGTCCTTGTATTATGTCTGTGAATATCCGCGTTGTAAATCGTTTTGTCAGAAAAATATTTTTATAACAAGTTGTTTCTTATTTTTGTAACATTTAAATGTGTTTAATGTCAGCATCTAGCGCGCCGTTTTAAGCTTGCCACTACACCATCTCTTTCCCCCGTACAGCACCATCCTGCTCACCCACCACTAAGCAAACCAGGATGCGCCGACGCCTTCTGCGCACCTCCCACCCTCGAGCCGCTACATAAACCACACCCCGCAACAAGGAATGGGCTATATAACAGGCTGCGCGCCCTAAATCAGTCAGTTCGTCTGCAGCTCGCTCTTGGCTAGTACGCTCTCTTAGTTGCGCTTCGTCCTCTGGCACGACCCTCTAAGGAGTATTCTACTACCACAAGTACAGCACCAACCAGACCCCCCCGACTGCTGCCCTAGTTGCGCTTCGTCCTATGGTACGACCCTTTAAGCAGAACCACAGACAGTTTTGTTGTTTCCAAAGCCTAAACGGCAAGGTTCCCTCCGATCCCTTGCTCAGTTAATTAGTGAATTGATACATTGTGACTATTTTTACCATATTATGTGATCTGTGAACTTACTTACTTTAAATAAATAACCTTTTACCAACAAACGTGTTATAAAACTGGCGCCCAACTTAGTGGCCAGACACATAAAGTAAAAATTAAAATCAGTGCATCTACAAAATTTCATCGCTACCACGTCGAAGCCCGCGTTTCACAATGCAGGCCAAGGAAAGTGCTGGCATCTGCTTCACGCAGGAGCAGTTCGCGGAACTAATGAACTCCATGAAGCGGATGCAGTCGGAACCAACACGTACGGGTACATTCACCACCTGTACGGCACGCTTCGATGGTACCAGAGACAGGAGTGCGGTCGAGAGTTTTATTGCCGCCACATCCATCTTCAAGTGCGCCGAGAACATCGAAGACGCAAGCGCTCTGGAAGGATTACCACTGCTGCTTACGAAAGACGCCGCCGCTTGGTGGCTCGGCATAAAAGGAGAAGTACGAGACTGGGAGAGCGCAACGACCCTCCTCAGGCATGCTTTCGCCCCTAAGAAGCCAGCGTACAAAGTATACACAGAGATATTTCTATGCAAGCAAGACGCATTAACGTCAACCGATGTGTTCATTGCTAAGCAGCGGATGTTACTCGCGGAGCTACCACCGCCCAGGCATCCAGAGAAGGTCCAGATAGACCTAATATTCGGACAGCTGAATATCCGGATACGAGACAAAGTGCCGCGCGAAGCGATCAATACCTTCGCCGAACTACTACAAAAAGCCCGTGCAGCGGAAGAAAGCCTGTACGAAAGCACGACGACCGTCCCACTACGCGCGATGAAAAACCGAACAGACGACCGCCTACGCTGCACTAACTGCCGCAGATTTGGGCACCGTTCCGAGGAGTGCCGTTCCCGCTACGATACAGGAGCGCACGTAAAGTACACTCCTCCAGTCAAGAAGCTGGAGACACCCAGTGATGCGAAGTTTGCATGCTACGGTTGCGGTAAACCAGGCGTGGTAAGAAGCGAGTGCCCGCAATGCAGCCAAGGGAGAATAGACACCCCTCACCCACGAGCCGATTTTTGCTCGATACATGAAATAGGCCTTCCCCGAGCGAGACCTATACTACACATCGGGATTGGAAACTTCCTGGGTACTGTTCACGTAGACACCGGAGCAAAATTGAGCGTAGCATCAGCTGAGCTACACCAGCGGCTAATCGCTCAAAACTTCAAAACCCAGCGAACCATCATGGACATCGTATTGGCAGATGGTGTCCCTAAACGTCAGGAGGTCGAGACAATAGCCGCCACCTTGACACTAAGAGGCCGACAGATACCCACCAACTTCATCGTGCTTCCAGGAGGACACAAGAATCGAACACTCCTAGGCGTCGATTTTATCGAAGACGCGGGGATCGATATAAACACTCCCCAGCGCGCATGGGCATTCACGGACAGCCCCGAAGTACGGTATATGCTGCATATGGAAAATGACGCCATACCACCAAACCGAGGTATTCGACAACGTCAAAAGACTGGCGAGATAGGAGAAGTGAGAGCACACAAAACCCCTAAGGTTTGCCTACCCGCCTCACCAGCACAGGACAATGAATGTGAGATCTACGTGCCACCGTTCATGAGCCCTTTCTCACAGACACCGTCTCGCACCAACATTTGGGCTAAGATGATAGCCCTGAATGAGCTGTTTCCCGAGGACGCGATGGAGGAAGACGCCCTAAGGGAGGTAATGATACGCTCCTATCGGCTCTTCGATGACTCCCCAAGAAAATCCAGAAATGAAGTGGAGCTCTGCGCCTTGGACGCCGAAATACTAAGCCTCCGACCAGATGAAGCCACCCACCTTATACCTACACAGAGGGACCAGCTGGACCGCCTGCTGTGCGACAACGCCGCTGCCTTCTCGGCCACCCTGTCATCTACGTCAAAAATTGAGCACCGAATCGAGACCGGACAACACCCGCCGATTTCAGTAGCCCCTTACAGGCTCTCGCCAGCCCGCCAAGCAGAACTCCGCGCCGAGATTAACAGTATGTTAACCCAAGGGATTATAGAAGAAGCAGATTCACCGTGGGCCGCACCTGTGGTTATGGTGCCCAAAAAAGACGGAAACAAGCGCATCTGCATTGATTTTCGCCTTCTCAATGCGATAACAATACCAGACGTGTACCTTCTGCCCAGAATGGATGACCTGCTACACTCGGCAAAGCAGTCAAACTTTATGTCTACAGTAGACCTACGATCTGGCTACTGGCAGATCAAGATACTGGAGAAAGACCGTGACAAGACGGCCTTTATAACCCCATTCGGACTCTACCGCTTCCTGAAGATGCCATTTGGACTTCGCAATGCGCCCGGGACGTTCCAGCGCATGATTGACCGACTTAAGATCGAGCTAGATGAAGTCAATATCCTAGCATACCTGGACGATATAATCATACTTTCGCCCACCTTCGATAAACACCTCGCCGATCTACAACAGGTGTTCACCAAGCTACGAGAATTCAATCTCACTGCAAATCGAGTTAAATGCCACTTCTGCTGTCCAAGCATAAAATATCTAGGACACGTAATAACCCCCGGAGGAATCAGCACCAATCCGGAGAAGATAGAGGCGATCTCTAAAATGAAGGAGCCAAACAATGTCAAACAGCTACAGACATTTCTTCAGACATGCTCCTGGTATAGGCGATTTGTACCCGAGTTCGCCAAAACCACCAAGCCACTCAGCGACTTGATAAAGAAAGACGCCACCTGGGAATGGAAATCCCCACAGCAGAATGCTTTCGACACCCTGAAAGCACTACTCACTAGCGCCCCCATACTACGACAAGCCGATGGAAGCAAGGAATTCATCATAAAGTCGGACGCAAGCAGCTACGCAATAGGAGCAGTTTTGGTCCAGGGGGAGGGACTAGAAGAACATCCGGTAGAATACGCGAGCCGCCTGCTACTACCAGCGGAGAGGAACTATTCTACCACAGAACGAGAAGCCCTAGCAGTCGTATGGGCAGTTGCAAAATTCCGAGGATACATTGAAGGAACGGCAATCACCGTGGTTACCGACCACCAAGCGTTGAAGTGGTTAATGACGTTAAAATCCCCCACAGGTCGTCTTGCAAGATGGGCCCTGCAACTTCAACCCTACGACCTGAAAATCCAATACACACCTGGACGCTCAAACCTGGTGGCGGACACACTATCACGACCACCATTACTTGAAGACCCACCCTCTATTTGCGCACTATGCACGATAACCCTCGACGTCCCAGTACGCAACGCGGCTGACATCCGCAGAGAACAACTGAAAGACACTGCATTGAAGAAAATTATCGAGTGCTTTGAAGCCAACAATCCAAACGAAGACCTTAGTTACTGGACAGCTAAGGGCTACCTGATGCAAAACGGTGTATTGTACCGATATGCACCCGATATCGAAGAAGAGGACGCTCAACTAGTCGTCCCCGAGCATGAGCAACACCAAATACTCATGGCCTATCACGATGCCCCTACCGCTGGGCATTACGGAGTAGAACGCACGATTCGACGAATTGCCAGAAGATACTTTTGGAAGAATATGCGGACCTACATACAGAAATACGTCAAGAACTGTCTGGAGTGCCAGAGATACAAGCCATCAAACCTAAAACCCGCCGGCCTCCTACAGACTTCAGTAATAAACCAGAGGTTTGAAACAATAGCCTTCGACCTCTTCGGACCACTCCCAACTTCCGAGGATGGGAATAATTGGATCTTCATCATCAAAGACGTGGCCACACGCTGGATAGAGCTATTTCCCCTCAAAGACGCGACTGCCGAGACCTGCGCCCGCGTCCTGATTGATGAAGTATGCCTACGCTACGGGACCCCACGCCGACTGATAAGCGACAACGGTACCCAGTTCGTGAGTGCCGTGATGCAGCAGATGACTTACTGCCTGGACATCAAGCACACCTATCACACCTCAGCACTGACTCCATATCACGGGCACTTGACACCGCCGCCCGCTCCGGTTATTCCTCTACGCAAACGAGGTCGACCAAAGAAGAATAAGTAACCGCCACGCTACTACAGACCTGGATCTTCGACGGGACGTTCCTCGATCCAGAGGGGGAGGATGTAGCGCGCCGTTTTAAGCTTGCCACTACACCATCTCTTTCCCCCGTACAGCACCATCCTGCTCACCCACCACTAAGCAAACCAGGATGCGCCGACGCCTTCTGCGCACCTCCCACCCTCGAGCCGCTACATAAACCACACCCCGCAACAAGGAATGGGCTATATTACAGGCTGCGCGCCCTAAATCAGTCAGTTCGTCTGCAGCTCGCTCTTGGCTAGTACGCTCTCTTAGTTGCGCTTCGTCCTCTGGCACGACCCTCTAAGGAGTATTCTACTACCACAAGTACAGCACTAACCAGACCCCCCCCGACTGCTGCCCTAGTTGCGCTTCGTCCTATGGTACGACCCTCTAAGCAGAACCACAGACAGTTTTGTTGTTTCCAAAGCCTAAACGGCAAGGTTCCCTCCGATCCCTTGCTCAGTTAATTAGTGAATTGATACATTGTGACTATTTTTACCATATTATGTGATCTGTGAACTTACTTACTTTAAATAAATAACCTTTTACCAACAAACGTGTTATAAGTTGTAAATATATATTGTGGGTTTTTCTGGATATTTTTTGTTTTTACGAAGAATTCTTCCCATAAAAACAAATCTTATTTTCAATTTTCTTTTGTATATATATTAAACTAAGGTTAGTTATGTATTTAATATAACTTCTAAGTATTTCATATCAATAAAATTTCCAATAATTTCAACATCAATTTAAATTTTGCTTTCACTGCATTTATTCTGATGTCCAATTGTCATGCATTTTGTCTTTTTTGTATTCAGTTTAAGTTTATTTATTTTAAGCCATCTTGATATATTTTCCAGATCATTATTCAAAATATTGATTAGTTCTTCGTAATTATCTCTAATTATGTATATTAGTAACTGATTTACCATTGGCAAATAGTCGTACTTTGCACTTTGAACATATTTTTACCATGTCATTAATATACAGAATGAACAACAGAGGTCCGAAGACTGATCTCTACGAATCCAAAAGTCACTGGTTCAAATCGTGTTATATCATAATTTATTCATTAAAAATAATGTATCGCGCTGGTGAAAGACCACCATTCAGATTCAAAAAGTTACTTGAAATGACTTTAGCCGATTTTGGTGACAAGGTCTGAATAGCCAGGTACTTCTCGATTCTCCTATTACATATCTCTTTCCTTCCCGAATAACTTCAGCCTCACAATATACCCCGATTGCGGATGACATAGTCCTACTGGCTCCAATCGATTGGGAGCAGTTGGGACTCTTGTGCGGTATTCCCATAAAAAATAAATAAATATATGTTTAACTTACAACTTCTCCCAAATGGTTTTTAAAGTGAAAATGTTAAATTCTGTTTGCTTCGCGAAATAATATGGTTTGCTGCCACTTCTCCGTAGATTAATCCGATGGCAGGCAATTTCCGGAAAGGCACGAAAGTTTTCATATCAAGTCCTTCCAAATCTTCCCACGCGAGTGAACCCCAAAAAGTTATAGCTTTCGTTTTATTATTTTAACTTATTTTTAAGATCCATAAAAAGATTTTTTTAAAACAATACTATGCTATCAAGGGTAGAAAAGAATGTAAAACTACGAGATTTAATATTCATGGATGAGGTATCCTCCGCGATGCAGCTTTTTAATGAAGAATACTTTGGAGAAAAAAAAAATCGATGCTTTTCTTTTTATTCTTTGTATTAAAAATATAATACAATCTAAAACTTTTTCAAATTACTGTCGGAATTTTTTTTGGTTAACTTTGATCGCAACTTGACAGGGGTTCCAAAAATAAACCTCGGGACAAGCGGAACTTCGGTCGTGGTAATAATTTTTGTGAGATGAGAGGGAGTGGGGATAAAGAAATGTGGAGCAAAGAGCACACCCTGTGACGTCACCAGGGAAATCTGTAAGTCTTTTTATGACAACTTCTGGGAGTCAAGTTGGTAAAAATTACAACTTTGACGAAATTGTGATTTTTTTAGTTGGAAAAGTTGTAGAAACGTACGAATAAAGATATTTCATATTAACACATCTTATAATACTTGACTATTTATTTTTAACTTCTGTTCATAACTTAAAGCACACAAATACATTCTTACGAAAATATATTTTTTCTCAAATTTTAGAACAGCTTTCAGAACATTTATCTTCATGCAACCTACGTGGGTACTTACATATTATATGTTATTGTTGTTTCGTATGATCAATCATAATATTACTCCATTTTCTTCCGTTTGAGTTCACGTGAGAACACAATTTACTCATACACTTCGAGATTAACATTTTCTTTCGCATTGATGTTCCCGTATTCTGGATTCCCGGAAATAATAATAGAATAAAGCTGGCGTGGAGATAATGTTTCTACCGCAATTGGCTTTTGATGTTTATCAAAATGTTTGTTTCGAATGAAACAATATTATTATCTATAATGAAGCTTGAGACATAATTAGGCCAATCGAGAAGCGGCGTTATGGATACCAAAATAGATGTTTATGATAAGTTTTAGTGTGAGAGTAATCACATATATCCAGATATTCTCAAAGGGGTATAACTGGCGCTTAAGTCACAGCAATAAGTCAGTTCAAATTAAAAGTATGCAGGGGTAGTGCAATGCAATATAACCCAAAAAAATGAGGTAGTAAAATAAACACAAATTCTTTATTTTCGTAGAAAGCAATCACTTTGTGGTTTGACATATTTAAAGAAATGAAAAAATAACCGTATAAGACCACGGATATTATTTTCATTTTTTTAAAGTGAAACTAAAGAAAACCATTAAAATTAATAATCAGGTAAATTTGTCCAGTAGTCCAATATTGGGTATATTTCCTGTAAACTGAAAAAATTTATCATTATTCTTTAATTACCTTCTCAGTTGACGTTTTTTCTATTTCGATTAATATTATGTGTCTCTTTCTCTCTGTTCCTTTGTTATAATTTAAATGTTATTCTATTGTTTTTTCATGGTTCTGTTATTTTATTTTATATTTTGTTCACCTCTGTAAGTATATATAACCGCACGCTTTGTGTTTTTCGTTTACTTTAATTTTGTACCTGATAAAGCTTAGGCTTAGCGAAACCAGTCGTCATATAAACTAAAATAATATCTGTGGTCTAATACAAAGTTATTTTTTCATTTCTTTAAAAATAAATTAACCCATAATATCAATAAGTAACAATTCATGAAAATTATTTTATTAATAATAGTCTCCTGTCACCAAAGAGGCCAATAAAGCGCCATAAGCTTCTGTGCGGTGACGGAGTCGTGCTCTGAAAGATTGCGCTTGTCCATTAATGAACATTTCCGTATCGCCGCAGTACCTCGGGAGCAAGAATGGTTGAAGATTCTGTTATTGTAAGAAAAATAAGTCCCAAAACCTTCGCGATAATAAGTTGACTAAAAATTTAATTGTATATTATTTACAACATACAATATGCATTTCCAATGCCTCCTTGAAGTCACATTGTTGCAAAATAAGTATCAATTTAACAGATTACCAAGGAACGAAAGTTCATTAACGCCCATCGGAAGCTAGGGTAGGTCTTATACAACCCATAGAGTACCTCAGTCTCTGTTCGACACATGTGCGGTAAAGACAGAGTGCTTCCTTAATAAGTTTAATTAGTACTACCAAGTTGAGTCGTGTATCTTGCTCGGCATTCTGGTACGGAGTAAAGAGCTTTAGATCAACGCAACGTGGACTAGTCATTAAGCGGATAATCCCCGTGTACAGTGGGGTGTTCCGACATACTACAATGTGTATCTACTTTGTACAACAGACCACCGACTGTACAACTGCTACCTGAACACCTGAGAACCTACTTATAATTCATGGTACAGATAATCTACCCAATAACATGTTTAAAATAATGTAAAGGACGAAACAATAACTATAAATAATTTATTTTTGAATGAGAATTAACTTTAAAGCTCCATGCTTTTAATTATTAAATATTAATTACTGAAATGGTATCAATAATCTTCAGCAAAAATATAAAACAGAAAACGTAGAAGAGTTCGCATACCATTACAAAGATCTACTCGTATATCGCAAATTGAAAAATAATATCAATAATTTTCAAGAATGTATGAGATCGATAAAAATACCAGTTTGTAATAAGATTTAGGTAGCTCAATTGGCAAAGACGTTACTCCTGGATACAGTAAAGGTTCCGAGTTTGAGTCTCGATCGCGACCAAATTCTTTTTATTTTCTGACGTCTGTTTCGTATTTTCGTTGAAGATTATCAATATTATTTCAGTAATCGATTAACAATTTTCTTTGTAAGTATGTACGTATGTACAAGTGTGACCTTTTCAAATTTGAAACTGAACCTGTTAATTGAAATTATCAAATTTATAAAAGAATCTTTTCAAATCCCTACCTACCTACCTAATGAAGTACCTACCTGTAATGTATTTTAGTAGATATTATTCTATTTTCGAAATAGGTGAATTAAATTGTAATTTTTTTGTGTTGGCAAGTCAAGTTACATTCCGTGATTTTTCACGGGTTACAATTAGAAATATAATAAAATCAATATATTTTAGGTACTTACTTAGAAGCTTCATCTGAAAATTTCCATTACATCAACATTATGTTGTACCATATTCAAAATTCTACTTTTCGAACCTTACTTACCGAATTTCTGCTTCTGTGGCTTTACAAAATTTCTATGAAACAAATTTCTACGAAACAAATTTCTACAAAACAAATTTCTACGAAACAAATTTCTTGCTACAACAAATTTCTGCTACGCAAAATTTCAAGCCACGATATAAATTTATTAATATATAGAGAAGGGATTTTAGGCAGCTTTTTGCCGAAAAAGAGATTTATGGTAGACGAAGTAGAATTCAGATGTACTCAAAATATTTTTGTTTTCTTGCATTTATTACAAAAGGAATTCCGAGTAATTTAAAAAATATGACAATTAAAAATCATACGCGAAATAAAATGTTCATACAGTGTATTCGTGAAAAATATGTACCTACAAAGTCTTCCTTTGCCATGTGGTTTTTAACCCGAGAACGGGTCGCTTTTACGACTCGTTCTTATGTTCAACAGCTCGGCTATGGAACGATTTGCCGGCCTCTGTGTTTCCTCCCTCCTTCAACATGGGCCTCTTCAAGACCCAAGTTCACTCCTTCCTTTCCTCAAAAAAACCCTCCACACAGCATCCCCAAAGATGACATAGGCCCTGAGGGAAATTGTTTTCCTCAAGGCCTCTTGTGTGGATTTATTGTAAAAAAAAAAAACATTTACCAACTGAATCCAGACTCAAAGCTTGTGAGACTTTAAGGTGTCGTTTCGCCGTTCAGTGAGAAGATTTAGACCAGCATCTTATTTTACGAGTTCTCGCCCGATTTGTATTAAGATTTTGATAAAACTCCAACGTCATGGCGGATTGTCATAAAACCGTATCTATGTTGTTGGATACGTTTCTCTGAGATCGTACTAAAGTTGCAGGTCCTTCACTCTGTGGAATAATCATTCTTATCACTAGAATTATGAAATTATTGTTATCCAGGCACCTGTACGTTAGACTTAGAACGTCTCGGAACTGTAACTCTATCACGTTAAACCTGTATTATCAACCACATATTGTGACGATGCAAACACCTGAGCCAAAGCATCATCACAGTTTATGTTCGTAGTTTCAATTCGTTTGTTAAAAGAGGTTACTAAGGATGTAAATATAAATGGGAGCTCGGTTTGCGAAACATAACTCGGGAGTTAGTAGTTCGATCACAATAAAAGTACTTACTTACTAGTAGTTACACCCAAGTTCGTCCGAGTTTCTCCAGAGCTCACAACGGAAATGACGTTGAGAGCTGAATTTGACATAGAAATTTCAGACGTAAAAGCTTTACAGATTTCATGACAAAAGATTTCACCGATCGGAAGCTTTTGATCATAGTTTTTTCACTTTTTTTTAATGCCTAGGTGTTTTTTTTACTACAAATAAAATATAGATATAGCTGTTCTGTAATCTGAGGAGCTTAGAATGCTAAAAAGAATGTAGAATCACATGTTTAGTAAGTTACAGAAAATGATGCTTTACTTAAGGAGAAAAGTCATCCTCAAACCAGTTTTGTATTTAAAGTGTTATTATACCTAGGGTAATTTCAGGTAACTGCCCGAAACGCCAAGTTATTTCTAATTAAAACGCTGCGGTCGCAGTCGTTACGGTAAACAGAAAATGCAACCATGTCCCAACTAATATTCTAACTGGACTGTTGTTTCTGGAAGATTGCGAAATATTCTGCCCAAGTTTTTGCCTGCAGTTTGCGGGGCGGAAGTTATTCCATATTGCCGGTTAGTTAGACCGGGATGCTGCAAACTCCGCCACTGCTTTGGCTACCGTCACAACCCGCAGCTCAAACTAACTTTAGCTGCCTTCTTTATCGTCCCAGTCACGTTATCAGTTTCTTACCAGTGCCAAGAATAAAGTTTGCAGCTTCTGAGGTTCATTTCTAGAAATGAAACTGTTAATATCTCTCCAAACCTCATTAGTGTTCTATGCACTGCGAGGTGTTCTGCCAAACAGGAAGATACAATATAGTACATTACGGCTCTTCATATTCCATGCCAACTATTTTAGACAAATAAATCGATTTGTATCTCACCGGATATTTACATTAAAAATATTATTTGTGCTATCTGGAGTATCCCAGGGCTCTAATTTAGAACTGCTCCTTTTTTATATTTATAAATGTGATTTTAGAGGTTATTCTGCTTTATAGGTCACTTCTTTTTGCCAATGACTTAAACATATTTAGTAAAATACAAACTGTAGAAGACTGTAATCGACTCCAGTCAGACATTGATAAAATTGTTGACTGGAGTGAAATGAATCAGATTGAGTTCAATGTATCTCAATGTTTCATTTTGTCTTTTACTAGGGTGTGTCATACTTAGTTTTACCGGTATACTATGAACGAATAACGAATTGAATAACGTGTCTTCACTATGAACGACCTTGGAATCGCGTTTGATTAAAGGCTTTTCTTAAAAATTTCATGCTCATATTGAAATGACCTGTAGCACTTCATTGAGAGTGCTGGGTGTTCTATGCACTGCGAGGAAATTTAGAGACACCCACATTCTTATAATATTATTCAATTATTTGGCTTACCAAAGAAATTCCTAGAGATTGAAGAAAAAATGAAGGTCCTAAGAGCAGACTTGAGAATGGGTCGGTAATTTGAAGCCCCCACGAAGTGCAGTACTCCCTCATGTTGAAGAGGTTACAGAAAAAAACGGATATTTCTCTACCTGAGGTAGTATGTTTACTACTCGTGGCTCTATTCCTCTGACTTTCTCTAGGACTCTAGGTTATTTCCAAAATGAACTATCTACGAGCTAAAAAGGATGTGTACATTGTTACACATTTCTTCAGATTGAATTGTGGATGTTTCGAAAACTTGACTATCACGGAGAGCATAAACTACTATGTTCTCGATTGTTATCTCCGCCATTGACAGCATATATTGTACATCTCCCGGCCTGCAGGACCAACTTGCCAATGGTCATGCCGGAAGGGCACTCTTGTTGATGAATCAAATGGCTTTGGATATTGACCATTATTATTAGATTATTTTGCATTAATAAAACATAGATAAGCTTTAATATCTGTGTGTTTGATACAATTTATTGCATTATTTCTACCTGTTTTTATTTTTAATTTGTTTATTTTCTCTCCCTACTTTATAAATATAATACATACTATGTATACTGTTATACATTAAACTGTAATATAACGATATTACATTTTTTAAACAAAAATGCCTCAAAATGTGAATTTTGTAATATTAAAAAAAGTTGAATTGAATAGAACATGTCCAATATTCATAATCCATTACTTAAGAATAAGCCACTATAACTTTATTGTAGGTATAGGTATTGCAACATTCGCAACCAGATTTGAGTCGAACTCAGTACTCACACAGAAGCTTTACTTGCATACAGCATGCTTAAATTATATTATTCGACTTCGAAAAAGAAAATTCCAGTGAAAATTAATAAAAGTTAATTTTAAATAATATGTAAAAAAAGAACACATTGACATTTTTTCCGAATTACTGAAAACCTTTCTAATATTTAAATTCGAGCTACACTTGTTGTCTCTTTCTCTCTAGTAACAATAGGTAGGCGTAAGCAAGACAAAATGCTATTTCTCAGTGACTTTTGATAAGGAGATTACTGTCATTTATAATAAAAAGAACACACTGATTTTTTTGCCGAATTACTGAAAACTTTTCTAATATTTAAATTTCAGGTACATTTGCTGTCCCTTTCTCGCTAATAACAATAAGTTGACATAAGCAAGACAACAGGCTGTTTCTCAGTGACGTTTGATAAGGAGATTACTGTCAGAAGTGTACACATATTTACTAATACACATAATCCTATGTTGTTTGTGTCAATTGTATTTGCGCGACCTATAACCTGACTAGATCTCGAACAGGTGCGTGAAAACGCAGTCTATCGCTTGTGAAACTATCTTACTAGGCATTGGCTATAATAAGTATACTACTAATCTCTAGGTATCAGCTATATAACGTTATAGTTAACACCTCTCTAACCCTCATTAGGCGTGCTCTGCCTAACAGGAAGATAATATATATATTGCATGTGTCCAATGTTCATAATCCATTACTGAAGCATAGACTACTGTAACTGTATTGTAACTTGTATCTAGGTTACTAATGTAAATGCAAATTGATTTCAAATACGCGAAACAATGGTAACATTTGTGAAACTAGCTAGTGTAGCTATTTAGGTATTATAATACTGCAGAGCATTTAACATACGAATATAATGCACAATTTACATGGGCCAGCCAATATTGTAGAATCATCTAGATATATAAAAACGAATATTTGTCTGTGTGTCTTTTTGTCTGTTTATTTTCGATTTTCTCGAAAATTACTCGACTGATTTCATTGAAAATAGCACAGTTTTTTTATAGTACCGCACAAGAGTCTCAATTGCTCCCAACCGTCTGGAGCAGTGAGACTATGGCATCCCCTATCGGGGTATGTTGTGAGGCTGCAGATAGTGAGAAAGGGAAGGAGATGGGGAAGAGGAAGGTTGAGAAGTACCTGGATATTCAGATTTGGTCACCAATCACGGCTAAAAGCCATTTCAAGCGACGTTTTGATTTTGAATGGTGGTCTTTCACTAGGGCGATACTTGGAATATCTATTACTCTGGAATAGTACTGTATCAAAATATATCTAGCTGTTAGAAATAACAGCTAGATGCCGCTAACGTCTAACGCTATTGACGAAAATTTGCGCCAACAGTTAGATATTATTATTAAAAATATTAGTACCTACACACGAATATTATTCGACGCTATTATTATTGTATTAGCGTTAGCGCCAAGTAAACAAAAAGGTGTAAGAGTTTATGCATCGTAAGCGACATTATGTGTATCTTTTTATACTTTCTTACTAAACGTTTTAGTGGAATATCCTATCCGAAACGCGCGATACGTAGCTCCAAGAGTCAAGCGAATAAAATAATGGCTAGGTAAAATAATGACGGCACCTAAAATGTAACTGTTATGTATAATTCTCCGAATGTCACCAAAATATCTAACAGCTAGATATTTTATAACGACGCATAGCATTGTCATGTACCTATTATTTTAGTCTTTAAAAATGTGTTAAGAGTGTGTGCGTCGTCCACAATATTATGCGTAGTTTGGAATAATCTTTTGGTTATACTTCTTCTTACTAGACATCTCTGTGGACTTTCTTATCCGAAACGACCGATACGTAGCGCCTAGAATCAAGCGACGAAAATAATGACAAGTCAAATATATCTAACAGCTAGTTATATTATAACGACGCATCACATTGTCATGTACCTATTATTTTAGTCTTTAAAAAGGTGTAAAGAGTGTGTGCGCCGTGCACAATATTATACGTAGTTTGAAATAATCTTTTGGTTATACTTCTTCTTACTAGACATCTTTGTGGACTTTCCTATCCGAAACGGCCGATACGTAGCGCCTAGAATCAAGCGACGAAAATAATGACAAGCAAAATATTTCTAACAGCTAGATATATTCTAACGACAATGTCTTTTCATCGAGCTGTTATTTTTCAACAGGGGATTATTATTATTAAAACCAATAGGCTCGTTATTCATTATTTTTGCTAGTTAGTTTTATGTCAATCTCCTACTCGTTTAGTTTGGCGCGTTTTTACTCGTCGCGCGTGCATTCGATGTGTTTTTGTGAATTGAAGAATACGATCAATAGTGTAGTTGTCTGATGTTTATGTTTTGTTTCACGGCCAAAATGCAAATACCTAGTAAGCAAATAAATTAAGTTTTAGTAGACAATACTACGCAATATATTATTTTACTTTTTTACTATTGCATTTGCGTTATTAGCTCATATAATTCAACGTCTAAACTTAATAATAATAAATGGATACATTTTATAGTACCGTTTTCGTGTGAAAATCACCTCAAGGACGCTTTGTGTACTTATATATAATTTAGAAAATATAGTATATTGGTAGTTTACCAAAAAATAGTCAACGTCGGCGTTATTTTCAACGGTTATATTTAACAGTTAACAATCGCCAATGATAACGGCGATGGCGTTTTTTCGAATTATATTTAACGCCCAGTACTACTCTGGAACGTTCCGCAAATATAGTGTACAGTACTTTTATTTCAATTAAATGTGTTAGGACACATATTAATATAATAAAAATTATTTTGCGAACGCCAGGTTTGAACCGTGACCTCTGGATTCGCAGCCGAGTGTTTTACCACTCGACCACGGAGGCTGTCAATTAGTATCAGTGACGGAAAGGTTTAGAGAGCAGTTTGAATGAAATCAAATATTTTACATTTCTGTAACGTTTTAAAATTAGTATGAAGAACATTGAACCCGCCATTTTCAATTTAGGTTGGCACTCTGGTTATCAGCCATAGATGGAAACTACAATGAGGTACCTACTTAAGATATGTATTTTTAAATAAATGTTAGGAATAAAACAAAATTTTGTTAATGTTTCTTTATTTTTTTATAGATAATAATAGCCGTCAAAAAACTATTGGTCGATCTACACCTCAAGCAAGAAAGATAAAGGAATCATTTAGAAGCGGGAAGCTAGTCGAGTTTGAACATCTCAAGCCCTGATTTATTCATATACGCACCAGACGGAAAAAAATGTTTATTCAAAAGCACTTCAACAAAAATAATTAAAAAAAAATTTTTTTAGTGGCTTTTCAAAGCATGCCGGGTACTCGCTAGTTCAAATGTAAAATTGTTTCATGATTTTTGAAGATTATAGTGATTAATTATGCTCTTAAATTCGTCAATCTTTTCCAAATGCCTGCCTAGTATTTGATTCGAGATTCTGTAAAAAATTGAAGTAAACACATCTTACAGTATTATTACGTTAAAGGTCAGCACCCGAAAATACACATATTTTGGCTTTCTAGTGCAAGCAAAACTACAAATTATTTATCTGTCAATACTATACAATTGTCAATTTTTAAACGGTAATCTTTTAAATTCTTTATGAAATGCATACTGGAATTTTAAGTAAAACGTTCAAAAATGCATTTGCTGGTTTTAAAACTGTACCTTTAACTGATGTTTTAGTAAGTTTTTCATAGAATTTAAAGGATTACAGTTCAAACGTTGTATTCACTGGAAACCTCAGACATTTTTCTAACTACCAATAGAAATTCGCATATAAATCATTTTTGTAGTATTGCTTGTTATAGAATGCTACAGAGTGACGTTAAGCATCATTCTTAGGTGCTGGGCCTTAAGCGTCTAGTGATTAATTTATGTCACAAAATTAGAATTCATCATTCGGCGATTCCAACGATACCTATTTTAACGTCAATATTTTAATATTTCAGTAGATATAAATTAATTCTAGAATTCAGAATGGATACCTATTAACTATAAATAATTTACATTGAAATAATGAATAAAGGAGGCTTTACGTAAGTCATTATATAAATATATATTTATATATTTTCTTTTTTTAAAAAGAAACACAAACATTCCCGGGTTACGAATAACCTAACAATATTTGAAAAACTCCTACTGCCATCATAAGAAGCGAAATATATTGCTTGTGTAATGATGGAGGACTTAGCCGGCAGAGGATATAATATAATGTAGTATATATAATTATTATTATATAATGTAGCCCTTTCAAAATAAATGTGTATTTAATTTAATTTGAAAGTTATAAAGGATTATTGAGTAAATATAACCACACACTACGTATTTTTTTGTTAGGTTTAATTTTATACTCTGATGAGGCTAAGGCTAAGCAAAACCAGTCAGTCATAAAAAATAAAATAAAATCTTTATATCGGTCTTATACAAAGTTATTATTTAGTTTTCATCAAATTTATTATTAATTGTTTAATATAAATAGCAAGTACTTTATGAAAGTTGTTTTCTTCAAAGAGTATGCAATGATCTTAGTCCCGATATTCTCAATCTTCGAGAATTTAAGACAAGGGAGAGTGATATTGTTGAAACTTTTTTTATAATGCACGGTACATTTACATTTAGTCGGTTATTCAAAATAATGCTACTGGCGCCAACTTCCTACAAAGTCTTATTATAATAAAGTCCATTTTTATTATTTGATTTGAAGCTTATTAATTCAGCTTTGAAATAAAAGTTTGTACAAATTGATGCTAAATTTTCAATGTAAAGAAAGCATGGGAAAGCAATCACTGTTAAATATACAACCCGCATAAGAGAAAAGTAACAGTTATTAGTTATTACCATATTACCGATTGTATCTACCATCACTTAAATACCGAGGGTTCTCAAATAAAATAACTGTTATTTGGAACCAGTTACGCGAAATAAATGTTCTGAATTGACCTCAATTAGCAAAGTAATCAAATAATTAACTAACAAAGCGTATAATTGCCTCGGTAACAGTAATATATTAGCGTTAATGTTCTAAATTATCATCAACACCCTCATTAGGGGAGACTGGTTGGCGGTATTAAAGAAACAACCCCGAAGTAAGAACTAAAGTAAGTTGCCCACGGTAAATGATAAAACCTACTAATTAACCAGAATATTTTTTACTTTCTTTGTTACCAAACTATTAACAAGGAAATTATGGTACTATTTTACTTTGTTTCAATGGGAACTTCTGGTATGTTTAAAATAATATATATTGTACGGTTAATAATAAAATATAATATAGGTACTATTTTTCGATTGCAGATAAAATATTTGAATGATTTATTGTTACTTAGACCAATTTTAGTTTTGATAGGCAAGTAAATGAAAAAAATAGTAAATATTATATTAAATAAATGTGAATGGCTTTGAGTTAAAAAAAAAACGCCGTATATATTGGAGGGACACTGCTAATTTTGTACTAAAATATATTAGATGAAAATTAAAATATTTACCTGCATTTAATTTAAAAAATAACTTAACCGTTAAACGTGAAACTTTACTATCGAATGAGATTTTCAAGAATGGAGAGCGTTGGAATTATTTTAATTAAGATCCTACTAGAGTTTTCAATATAATATATGCAGACTCAAATGACTTGGAAATTAATTTAAAACTACGTCAAAGGCCGCATTTGAAAAGACCGAAGGAGTAAAAGTTGGAATTACAATTTCTTCTATTTTAATTGAATCGTTTCAAGATGTTATGTACTGGAATATAATTATAAAGGTCTGTTTGAAGTTATGAATAAGCGATACAATTGCTGCGGCTTAAGGAGAACGATACAATTTTCTCTGGCAGGGAAACCTACTGAATGAAAATAATTGTAAACCTTTATTGCTCCACATTGACCTACGGTCAATTTCACAATGTATATAACAGCCATAGTAGCAGAACAGTAAGCGTTTTGATTCTAGGTCCAGAATTTGTGGGTTCAAAGTCCGGCGAAAGTAAATATTAGTTTTATAATAATAACCTCGTTCCAGAGTTACTCACAGTACTACCTTGTTGGAGACCACCATTCAGAACATAAATTATTTGCTTGAAATGAGTTCAGCTGACCGCCTGAATATTGGTACAACGTTTTAACTGGTCTAGGTAGGTATTGCTGCCATTGCATGGTTGTGGTTTTATTGTGGCAATAACACGTTAGATCTCCGCCTTGAGCTCACTAAATGACATACACACGTGACTTCGAAAAACCCCAAAGACAGAAGTCACGTGGTGTCAAGTCACACGATCTTGCTGGACAATTCTGATCCGCATTTCTTGAAATAACACAGCCAGTAAAAAATCCTTTCTAAAGCTCAATGGTTTCGCGCGCAGTGTAACAGGTTAGACTTAACAAAATGTGTTATTCATAAAACAAAATGCCCACATTACTATAAAATGAGTTCATTGACCTAGAAGTCTGTTCTAAGACTTCTCGGAGGCATCGCTTACACCAGGCAACACGGCTACATGGTTTAATTAATTATAATAGTCGCATCTTTCTCCCCACATGTGTACGCGTATATTATAAGATAGAAAGCGTCCCCCTTCCACGCCCGTGCATCTCAAACGGGGGCAAACAATTATGCGCGATAAATTAAGCACTATCCAAGTTATGACATACATCACGAGGCCAGATTTACGTAATGGCTCCGGAGTAATTATTTTCTACGGTGCGTCCTTTCCTACCGCTCCTTGAGCGTCCTTTGAATACTCCTCCTTAGTCCGTGTCTGCTCCTTGCCGAGAGCCGAAAGCCGTCGGCAGGAACGGTTCAGAAATTAATTCCGCGAGGTGGAGACCGGAGGCACTAGATGCTGTAGAAGTGTGGAGGTTGTCGCTAGGATAGGGCAGAAATAAAAAGTTTGATGAAATTCACTTTTTTTTTTCAGCGAATAAGATGATGTCATTTTTTATGAACTACTCTTGACCTTGACCTGCATCTACATTAAGGCTTCCAAGGGTTCTATCACCTTATTGCCACAAATAATTTGCCCGTAAAGAGTTAATCACTAAAAAGTGGTGTGTAAAGTTGCAATTATTATTTCATAGAAATGCTGAATTTCAGCCAATCGATTGTATCCAACGTCGCGTCATCCGGCATTTCTGTGCCTCCGGAGAACTATAGACTGAACACTATTACATAATGTGCTCCCTAATTGATTTTTTTGTACGTGAACTACTTAACTTAACCCAATATAATTTTCCCTAACCTAACCCAATTCATCTAAACTAACCATAAACAATGGTAAAAAAATAACGTTGGCTACAAAACACTGTTTTCCCAGTGACCAATCTTCTAACGTTCTTTAATATTTGTTGGAGGAGACACCTTGACAACAATAATTAATGTAGATTCGAGATAAAAGTATTTTCGTTTCAGTGACATGACTCTCCGACTGGTTAAGCGGATTAACTCCACCGACTGTGGTACTAAAGTGAATTACAAGATTATTAGTTATAATACTTGCTCGTTTTTATTTAAATAAGCTTTTCCAGGGTGAATAAAGATGTATCGAGTAAAATATTTATATGATTCTACCGTTATACCGTGTCTTAAGGGTCAGCACCCAAAAATATACACTTTCTAGTTTTCTAATGCAAGTAATACTACAAATGATTTATCTGTTAATTTTATACAAGCAGTAAGGGAAATGTCTAATGTTTCCAGTGAATTCAATTTTTAAACAGTAATCTTTTAAATTATTTATGAAATGCAAACCGGAATTTTAGGTAAAACGTTCGAAAATGGCCTCTCTGGTTTTCAAACTGCACCTTTTAATGACATTTTAGTATGTTTTTCATTGAATTAAAATTAATACAGCTAAAAAAAATTATTCACCGGAAACCTTAGACATTTTCTTGACTGCCCATGTAAAATTTACAGATAAATCATGTGCAGTATTGCTTGTATTAGAATGCTACAAAGTGACGTTTAGTGCCATTTTGGGTGCCGAGCCTTAAGTGGATGATTACTTAATTTAAAATGTTTTTTTGTGAAGTCATTTTTATCTGTCAGCATATAGGAATAAATTTTGGGTGCTTCGGTCGATATCGTGCGGCATACAATTCACCATGAGGTATTCAGTTCTAATCACTGTGAACCTGTTTTGATGATTCGTTTTGATATTTAAAAAAACAAATCGTACATCCCGAGAATTGCGGGTGAAAAAATACTCCAAAATTATTATTTTTATTTTTTATTATTATTTTTCATTACTAGAAATTTAGAAATTCTAATGATTTTTTAAATATACTTAAAATAATTAAGGTTGCTACATAGGTGTTATTTTCAATGGACGAGGATGATTTTCGGGATGGAAATAAGATACTAAATAACCCATCCTTATCATACCCTTTTCTCCCCCTACCTCATTTCCTCCGGTCTCACAAAATTTTTCAACTGCCATTCGTCAAAAAAAAAACATCTTGGAGAAATACATGCAGAATTAAAGAAAGTCTTCTTAAAATAACGAATAAAATCATCTCTAAAGGAAGCTTTATTGGTCGTTCCGCCGAAGTTCTCTTCACGTAACTCCTAAATATTGCAGTCAAACTTTGACTGCCGCAATGGCTGTCGATGAAAATATAAAACGGGGAAACCAATATCGGAACACTTTCCGGAAGTTCATAATAACGGTTTCACACAAAGAGAAATCTTGTTTTATTTTGTTTGTCGCCATATCCGGTAGCCTCACCCAGCCGCCCTTCCCCTGGCTACTGAACGTTTGTCGATATTCATGTATTCATTTTTATAGCCACTCATCTGAATTCATGGTATGTATCTTTCATAACTCGTGGATATAAAACTTACTCCGATGTTCTACAGCGGTACCAATTTGTAGGATACCAGTGCGTATTTTCAATATTATGTTTATTCTGAAGATGGTTTGTTCTAAAATAAAGTTATTTACAGACATCTTAATACCAAGATACTTTGTTTACATCTTCTCAACTATAAATCAGAAGTTTGGTTGTATGAAGCATTACAAACATTTTGTTAATGAATTAACTCGTGAATTTTAAAAGTTTTTCAGTCTGGAATTTATAGATTAAAGTAACTATTTGTTTGATGAAAAAGAAATAATAACGCGTATACGACCACATATTTTATTTTAACTTTGATGATAAAATAAAAAAAGAGAATACTAAGAAAATAAAAGAATAACATTTAAATTATAACAAAGCAACAAAGAGAAAGAAACAGATAATTTGAAACGAAAGAGGCAAAACGTGAAAAAATAATAATGAGAAATTAGAACAATTTTATGAATTTACGGGAAATATACCTAAATTGGCCTAATGGACCAATTTAACTGATTAATAAGAATATACCATTCATTTCAATGGGTTTCTTTAATTTTAGTGCTACTAGATAGAGGGAATTCGATATATTTTAATTTAAAAAAATGATCACTCAGTTTTGGTTGGGTTCGTTAGCCGTAAGCCATAAACAAAACATTGTATGAAACAGTGCGTTTCTCTTACAAAAAAAACTATGTAATTTGTTTTCTTTAGATTTTCATAAATCACCCCTAGAAATTTATCGGTATGAGTGTAAAACACGGTATATTATACTAACCAATATTTTCCCCATTGGTAGGGTGGCCTCAACATCTTTAAGGGTGACGATTTAAAGTGCGCTCTTTTTCATCGGGACTACCGATATATAAATTACCTTTCGTCGATGTGAGGAGCATTACACAGATGCTATAAGATTATTTACTCAATAGTTAAAATGCTTTAGAAAATAAACCACCGTAAATAACATTCCCGGGTTCCTGACCAACGCACCAGTATTTCTCGCGCAGGCGGGGAGGCAGGTTGTCGCCGACAGATCGGAGACCCTTCTTACTCGGGTGCATGATACAGTTTCCCGGCGGGGAGATAAAACTAGTGAAGTTGTTGGGAGTTGCAGCCACTCGCGGGAAACATATTTTCCGCGCCACCCGCCCCACGGGGGGGGTGAACAATAACACGGGATTTGTCAAACTTTTAAATCGTTTTACTAAATAAAGTTAGCCATTCTTGTCTAGCACTGCATGTTGTAAGTATATCGATACAGGAATGTCATTTCTTGATTATGTAGTATGTTTGTAAAAACGGTAAAGAAGTGCAGAAGATTTATGTGAGATGCGTGAAACCAAAGCAAGCTCGTAATAGGTTTGTATTTAATATAAACGAGAACAAATCTGAGAAGGCATTAAATGACTTCTGATTTTAGAATGAACTCATAATTATTGTAATGTCAATTGTACTGCCAAATGAGCGTCAAATGTAAGCAAGCTTTTTTATCTCAGGAAATGGGATGTCATCTCGATTATATTTACGGGGGGATCCTTGGTTGCAAATAATATTAAAAACACTTTTAATAATTAAACAATAATTTTTTTAATTTTGAGGAATGAGTTTTTTTTAAATATAAGGGAAAGAATACTAATTCACAAATTAGGAATATTTGTTTTGGTGAAAACGTAATTTATATTTTCGGTCCTCTTGAATGATGAAGAACGGTCGGTATGTTAGGCAGAACCTGCCTGGCGATGGTAGTATAGAGCAGCTTTTATGACTCTTAGTAGTTGAGTATGGCATGCTGCGTATGGCGGAAAATGATCCTAGTCTTCTTGTTTTCCCTGGTGATAGTTGCAGTCAGTTCGAGCACCTTAGCGAAGGTGCTATTCCTCAGCTGTCCGTTTTTCCCAATAGGACAGACTTCTCTTTCTTTAGACTTCCTCCACTAAATTTCAGGGTTCCGATCTCCTGTATCGAACTCGTTAATTCTCTCCCCTCACCTCTGCGAGTCCGTCGGCAGTCGATTCCCTCTTGGCAAGCCGTTGTCAGTTGTCTGCGCACCGCCAAGATTCTGTTTACTGCGCCGCTTTTCATTAGTGACGTCCATGCGTGATGAGAGTTGTGAATATAATAGTATACTGCGGTAAGTACTTGTACTTAACATAATTTATTATGTTAGATCATCTGAGGTTTTCATTAAACTTTAGACTTATACGACTGTATTTTACACGTTTATATTTATAGTGAACTTCTATAATTACGTAAGCATATTATGTATAATATGATGGCATATTACTATAAAAATCTCTATATCACCATTATAATGATTTTAATAATCATTTAACCTATTTTAAATTATAAAGATACTCCATGCAAGGTATTGTTTTTAGCAACATGGATATCTAGAAGCATGTTTGACAGACAACGCCACAAATATTTAATCTGCAACTGTCTACAGACCCAGTATTGGTATATAAAAAAGCTATGGTCATGGCGGTCTGTCATATAAAATTTATGTACTTCACATTGCAAAAAAAAGTTTATTACAAATTAATGTTGTTTTTATTCCTAATACTAAATTATTATTATTATTTTTTTAATTAAGTAGGTAAAAAAATAAATAATTTCCTATATTTTTATTATTTATGCGTGTTAAAATTAAGGCTACCTAAAAACGTTCGTTTTTGGGGGTTTATAAACCATATTTTTTTTACAAACCAAAGATATTTTGTAAAAAAAGCAAAATTCCAACGAAAACATATTTTTTACAATTTAAAATTTTCTGTTTTTACCTACGTTTGTCTAAATTTGTTAAAGGCAAATAACAAATTCAATACATTTATAGTTGTCAAAACACATACATAGATATAATTATAAGCTCTACCAAAAGATCGTTTGCGGATTATTTTTTAATTAAAACTACAAACAATAAACAAGTTGGTGTGTATTTTTTTTATTTATCCTCGAAGGTTTGCCTCCCGTAAAAGAATTCATAGGTGAGTGGAGGATCTCCCACCCTAAAAAAAGGAAAAACCTCATCTGAGTTTTACCGCTGGCTCAGAAAACTTGATACATAATATCCATTCTGTTTGAGAATTTCCTGCATTTTGCCTCGCTGCGATGCATAAAGCTCCGCAGCCTCCTGCGGAAGCTCGGATTCGGCAGAGTTTCATCTCTGGGAAACAATGCTCATCTCACTCGACTGAGAGTGGTGGGTCTGTGTCTAGTGGGCGGGTATTTGGTACTCGGTACTTGGTACTTTGGTACCCAGCGCGAAGTATCCACTCCTCAAGCGGGAATTCACGCTGGCATTTTATATATCCAAGCTCCACTTTATTTCACACGATTGATTCCAAATGTATTGGAGTTTTATGGCTTCCGCAAAAGTTTTATCTGCAAAGGGAATAGACGAACATGGCCACGCTGATATAACAAATAAGAATTTTATTACAGCAGAATTATACTTTTTGGAGACATGTGATAAACATCGACGATCTTTACACGAAAAATGTCTCATTTCGATCTAAATTTTCTTTTTTGCATATATTATACATTTGATATGAAATATACGTGGAGGGGTATTATGGTTGCGAATAGATGAAAAACATCAGTTTTTTTTATTCTTTGAGAACTCATTGTTTTAGTAAATTAATGTCTTCATTAGAGTTTCACATGACTGTATGTTATAATTTTTATTTCACCCCAATTCCCACAGTCTGACAATTCTTCAATACACCGCCCTAATTGAGTTTGTAAATTTATTTGAGTAATTAACTGTGATTAGAATATAATATATTTGACAGCGCCCTTATTTCACTTCCCAAATTACTTATCCACGAATGAGAGAGAGTCTGCCACCAAACGTGAAAACCGCAAATTAAATTTCCATAACTGATTACGAATATTAATTTTGGCGTTAACACGTCTGTGTAAATCACAAAACATTAAACACGGGCCCGGTAAAGGCAAGCACAAATAACATACTAATATCTACCAAAATACAAATTAGTAGAAAGTTGTAAGGCGTTTGTTCCGAACTCAAAAGACGTGGAGTAGATGAAAATTTTTTCTCTTTAAAAACTCATAAACGCCTTAAACTTAATCTTTTTAACGATTGTACACGTTAATTGTAAATGTTTCTGTGAGATGCATAAATAAATATTTGATACAAATGCCTCTGTAATGAAGTAGGTCTCCAATTAAGAAGGAGTATTTTATGAAAAGTTTGAGATAAGATTTCGAATCTCATCTTTTGAAATTTTGCTAAGGATTCTAAAGTGTATTTTAAAATCTTCGATAGGTAAAATGGAGAAGCTGGCTAGGGCATTGAACTCACAAAGTAGAAAACCAAAAGCGAGGTAAGCGTTATTATTTCATAATTGAGGTTTCAGAACAATATGGCAATACCCGCTTGAGGTCGGAGCGAGCTCCAAGAGTTCTCAAGAATTTTTTTTGCAAACCTGACCTTCACTCACAGACGCCTTCAGAATCGGAGCCAAAGAATTTCCAGGAATTCGGTGAGCTTTCATCCAAAACCCGTAATTTATTATATAATTAATAATTTTAATGAAACGATTCGAAATGCGGGATAAAAGTAAGTACATTCTAAAAGCGAAACAAGCAAAACAATAAATATTATTTTAACTACTATACATATTTGTGTGCCAAATGTAGATGGTTTGGTGATTTACTAGTATTTTCTACCCGACTTCGCCAAAATTTGGAACAATGGAAAAATATAGAAAAAAATTATCGTCATCGTTCTATACTTATTGAACAGCTCATGTTGAAAATTCATTTTTGAGCTGAAAATAGAAACATCGACTTATAAATTCCCGACCGAAAAACTGTGAAAGTATCAGGATGTCAGAGCACATCGTTCAAGATTTTTTCCTGCTTTAGACATCGGACATCGGACATCGGACATCGGACATCGGACATCGGACATCGGACATCGGACATCGGACATCGGACATCGGACATCGGACATCGGACATCGGACATTGGAACAAACATATTTTCTAATCTATAGTTAAGTAGACTAGATGCTTATTATTTATTAGGTGTCAGGCAAGAAAAAGTGTATTAAAAAACTCAATCTATTTGGAGCAAGGCAGGAAGTTAAAGTGAAACAGAATACTTCGTCGGTTCAAAAAGCTCATCACGGTTTAATCTTAAAAGCACTAGACTCTAGGTAGGTCGTACTGAGATTCAATTTTCTGCGACCATACACCGTTGACATTACTGCAGGGAAGAAATAACTCCGCCGTTCTTGGGACGGTCTTGGAAGTGCAATGAATTCCCGGCATCCGCGTAGCCTTCATCCCCTAATCCGGAGCTCATCAAGACGGGGATTAACCATTCCCTTTCCGGACTCTTCCCCTATACATCACAAAACGTTCCCCAACCCTGCCGTAACTTATAGTCGCTACTTTATCTTACGTGATCTTATCTGTTCAACTATTTTTCTCTAAGTTATAATAGTAAGAATAAAATAATATAAAGAAAAATATTTCAATTTTTATGACTGTCAGGTTTCGCTTAGCCTAGGCATCATCAGGGTATAACATTAAACTAAACAAAAAATACAAGTGTACGGTTATATGTAGATACAGATGGAGAATAAAATATAAAATAAAATAACAGAACAATGAGAAAACAATAGAATGACATTTAATAATAATTTTAATATGAACTGAAAAAGACAAAACGTCAACTGAGAGGGTGATTAAAGAATAATGATACATTACAAAACAATATAATTTCCTTGTGTGTAGGTACGAGTGTGACATTTTCAAAATTGGAACTGATGTATCTATATCTTTTGAAATCGAGACAAGTAATAACGTACTTAGCAATAATATTTTTTACCAGACGATTATTTTTATTCTGTATTTAAATGTGCGTCCATATTGGTTACTTTTGGGGGCCTTTTTAAAAAATAATGCAAGTAAGTAGTGAAATTAGCCTTTAAACAAAACAAAAAATCCAAGAATTGCAATATTACACCTCCAACAACAAAATTAAAGAATCTTCAAAAGACTGGATATTTTAGACCTTTTCGTGATTTTTCACTGTGGACCGCTGTCTATAAAATAAGGTTAATTAAAGCGATTAATATATTTTTATTATGTAGAAACAAACTTTCCCATTTTCGTCGTAGTAAGTCAAGTTACATCCCGCGATTTTTCACTGGTGATACGAATATGGATAAAATGGTTAAAAACTATTGTTAATAAAGCAAACCCTTTGTTTTCAGTACGCATTTATTTAGGCTTTGTACACAGAACTAGTATCTCATTTTATTTACTGTTTGGTTAGTGGATAGTGTGTGAATTTATAAAGATAATGATTAAGTGGGGGGCGCAACGTCACATAGTCGCTACAAACTTTTGACCGGCTTCGGAAGAACAAAAAGTTAAGCAGTTCACAAAGAAACATTAAAGTACTAATTAAGGGTAGGCGTGGGAAATAAGGATAAAGGACAGGTGAGGGGTGTACTAGGAAAATAGCGGTTTAAGGAAAACATACTACTCATAATAAGGTCCAGGTGTGTGAACTGCCGTCACATTTGACGTCGTTACAATTCAATCATCGGCACCACTTAGTTTTATTGACAGTTGCGATTTCAGTTGCCAATCGTCGGGTCGTGTCAGCATTATTTTTTTAGCCGTCCGACATAACGGTGATGCTGTTATACGGGAGCTCAAACAAGTAAGCCTCAATTGGGTTAAAACAAAGTTCTTGTTTAATTTTATCTGATTGGAAATTGTGGCAACATAACTTCTCTATATTAACACGAAAAATAACGTTATTTTTCAATTTAAGTTTTCTAGAACCACGGCGTCAAGATTGAAAGAAAATTAGATTTTGTTGAATTACATAAATAAAAGCCAATGTGTAGGAGGTGCCGACGGCCTATTTTTTATTCGTTATTCAGTCTATTTTATTCTCAGTGGGATGTCCTTTGTGTATGTGGCAGCTTCAAAAGTCAGATACATAATCAAAGTTGTTTCTACAATAATAATATTTGGGTAATTTATATAGCGCCTGTTGTACCCACATGTTAAAATATTTACTGTTCGGTGGGCTCTTTGAACTTAACGGAAGGCATGCTGATTGTTCGGTTACTTTTGACGTTTTTCCCGGTAATGATTATAATAATACATTCATTTTGCTTGGTTTATCGGTATTTTGTTTAGTCTAACTAAAATAAGTGATAGGTTTTATGTATTCATTGTTTTATACTCAGAGCAACAATATTTAGTCATAAGTCATAAATTATGTGAAAAAATTAAAATATCAAACGTCCCCGGGGAAATTATTTGTCTCTGCAAACGATTTGGTACCTGTTTTTTATTTACAAGAAAATATGTGCGCACGCTTTAACCTTTTACAATTCCCCCAGACAAATCAAAAAACGAAAAAAGTGTTTATGTTGCTCTACCTACACATCACACAGAGTCGCTGAATACAGAAGATTCTGAAATCCCGACAGAGGCTATATAAATGCCAGTGATTTGAATCACAGTACGTAAACAGCGAATACTTACAATATTTACCCTACGCAAATACTTATCATTCGATACTATTAAGCAGAATAATGGCGCAGAGCCGCCCTCGTAACCTCAGGCTTGTACATCAAACCCCATCCATTCATTATGAACAGATGAGGTTGCTAAAAGTTACTAAAATAAAACAAAAAACTTGTTTTTTGCATACTAAATTGAGTATTTAAAAAAATCCCAATTGTGCTGCAGGTTAATCTTTCAGGTTTCACCGGCTGAAATACATCCAGCTGAGTTTATGTTGACACTCCTGTTCCGAGGGGGGTTCTAATGTCACCCCGAACGAGAGTTTTGTGCGATATATTAGATAAAGATTTCTGAAATATTATAAATATACTTTTTTCCAAGTATTATCGTAAACAAATTACCTATGATCGTGTCAGGAAAATGCTTTAATAAGAAAGGTCAAATGGGGTCACTACGTCACTCCCCTTCGAATCGGACCTTTCGTCGATTTTTACATTCAGGTACGGAAAGGTTAACGTAGGTATTCAAGTAAACGGAATAATGTTTTTCTCTCGTAAAATAAACAAGACAAGTAATATAAAACTCACATAATATATTTTATAAAACAATGGGAACCCACAAAGGCGCTGCCTGTGTGGGGGTAATACAGAGCAAAAATGGAGAGTAATTAACCTACAGGTTAAAAATAAAAATAGAGTCGTTCATACGTGAACTGCATATATCAATGATAAAGTAATGATAAAAAATCGAAAGTAAACGTATGCAATGAAATCATGATTATTTTAGCTGTGTATTATTATTTTTTTTTGTTTTCAACAGTTTAACTTGCTCCCATACTTACGCATAGCTAGAGATAAGAGCTCTATAACGGTGTTACTGAGGATTTTTTAAAGGTGCGCGGACCCAATATTTTTTATGAGTACGGTATTTATTTATGTAAATTTTATTGATATATCATGTTTTCATATACTGTAGAGTTTTAAATTTTCTTAAATTAATAACTTTAAAATAACAATGCAAGGTGGGAAACATTGTATTTTTAGACTAATGGTTTTTAAATGAGTTTATACAATGTGTAAGGTTGGTGAATACGGATATATTATGTGTTTATTGTTGGAGTTTCCTACCTCAGTTACTAGTTTATTTTTGGCAACTCAATTATTAAAATCATCAATTTAAAAATATAATGTTACCCACACTATAAAGTAAAAAAGAAAACCAAATAGTTACTATAAATTTATATTGTTCGCAAATTAAAAAAAGATCTTTAACTCTACAGTATATAAAATTATGATATGGAAATAACTGTCAATAAAATTACATTAACTCATTGTTATCCACTTCTGACACGTAAAATATATAAATACCGTATTTACCAGTCTGAAAACAACCATAACAGGTTGAAACCGGTCTGGTCTACCAATAAACAGCGGAGAAAAGTTTAATAAAATCATTACGGCGGAATTCCACCACGAATTATCAGTAACAAAAATATAAATATTACATGTGTTATCGATGCCTGAATGCTCCTTCGATGAGAAGAAAAAGATGATGGATTTTATTTGAAAATTCTTCTAAGAACTACAAGGTAAGTTTATAAATTGTTTCATAAATTACAAATAATTTTATTGGTAACGTATGTACACCATGTGCGCCCGATGCCAGAACACGTAACTCTAATAATAATAATATTATTATGTCGTAGGTAATGTTAGAAAGTCGATGTGTGATTATTATAGTTATACAGGTAGAGGTAGGTCCCGTTGTTGGGTGCCTACTCTATTTAATTTACAGTGTAACATAGTTTCTAGAATATATTAATTTTCGTGTCACCTACACCAGTGCTTCTTAAACATATTCGTACCTCTCTAAAATTCAAATTAAAATCACACATAAAAAAGTGACAAAGTATTAAGCGTTTCTATGCACACACCAAAAGAGAATTCCGTCCTTTAAAAATTTTGGATCTCTCTATAGGGACACTTTTACGAGGGCTAACATATTTATATTGCTTATGATAAATTTAAAAATTTGACAAATACATCTTCAAAATTTACTACGACCTTCTTTTTCATCCTAGGCCTCCTTGAAATGTCTACAGTTTTGTCGATTCTTGGTGGCTCTTAGCCATCCCAAGCCGGCAGTTCTATTCAAGTCACTAGCCCATCTCATCTGTGAGTGATCTCGGTTTCTCTTTCCCAACCAAAGATGCCATCCGATGATATTGTGATTCCATATACATATCTGTACGTCGCGTTTCATGCCCGGCATAATCCGACTTGAGGATGGAGATTTTGATGATAATGTCAGCCATCTTAGACTTGCTTCTTCCATCTATCTATTCATTGGTTTTTCAATCTCGCAAGGAGATACCTAGCATGTCTTTTTCCGTGACTTTTTGCCATCTCCGTCATAACTCTCATAACTTTCGATTCAGAGGTTTTGGGTTAAAATATACCATGCGCAAATAAATGGTATTTGATTAAACTGTGTTATTTCACATTTAATTCATGTAAAATAATATATATTAGGTGTACAACTTTGCTTCCGTCGTTTTCCTATAGAAGGCTTCAGCGGTAAGTGGTGGTCGAAATAAATAGATCATAGACGTAATGCAATAAACCTAGGCATCTGTCAATATAACCCCATAGATAAAATTAGTGGATTTGTGTATCTCCATCACAAAGTTATTCTCGATTAAAAATGTTAGTTTACGAGCCAAATTCTCGTCATTTGCGGGAGTTTTTAATTTTCTGCTTCAATATGAAGAAATAGAGCCGCGGCTCATCGAATGCTCTCAAATACTTATGGTGAGGCCGCTATTAGTGAAATAACGTATAGTATATTTGCGGCACGTTCCAGGGGGGTAGATACTCTAAATCGTACCCTTGCGGACCACCGTTGCGTGAAACGTTGCTTAAATTAGTTTTAAACGTATTTGGTGACCTGATCTGAATAGTCAGGTATTTAAAAACCTTCTTCTTTCCCATTTCTTTTCCCTCCCCACTCTCTTAAGCTTCACAACATACCCTAGTTGGGTGTGCCATAGTTTTACTGGCTTCGGACAGTCGGGAGCAGTTGGACTCTAATTTTTACATATAAAAATAAAAAAGGCATATAGTTGTTAAATACACACCTTTGGGGGTGTTATTTCTTGTTTATTTATGTACTAACGGACTATTGTCCAATTACAAAAAAAATACATTACACGAAATGAGAAAAAAGAGCAACAAAAAAAAAAAACAGCACATACATAATATTTTAATGAAGCAATAACAAAAATAGGACAAAAATATACATACGAAATAAGTCAAAGCCAAGGTCGAGTATTGAAGAATATTCTTGTTTTTGAGTTGGTGTATGGCTATGCTTGATATTTTCTCTTCATTTTTACTTCGACCGCTACTCGCAAAAAAATAAATGGATGTAATTTCATATCTTTACGTATACAAAAAACGGAAAGTTAATAAAATGGATGATTTGTCAATTCGTAGTGTTTGCTAGTCTCTACTATATGCATCAACTGCATTTTTAAATATTAAGATGTATGAATGAAGCTGAATGGGGAGACTCGGAGGCTGGAGAAGGATGGCTTTGGATAGTCGGGTAGACGAAGTGCCGTGATGAAGAAGGTGCGGAGATATTTCACGGCTCCTTAGTAGAAGCCCCAGTCTCTCTAAGAGGTCGCGGCTCCTAGTTTGAGAAGCACTATCCTGCAGGATGTGTGCTTGAAATCTCCCATTGTGCCTTACTAGGGATTAGGATTACTACGGAATTCAGTGGATATGGAGATACCTTGATGAGTTGCTTTGATGGATCGTTGGCATCATTAATAGTTATCAACAAATGATCACGTTAACGTGACATGCTGACGCGAAACATTAATCGCTCATATTATTGTGTTGTACCATCAAAATAATGTGCTCATTTTTTAGCATATATAATATTATGTAATGATTTTCTCAGATTTGACCACGGTCCAGGGTGATACTCTCAGCATCTCTCTGGTGAAAGATCTCCAATCAGTGTTTAGTGACCCTTTCCCATTTCCTTTATTTCCCCACATTCTTCAGCCTCACAACCAGTGGCAGCTCGTGACTCTTTAGTGTGCTAAAGTACTGAAATTGAAAAAAATGACGTTATTAATGTTATTGTAGCCGAAAAATTTGTTTATTTAAAAAATAAAAATTGTAGGATTTTTCAGTTTTAATGGTTCACTGCACAGCTTGGTGAAAAATCTTCATACATCAAAATTTAAATTTTGAAAAAAAAATCGTTTTCGGTTACAAAATCAATCATGACGTTTTTTAAAAAATCTTAGCACTCTAGTGCACTAAAAACTCACGAACTGCCACTGCTTACAACATACCCCAAATTAGGAATGCCATAGTCTCACTGGCTCCGCGCAGTTGGGACAGTAATCACATAAAAGACAACAATAAAAAATAGTACCCGTACTAACAAATCAATACGAGTAGAGATATTTTTTTCAGATTTTGGATTTTCGCGTGTGTGAAAAGGAGTGTGCACTAGTACAGAGTTTTGGGGTCTTCCGACTTCTCTGCCGACCCTTGCGGAAATAGCGTGAGGGTTAGTTATTCAGTGGAATTGAAAGCTGTGCTTTCCTCGTAATCTCTCTCGCCCGAGACAATAATTCACTGAGATCCTCTGAAATACTCTGAAGGTGTACAGAATAAAATAACACCTATATTTTCCAATAGAAAAGGACGTCGTCCGATAAAACCGCCGCAACGCGTACATTGAGCGGGAGGAAGGCGAAGTCGATTTCCCATGCCGGAAATTGCAATCTCTTCGAAAATGGCGGACGAAGCGTGAAAATAATAATGCACCGATAATGCACGGCTCATTCGTTTCAGACATCGACGGAACTTGAACCCAGTTAGAGCATGGATCGAGCGTGTTGTTTTCATGAATATTGTATTTTAAAAGCTCTTGACACGCATTTTACATTTTGTCTTAATTCACTTAAAGCAGCGGCATTGATCCCTTCGGCGTTAGTGCACAGCCGGGAAACACCCCTAACGCGCGCCCAATATTTGTACACGAATAGTTTCGTCTAGACCTAGACAGCCCGCACCACGCGCGTCAGCCATTCCCAACTAGCAAATACATAATTTAGCAGTCAACATAGCAAATTAAAGGGTGTTGATTCAATTGTGACTGTAATAATATATTTGGAACTTCTCATGGAATGATTTGCCGCCCTCTTATATTTCCTCCCTCCTATAACATAGGTTTCATCTTCAAGACCCAGGTTTAGTCCTACTTTTCCCTAAAAAGACCCACCACACAGCATCCCCAAAAATTGGTTCTAACACATTATCTTCTGAGGCTTCGACAATTAAGACGATCGGATTGTAATCAACTATTCATTTGAGTTCAATTTGAGTGTACCATATGCACAAATGAAGAAGTTATCTGATTCAAACAGTAAAAATCTCGGAACGATGTGTACAATTTACCAATATTTTTTATTATTTTTGAAATGGAATAATAATAATGTTTTTTTTTAATATCTTGTAATTTTTCAGAATATTGTGCTTTCTTTGTCAACATGAATGACTGAAAGATTTGTTTATTTGTGAGATAAATGTCAACTTAGAACATTGACAGATGTTGGAGAACGATATAATCAAATAAACAATGAATTGCTGTTCCTCAATCATCACCCTACTAATTATAAGTATCATTTTCCACTGTCCAGAATGTCAAGACTTGTTAACCAAGCCACGTTCTTAACATTTTTGATTCGAGTCTAAATGATTTTTGTCAGTATTTACTTCTCTACTAAAACCTTCACTTGACCTTGACTTTCACTTAAATGTTCTTTCTAATGTATATTTTGTCTTATTTTTGTCATTGCTTCATTAAAACATTATGAATGTGCTGTTCTTTCTCTGTTGTTTTTTTTTCTCATTTCGAGTTGTGTATTTTGTTTGTAATTGGACAATAGTTCGTAAGTATATAAATAAATGTTCAAATGGTAAAATTTGGCAAATACTACGCAGTTTTAGGATCATAAAATAAATATTTCTTTTATTTATTCTAGGTCGACTTTATAATGATGGTGTGACTTTAATACCTTATTAGTTCAAATCGTTTATACCGTATCTCGTGAAAAACCTGATATCCTCGCGTCACCCGCAAGTCTACTGGGGCGACGCGTCAGTTCCGGGTGGGTGTTCTATCCACGTGAAGTTCGTTCGCTTTTGCGCGCCGTATCTGGGTTTATGACGGGACGGCGTCATAACGACATAACCCCACTCTTTGAAGGCAGTCGGAGAAAAACTAGACAGCATCAACCGCGACGAACGTCACACGTATCGAACAGGGAACGGTTTGTCATCGCAACATAAATATAAACATGGTTTTACGTCGGCAAACAGACCAATCTAACCGAACGGAATTATGGTATGATGCATTTTATTGCCTTAGATTTTTACTGCCAGCTTACTGAAATTGTGAAAACTGAGATTAGGAACCCAATCCACCACGTAAAGCAACACTTTTATTTTTATGAGACATCATAATAGCAGCGAATTTTACTATTCCGTTTTGAGGTGTTATTTCACAAAAATGGCGCTATATAAATTAGCCAATTAAATATTATCTCTCAAGAAACCTAGTTCAGATAGGTACCTATGTTATATGACGCAATAAAGTACAGTTTAAAAAAATGTTTAAGAAAACAGAATCATTATCTATTTTTGTTGTGCATGAGAATATCCTTCATTCCATAAGCTGACCAGTTTAGCATATTTGAAGACCTTAACTAAAAGTGAATTAAAAGACTAAATAATTTAATATGATATCTTCGTGAAGGTTCATTTTTAAATGTTAACAAATACCTTTGTGTTGTTGTATATTATTTTTTTGGTAGCCAACTAGTTTCGTCGCTTCCGTGCATCTTCAGGGTAAATAAAAGAATACAGAACAAAACAACATACGTCTTTATGACCACATATATGTAATCTTTTACACAAAGAAAGCTTTTTTCCAAAATACTTCAGTTTATTTCTTGTGAGGGCTTAGTTATTTAAAAACATGGAGGTTCTTTTATTAACATCGTAAAAGTTAATCCAATTGACATTGACAGTACCTAATGCATCGACGAAATTTAACGCTGCACCATTTCATAACCGAATAGTTGGTCCATGTCGTCATTTTCCATAGTTCAGCCACTAATGTTTGCCATTACTGTTTGATCTCTTGTACACCAACACGCATTTGATTATGTACGCGAGCTGTTTATAAACCCCATAACATGGGACTACCCAATGGAGTAGTGTTCGTCAACCATTGAAACTGACGCAATACCTCAAAAGGGGGAAGGAATTGTAACAATACTATAAAATCATACTGAATTTCAAGTCTTGTGTTCACGTGTACTATTGTGCTCCGAAACAAGTTTAGTCTATGTACTCTATAGTGGCGTAACTTGTTATTGTGCGCCTCCCTTGTTTTAGTTGTTTAATTTCACAATTATCAATTTTTAAAAGTGTTTTATAAAAGTGACCTTGACAAATCTTTTTAATATTCGAAATGTTAAGTTTTTTTATGATTTTCACAGAAATTCATACAATATTGACTTTAAATAATTTAACTGTTATTGTCGTAAGTAAACCAAAATATTAACCTTTCATCAATTAATTTGTGTGTGTGTGTTTATGTATATAAATTATCCTTATCCAAAAAATAATAATTATAAAATACGTTCCATAATTAGGTACTCTTGTGAATAATACATCAGCTGACATCTCAAGCAATGGCCATAAAAACATTGTTGTTTTTTCAATTGTCAAATTAAAAATTGCTAAAACAACGCGTACGCGGTTCTAGAAGTAAGTGTAAATTTAAATTATTCAGGAATAAGAATAATATTAGATATTTAATGTAACATTTATTTATAATCATTGCAACACGGATTACGTGATCAATCAATAGAAAAATAAATGATTTAAATGAAGTTTCCGAGAGAAAATTTTGAATGTCATGAAATTATGCAAAACATGGCACGAAAACTCTGAAGCAACTTGTATTCGGAACGAACTGGCACCATCATACTTGACTGATGAGAGAATATCTTACTCAGAGGCAACTCACGCTTAGGCCGGCCAAGTCTGATATTGTAATGTTTGGGGACAGAGCATCGGGTCTACATCGAATAACCTCCCGTTTAGTCTAAGATCAGAAACTAGTTTTGAAAGCTGTAAAAGTAATTTAAAACACACACTTTTCCAGGAAAGACCACCTACAATGACTGGTGTAATATGCCGCCGGGTTGATTGAATCACTAAACAATATAAACTTGACTGTTTATTATTATTATTAAATCATCACTCTACTAATTATGGTAATCATTTTCCACTGTCCAGAATGTTGAGACTCGTTAACTCAAGCCATGGTCTTGAAATTGTAGGTACCAAATTAAATTACTTTTGTTATTCTTTACGACTCTACCAAAACTTTGACGTGGCCTTGGCTTTGATTTGAATGTTCTTTCTTATCTATATTTTGTCCTATATTTGCCATTGCTTCATTTTAATATTATGTATGCGCTGTTCTTTCTCTGTTGCTCTTTTTTCCCAATTCGTGTTATGTATTTTTTTTAATTGGACAATAGTCCGTTAATTATAAATAAATAAATTATCAATTTATTTGCTGTCTAAAAATAAACTTCTTTTTGAATTATTGTCCCCAACTCTGTTAAACTTCTCGGTGATCTCAGTCAACCGGAAGAACTCCTCCACGTCTTAAACACTTTTTCCACTGACGGATGTTCTCTATACACAAAAATCTCTTACATTCAAAATAACCCTTCGGTCATTTGAAAAAAACTAGTTTATCAAATAATGTTCATCCAATAAAGATAGAAAAAAAAACTTTACCTTCTGAAAAAATCCATCTGGCGAATAAAAAATATTTTAAACGTAGATAAAATAAATAGGGATATTAGGTGGCCATATAACTTCTTACGTATTTGTGCAAATAAGGTCAAACATGCCATGACATTTTGTTGACTGTGACTGTTGAGTTTTGACTTTGTAGTGCAGCGTTAATTGTGAACATATACTCGTATTTTTCTATTGTATAGTTATTCGTACATCGTATTTAATAATAAAAAAACAGCAAAAATCTTAATGCTTCGACTCGGCTCTTGACATCATATCTTCCGTCTCCCGACCGGGACGCCCTCGCGGACTAGATTGACAACTTGTATGACGTCTTCTGAAAACGCGCTTTAAAAAAAAAAAACTTACAATCAAGTAAGTAGGTGAAAATTATAAAAAAATAGGGTGGAATTGCGCATTGGCGTCAAATTGGCAATGTTCGTGACCCCTAATGATAGTGCCTATCCTGTGCGCTGTGTAGGTGCAACGGTAGTGTTCAGTGTTCAGGCCGTATTTGTGCAAACATGGCTCAGCACGGCGTGGCATGGCATGGCATGGCGTTCTGTTGACTATGGCTGTTGACTCGGTGACACAGCGCGGGAAAGCGCAGGTTTCGAAAACAGTCCAATTTATTCAACATTACGTACAAATTGTAGAGACAAATAATTAATTGACATGTCATAGGTCAACGTTATCTTTTACAGAACCGTGGGGCTATGGACAAGAATCGAAAATGTATATTAATGAACGGGTTATTTAAAAAGAAATGGGCAATAAAACTTAGAACTTTTAATAGCCTTCGTGGTTGAGTGATAGGACGCTCGACTACGAATCTGCAGGTTGCGGGTTCAAGCCCGGCGTGCGCAAATATTTTTTAATTTTATTCATGTAAAATAATCTATATAGTTTATTTGCGGCGCGTTCCAGGGTAATAGATATTCATAGTATCGCCCTGACCATAATTCAAAACCGAAACGTTGCTTGAAATGGCTCTAGCCGTGTATGGAGACAAGATCTGAATAGCCAGGTACTTTCCAACCTTCCTCTTCCCCATCTCCTTCCCCTCCCGCACTACCTTCAGCATCCCAACATACCTCAATTGGGGATGCCATAGTCCCACTGGCTCCAGACGGTTGGTAGCAGTCGGGACTTTTGTGCGGTATTCACTGTAAAATTAAAGAAAGGTAGCAAATTTGCATTCATTATTATTTGTTTGCATTTTGAACAAAGGGAAATGTGGGATTCTCGTTTGGAGAATGCTGTAAAGCCGAAGGCAGTGTCGAAGGGAAGGAGAAGAGAAGAGGAAGGAGGTAAATAATAAATTTCAAAAATTGATTACACAAAACTGTTATTTTCAACACAATGCTAGGTCGCTTTTCACGTTTTTTAGTCATCCACCAAAAAAGTGTATTACTTTCGCACAAATCATACGCAAAGGCAGTTTCAAATAACATTTCAAAAACATTTACACGAAATTCGATAGAAACTTGATTAGCGGACACTAGTAATCTATTGATATCGGATCACATTGAAAACGGACATTTTCAGTTGGACATAATTATAAGACAGGTATAGCGAGTTAACTCCGCGTGGAACTGAATACATTTCAGTTTTGTAATTGGCCCCCGAATTTAGAAAAAGGTATTTACCATCTAGCAACATTAGGTTTCACATATTAACAGTTGACTGAATTTTCTGCAAAGTGCCAAAGCAGTAAACTCAAAATTGGCACAATCCGGAATGGGGTTATTAAGGAATAGAGGAACAACCGCTTTCCGCCATTTCCACGTAAAAAAGGTGAAATAGACAGAGAGAATTTGTTTCCTACTTGGTAATAAGGAATTTCAACGATTGTTAAAAATATATAATTAAAATGCCAGTACCTGTTATTTTGGTTTTTTTACTCGTGTTGGGTGACACATTGAAAATTAGCATCATATGACGTCACATAATTGTCAATCTTATTTGAGATGGGGTCCTGAGCGGTAACCGTGACGTTAGGAGCATTTAGATTGTTTTTTGTTGTTTAATAATTTTTCAAGATCGATTTACTAACTGTACGAGTAACCGTATATAATAAAAATTAAGTGTGAATCGACGGTTGTTATTCTAAATAATCTAAAGAAATATCTATTTTAAGGTCATTGAATTAAATTTATGAAAAGTATGTGGTCAAGTCAAGTTTGGAAGGCAGACGACATAGGTAAATATAAAGCATCAAGAGTTAAATGAAAATAAGGGTTTTGATTTTCTTTATACGCGATCCCACTTCACAAGAATTCAATCAGCCACTCGGTGGAACTATGACATCAACATCTGAGAAATGTTTTGAGGCTAAATTAAGTGGGGAAGGGAAGAAAAACGGCAAGAAGAAAGTTGGGAGTATGTCTTGTATGTTCTATATGTATATGCTTTCTCTGTATTCATAGGTACATCTCAGGTTTCTTTTCGTACCAACAATCCATTGAGAATTTTATTACAAAATTACAACGGTCACCATACACAGGAGTCCTCATATTTGTTTAATCCGCGCGGCGCACACGTTTGGACATTGTGGCTCTCTCCGCTGAAAATTTGATCACTTGAGTCCGAGTCGATCGCGGCAGCAGCGGCGGACACTGGCCAGCCAGGCCGACCCCCATCCGATAATCTAATTGGAACGATTTCAAAATGAAGCCCACGCAGTGAACTGATCGACGGTAATTGTCATGTGTAATGAGATGGTCCGACGCCCTGCGCCACCAGTTTAACGAAGGGGATTCAACACACGGCGACGTTTGTGTTAAATCCCTATGAAATGAAATAGTTCAAAAATTACATAGTGACGAAATAAAATTAATGCTTGCAAAAAAACATCGATCAAATTTATTTAAATTAATTGAATGTTTTGCTTTTGTTTAACTTATTTGATTGATATTAAATTATATTTAAAAAAAATATTTGAGTTCTACAAATTAAGTACAAAAAACATTAATTCATCCTTAAGGGTCAGTACACAAAAATACACACTTTTTGGCTTTATAGTACAAGTAAAAGTATAAATTATTTATATAATAATTCTATACGGGTAGTCAGAAAAGTGTTTAAGGTGTCCAGTGAATACAATTCTTAAACAGTAATCTTTTGAATTCTTTATGAAATGCATGCTGGAATTTTAGGTACAACGTTAAAAAATGCCTTTGCTGGTTTTTTATTTTTTACTTGGTTTACTTTTTACTAATATGTTGTATATTTTTCATAGAATTTAAAGGATTACAGTTAAAAAATGTATTTACTGGAAACCTCTGACATTTTTCTAATTACCCTTAGAAAAATTGCAAGATAAATAATTTGTAGTATTTCTTGTATTAGAATGCTACAATGTGACATTTAGCGTCATTCTTGGGTGTTGGCCCATACTTAAGGGCCAGCACTGCTATATATGGAGTAGGAGCAACAATTTTTGGCTTATAAATGTATATTGTAGAAACTTGATTTTATTACTAGTTATTTATTTCAGGAGCTGTGCAGAGAAAGTGCAATGACAGATACAAAAAAAAGGAAAAAAAGAAAAGAGGAGAAACGTGTTAAATTGTGAGTGGGTTGTATTTGAATAAATTAATTCATGGATGATATTTTATTGTCTCCTGAGAGCCATCAAAAGGGACTCCATCCAGGCAGCCGTGATATTAAGGATATATTTCTTATATTGGGTAGTCTACGCTATAGGCTTCTGAAGTTTGATGAAGAATGGTGAGCATTTTAAAAACAAAGAATGTGCCTTCTTCTGCGACGTATAGTTAGTCAAAGTTATAATATCGAGATATTGAGAGTCAGCTATCGGATGACATTGGTTGTCGCTTCGTACTATGCACTTGTGCTTTCGGGGAACTAATGTATAGTAGTGTAGTTTAGGAAAAATAATGTATTTTTACCTACGTGTTAACAAAACACTCCAAGACAATATGTGTAAACTATTACTGTTAAAGTTACCATGTTTATTAAAATTATTTAAAATTATTTTCATTTTATCAATGCAGAATCGCATATTAACAGTGACTGCCTGTGTGGTTTGTTTTTGATATAAGTAGGTCCTACCTACAGAGTAAATATATCTTCATACGGACTTTTTACGCAGACTTCTTTCTTATTTTGTTTATCATATTTGTATAATATAATTACAGAAAAAATCATAACACGATATAAACTAAAGTCATTCCGGGAAGGAAAAAATAACCTTGGAAGTGTCTTTAAAAAAATGTGCAAATCCAGCTTACGTTATTGAATGGCAAATAAATAAAATCAGTTCTAATTTTGAAATTCTGAGAAGGATTTACAATGACGGTAAAATGTAAGCATTACTTTAGATGGAAACATTATCGAATCGTCCAATAATGGAATACATCTACTTGACAATTTTGGGCAGGCTTAAGAGAACCTACCGTTAAAGTGATTAATGTATTAATTAATTAGTAAACAATGTTACCTAGCACTCTCAGGTTCTGTATAACAAACAAACAAACATATTATTATCTATCTGCGATCTCTCAGATGGGTTGGTAAATATGGTTTAGTAGGTATATTTACCTCTAGGAAGTATATTTACGTCAGTTTCAGTAAATCATATGTCAGGCCTACGCAATCCCGTTGTTGGGGTTTATCCACCTGACAACAGCAGCGGCTTTAGAAATTTGCATTCAAAATATTCGCAATTGTGCCCTCGTGGTCCGGCGTCCTCCGAACTGTCGATACAATTTTCACGGAAGGCTACCCGGCCCGTGCTCCTAATGCACCAGTATTAGTGCGCCCAATTTGTGGGATTGTTTCGCGGAGTTGAGAATGCTAGCACGGAGGTGTAGGCTTTTTAGGCATTCGAATGACAAAATATCCATAAGAAACTGCATATGAAAATTTGACGGTAAGGAAACGCAGGGAAATACAGGTTTTACTGAGTTTTATGGTTATTAGTTTATTAGTTATTACTGACTACGTACGGCATAGTGTTAAGCTCTCAGAACAATAATATACGAAGTTTGTTCAAAAGAAAAGGTGAATTTTGAATTTTTGCGGGCTGATCGACATTCGACCATCGATTTTTTTTTTGTTATGTTGGTACACATATGTTTATCATATGTTAGCATTATCAGCCATTTTGGATTAGTGGTTTGTTTTTGACAACTGGAAAGGTTAGTCACGTTTTTGTGTTTTCTTCAATTTTTTACTTTTGAAAAAAATTGATCAAAGAATATGTATTAAATTTTGCGTTAAAAATGGAATAAAGTGCTCCAACGCACTTAAAATGTTGACTGTGGCATTCGGCGAGTCTCATTTGTGGCATTTGTCTCAAAAAAGTGTTTATAAGTGGTACAAGCGCTTTACAGAAGGCTGAGAAGATGTTAATGAAGATGAGCGTCCTGGAGTTGCAACCCCGTCAACAAACAAAGAAAACATCGAAACAGTGAGGAAAATGGTTTTGGAAAATCATCGAATCACTATTAGGGAAGTTGCAGAGAATGTTGGCATATTAATAGGCTCATGCCATGCAATTTTCTCGGATGTTTTGGGCATGAAACGTGTGGCAGCGAAGTTTGTTCCGAAATCGCTAAATTTTGAGCAAGAGCAACGTGGCATTAGTATCGCTCAGGAGTTGTTGAATGACGTCAACGACGATCCAGATTTGCTCAAAAGGGTCATAACTGGTGATAAAACGTGGGTATATGGTTATGACGTCGAAACCAAGGCCCAATCATCCCAATGGAAGCGGCCAGAAGAGCCAAGACCGAAAAAAGCACGCCAAGTTCGATCAAATGTGAAGGTTTTGCTCACCGTTTTCTTCGATTACAATGGCGTGGTGCATCATGAGTTCTTGCCAACAGGTCATACGGTTAATAAGAAATACTACAAGGAAGTAATGCAACGTTTGCGTGAAGCAATACGGCTCAAACGATCGGAATTGTGGAAAAACAAATCATGGATTTTGCATCAAGATAATGCACCAGCTCACACATCAATGCTTGTTCGTGATTATTTGGCCAAAAACAACACCGTAATCATGCCTCAACCACCGTATTCACCAGATTTGGCTCCCTGCGACTTTTTCCTATTCTCGAAACTGAATAGATTAATGAATCGAAATTGTTTTGCCACAATTCATCAGATAAAGTCAGAATTAAAATAATACTATAAAAATTACACTATGAAGATTGCACTGTGAAAATAGCTAACTAACTAACCATCACGCCGTTTCCTCGCAGGGGTAGGCAGAGAGGACGGACTGCCATATAACTCTGTCTTGGCACACACTCCTTACTTCATTTACATTCATGCATCGTCTCATACATACTCTTCTGTTATTCTGACTCTTTACCTGACCCGATTCAAGTATTTGATTTACTTGATCGTGCCATGTCTTTCTCGGGCGTCCTCGACTTAACACTCATTTCTGGATGAAAATAGCACGGCTAAAATAACAATGTGAAAATAAAACGACATAAATTATAGGGCGAAAATCACTCGGCGAAATTGACGCGTAGAGGATAATACACATTAAATAAATTTTATAATAACTACGGAGTTACGAAACTGTAGTTATGGCTTAAAAAATATCAAAAGTGGGGCAAAGTTATCCAAGTTGATCGTAGTATATTTGAAACTCGTTTCAGAGTGGAAGATTGTTTCAGTATCACCCTGGTGAGAGATCAACATTTAAATTCGAAACGTTGCTTGAGATGCTTTGAAAGTGCTATACTTCCTCTTTGTGTTCTTTCCCTCTTTCGCTTATTTCAGCCTCACAACTTCCCTTACATGGAGATGCCATAATTAAAACTTCTTTTAGTAGCACATGATATTTTTTTCCATTTACAGTTTTTTTCGGAGAAAGAGTTATTATCTCTGTGCTAACTGTCGACTCATAGAGGATAAAGATTTCAGCTCTGACCACTGTGCGTTAGCGAATCAGACGGTTCGAATCACCCTTCACTCGGCCACAAGCAGGCTAACAAAGCGATGTCCACATTAGTATCGTCCCTCGTCCACAAAGTGTTCGCCGCCTACGCGCTACAGCCTACCACCAACCTCTCGTACCCTCCACCCTCCACCCTCCAGCAAACCAACACTCGGAACATCTATTATTATCTACTGCCACATTGGCCGGTTCTGTTCTCACACAAATGAAAATTTGTTGCCTCGCGGTAAACTGTGCGCGTATGCCGCATATTCGGCAAAATTATCGTTCGTAATGTCAGAAAAAATAACTGGTTTAACTCACAGATGTATATAATTCTATGGTCTAACTGTTGTTGGTAATGCGCACTTCCTATACCATCGGACTCGGAAGTTCATTTGGGATATCATGCTGGGGATTTATTACCTACGCTGTTTTGCGAAAATAAATGATTGGTCGCGGTTTTAATTATAATGATTTACGTAGGGACATTTGGTTCACAGACAACTTAGGTCTCTGAGGTTCGTAGTAAAGAGGATGTTGATCATATATCAACAAAAAATGAGTCCACCATGTACGAAGTATTCGTTGTCTTCACGGAGCTAGTTTTCAAACCTGTGTGACGCTAAGCCAAACCTGTAGATTTATGGATACATTAAAACCAGGATAAGCCTGGTTACATGTGTTAATAATGTACATCATCATTTAGATGACTGATGTAATAGGCACCTGCTGAATGAAATAATAAATAAGATATTTAAATAATATTAATTATCTAAAACTCAAATATGAAACAGAAAAAAGACAGAAACTAAAAAGAACATTGGTCATGATCGAGACTCGAACTCGGAACCTCTACTCTATCCGGGAGTAACACTGCTAATGAAGCCATCAATACCTCATTAGAAAGCGGCATTTTTAAACAATCTCGTTCTTCTATTAAAAATTATTTTATTTTAAATTTTTTTAGATTTTTGGCTGCCATCTATTTAAATCTTCATCAATTTTCGAATTTTCAGAAATATTACATTTTAAGTGCAGTTTTTAACGGTTAAAAACTTAAAAGGTTTCTTTGTTAAATATACCCTAATTCGTAGTTTTGTCTTAGTAGAACGTTTTTAATGATTAGATCTATTGTATAAAATGGTTGGGTTAGATAAAACAATGATTGTCACTAGGATTAAAAAAATAAATCACCAGTTTATTTCAAAATGATGAAATTTCAATACCCTTTACCACTTTTCAAATAATTGATCCGAAATACAATGATTACGCACGTATTGAATGCGTAATTTTATATTATATTGCACAGGCATTTGAATGTACAAAAACAGTAATGTAGGATGACGGTAACCAGGTAACCAACAAAGGACCAGCTTGATACTACTGCGAACAGAGTAAATAATACAAATAACTATTTTGGCCCGGAGTCACCCAAACGTAACGGTAGCCAGTAGCCACTGCATCATAACGTGTCTGCAACTAGTACAGTTCAAAACAGAGATAATGCTTTCATTTTTTACTATTTGCATTCTTTATTGGCTTTGTGCTTCCAAAGGAATTTTGTTGAAGTTTAAGGTAAATTAAAACTGTATCAGAATAATTTGTCTTTCAATGCACTGCTATAGAGACAGTCCAAAAGTTGACAGTAGTAGACAGAACCTAAATTACGAAGATTGATATTGAATACTCTTTTATTACTAATACATGTCCTATTGTACCTACCTACAATTTATGATGATTACTTATTAATTGACGGCCTCCATGGCCGAGTGGTAAGACGTTCGACTACAAATCCAAAGGTCGCGGGTTCAAACCCGGCGTGCGCCAATAATTTTTATTTAATTAATATGTGTCATAACACATTTAATTCATATAAAAATAATAAAAAGTATATTTGCGGCACGTTCCAGAGTGGTAGATACTCTAAGTCTCGCCCTGGTGAAAGACCACCATTCAGAATTGAAACGTTGCTTGAAATGGCTTTAGCCGTGTTTGGTGACCAGATCTGAATAGCCAGGTACTTCCCAACCTTTATCTTCCCACATCCTTCCCCTTTCCACTACCTTCAGCCTCACAACATACCCTATTTGGGGATGCCATAGTCTCACTGTCTCTAGACGGGTGGGAGCAGTTGAAACTCTTGTGCGGTATTCATATTTAAAAAAAATGTATATCCAAAGAGAGTATTAATATGTTAAAGAAAGAGAAACATTCAAGGGTTACGAATAACCTTACTGTTACGTAGTTACCTTGAGTCCTTAACACCCAAGTAGATGTGTTTTAAGTTTGGAATGACATTCAAAGATTCACCACTTTATAATAGGAAATAACAAAAGTAATCAATTATTCGCGTGGGAATATGTTGCTAACGTCACGCTTCTGCGCTCGGGTTTCTTAACCTGAGTTCTGAATATCTGTATTTAGGGGTGCCAATTCGACAGCCTCGGCATTTCGTACGGCCTTATGCGCATCGTAACACTTACCATTCGACTCGCAGACGGACCGGACGTCTCCGGCGGAGCTATATCTCCCCAATCTGCATCGGTTCCGTATTACATAACATTTTATATCGTGTTGTTATTCCTTTTGAACCGTATTGATTTGATAATTATTCAATTTAACGTGATAATTCTTTTCCGACGGCCCTACTGTTCAGGCGCTACATTTCATTACGCCACAGCGTACTGTATTACATAAAATATTTATGACGCTCACGTCACACTGGTGCGTGGCCAACCTGGCGATGATGTTGCTCCAGGCTGGCCAACGTTCTGTCTCTCCACACTTTCTTTATGCTAACACAAAGTGATTTAAATAAATGTAACATTATTTCACTATTTTCAATCAATCCAGCTAATAAAACCTACGGGCGCCCATGCCTTTTAGTACTATTTTATGCAGACGAATCGTTTCAAACGAGATATTATGATGTTCTTCTGGAATATACTGCAGCGGATTTTATATAATATAAATAAATTATCTTTTAGTGAAATCGTGAAAAGTGCTTCCTACCAGCGAACAATGCATTATATAGTGTTCTCACAATATTCAGGTTTGTACAAAGATAATAATTTTATTTTATTCGGGAAAACCGCAGTTAAAAAACACTTTCATAATTATTTTCTACATTGTCATTATAACCAGTGAAGTTTCCGCTGAATATAATAATGCGTAGCAGTCATATTTATTTGCGTCATTAGGGAAAACTGTATTTGACTATCGTCAAGAGCTTTCAATTAACTGCGTCCAATATATATATTTTTTCATTTTATGATTCTTTCGTAATCCTCTGCTAACTAGCTGGGGCTTATTCAAATACCCATCATAATGTCTATTTAACTAGTACTGCGGCTCATTAGGCCTTATTACTATCACCATCTGATGGTTGTATTTAATTGACTGAGTTTAATTTTACATTAGTGTTTTCTTAGGGAAAAGATCTTAACTGGATAAAAAACCCTAAGCAAGGAAAATATATTAAAGAAATACAAAAGTTCTGAACTTGTTACTAATGGAAAAAAATGACTTGACTGATGTTAAATATTTCATGTTTTTTCATCCTCGGACTGCATCCTTTTTCGTTTAGGTCGTCTTTCCTGGAATGGAACTGCGTTCAATGTTTTGACGAGAAATTTTCTCGTCAAAACATGTCAGCGAAATTTATTAGCTGGATACTATTAAAAAAAAAAAATTGTATTTAATATCTCGCTCAGAATTATTAAATTGTTTATATTTTTAATCACTTGAAAAATAAAATTGAATCATAATTGCTCTTATATATGTACTTAAAGTATGCGTTAATTTATGAAAAATGCAAATAATTTGTAGATTTTTTAACAGAAAATAATATTATGTCTTGATTGTAAAGTTGCACGGCTCGATGGTCGAGCCCTTGTTTGTGTAAGTACTAGAAAAAAACAGTATTTTATTCTGTTAAATTTCCTTTGATATTCACTACTGTAAATATTTTTATATCAACTCTGGGAAAGAATAGGTTAGGATGTATTATTATTTTCTATGTGCATATTTTTCTGATGCTTTATTATTAATAAATAATAAATAAAAAAAAAACACTAATATCCACCCATTTGATAGAATAAAGGGTAAAAATTAAAATGTATCTTAAAATGATAAATTAAGTATAACAGGTATACCTGTAAATATAATATTATCATTTACGTATTTTGCGAAATCTGTATTGAGTTTTCATTTGAATCAAACATTTTGTGGCGTGACCTTATAATTTAAAAATCAACAAATACTTCGTACTACACCAATTCAATTGGACGTAGTTATGCAGAAAGCGTCCAACCCACAATTTTCCAAAATCGAGTTTTACATGTTTTCCTATTGATAAATACGAGATTTATATCTGCTAAAAAAATATCCAAGCTCCAAATACAATAGATTTTTTGTAAATATTTTTTTTACCAATGCACATTGCAGATATTTGACTTAAATTGAAGTTTAAAAACATTATGAACTGTAGGATAACAGGATAACTCATTTTTTATTAAACACATTGATATATTATAAATTATCTATTTATAATAATGCTCATAAAGAAAAAAAAACACGGATATTCACTTTAAAAATGCCGATTACGCATATTAACGCTTTTTTATAGTCATATTTTCAAAATCCTTTTTATCAGTTTCATTTTTTTGGGGTTGGATGCTTTCTGCATAACTACGCTCAATTTATACTAATGCCGACCAGGTTTTGCTGTCACCGTAGCTTCATCAGGGCAGTATAATAATGACCATGTATAATTTGGATTACAATGGTTTATACTTGAAGTAACAATATATGGAGGGAGAGCTAATTATTTTTACCCAACCTACACAAACTTGCAAAAATCACTTTCTCCGGGCTTTTACGGAGTACACCATGAGAGGAAAAGAGACAACAAATTTCTTGGCCCGCTTCTATATACTGTCATAATGATCTTAAGGTGCTGGTTCCTTGAAGTAACACTGGCGGAACTCCGCCCACATTTTTTATTATGCCACTAAACTTGACACAACTAAACGGTTTTTTAGGTTATATGCTATATTTTTGTTGATAAAAATACTGTGAAAAAGTGGCCATACGAATACACAAAAACATTATGTCGATATGTGATATGAATGGATGTATAAATACCGTAGCCTTAGTCTTAGCCACGCCCAACTGCGCCGAGTCATGTTAAAATCATCAAAAACAAGTCCAAAACTGACTTCACTGCCTTGGATAGATACTACTCTTGTACTCTAAGGGTTTATTTACTTTTAATACAAATATAGTGAGATAGAAAAACTACAGGACGGAGCCGTGGTCGAAACCTGGTCGGTATAAGTATAAATTAAAGTGGTGTAATCATGAACTAATAGGTATAATACGAAATAATAGATTTATTTCAAAAACATTAATATCAACAATTTAAAACAACAAATTGCAAAGAATGGCTAATAATGCACAATAACACGCAAAAGGCTAACTGTTGCAATCTCTCCGCCTTTCTGATAAACGACGCATGAACCAAACATAGAGGATACAATAAAGCTATCAGCGGCAGAACCACACTGGAAAAGTGCTGAGCTCTCGTATCAATATATAGGTGTTCTGAAAATACAGAATTCTCTGGTAGGTAATTACAAGTCTACGTTTGCGATTATCTCTGGTCTATGTTAATACTGTTTACGAGTATATAACGACGTCCCTAGCATTTGGATCTCCCAGCGTCCTGCATCCACCTTTGTTATATGGTCACTCCGTTTATGGCGTCTCCCTGTAATTACGAATTAGCCTGTCGTTTATAGTCAGGAGTGTCTATTTGAAGCACGTCTGTATGTAATTGCGCGTCTCGTGTCCGTTGCCTTATCGGGCCAAGTCCATCTAGCGGGAAATGGCGGCACGAGTCGGATACCTACCTACTTCAGCTTTTCAGGAAGATATGGTCGGGAACCTTTAGTTCGAGTGGAACCCTGGAAATAACATCTCAGAGGTACCTAAGCCTAGAAATAGTTTTCGCAGGATCTTTCTGGTATTTATGTGGAATAGAAGTTGCTGAGGTTAATAAGATATTTTATTTGAAATATTTATTTAATACATTTATTTAAACTTACGCTGTCGTCTTTTCACTTATTTTTTCTGTTCGTATCATTTTTAAGATTCAATTATTCGATGATATCTAGTTTTACTACCCGGCTAAGTCTTACATACTTAAAACACCCTTATCTTATTGGACAATTGAAAATATGAAACAAACCATATATTTGAATAGCCTCGTCTAGACAGTCCGCGGAAACGCAGGAGAGCCATTCCTAACAAGCAGAAAAATATTTAGAATTCAAAAAGGCAAAATAAAGTATATACGTATTAAATTAGAGAAATGCCATTGCGTTAGCCTCACAGCTCCTGGACGAAGCTAATGGTTATTTTCATTAAGTTTTGACTTTACACAGCTCATAATGGAAATTATAGTTCAAGACAAAAAACATTTTAGAGAGAAAAGGCTGTGCAAATTTCCTTAACTTACCGTTAGAGAATTTTTGGTGCTTCCGAATTTGTTAAACAGGTTTCTACTTTAAAGTTAAGATGAAGTAAAAAAAGACAGTTGGGAAAAATTTATGGATATTAAATTTTGCATAAATATTTTTTCTTGTATACATTACGATTCATATACTATAATTACACCTTGAAAAAAGTACAGTCGAAATCTAAAAAAACTCGACTTTTTTTTTTAATACTCGAATATGTATTGCCTTGAAATATGTAGTGTAATCAATATATTTTGAAAAAATCGCGTTGAAATTCTAATAAAAAATGAAATCCTCGAATATTGCCAGCAACAAATAGTTATCGCGAGCTGATGAAATATCTCATAAAATAAATTCTACCCAAGTACTCTTTTAACTCTCATAGAGCCATTCAATTGGGGTGTTGGTTCAAAATGGATTTAAATACAAACTAACATACTGCTTTTAATGGTTTTAGTATCTATCGCTTTGACCGTGCGGTCCTAAAATGAAGTCATTTGAATGCAATCTGGATTATTTTGTTTTAAGCCCCTCTGCGCGGCGGGTCACCCGGGGTGAAAGCTAAATCACACCACGTGGTCACACTCACCCCACTCTACCTCTACAGCTCAAAACTATCATATCCCCGTTGAAGTCATTAGAGAAAATCTTGCTTGATGGGTTAAATAACAAAAAAAAAAGTTTAAATCGGTCATACCAATATGTTTCCTTTAAGGCTATATCAGTGATAATTAAAAAAAAAATTATGTAATATTTGGAAAAAAATCAATTCTCAAACTATGAGCTGTTAAATTGGTGATGGGCATGTATTGCTGCATAAGTGATACGTTATAATTTATAATACATGAAAGTTCGACTCGTCCTATTTTCGAAGCCTCTTTTTATTGTGATTTAAAAAAAAACTCTTTTTTCTCCACTGTCAAGAATGTCGAGACTTGTTAACTCAAGGCATGGTCTTGAAATTTCTTGTACCAGTCAAAATGATTTCTGTCATTCTTTACGATAAAAATCTTCGAAGAATACAATTTATTATGTCTAACATCATTGACTCTACGAAAACCTTGTTCAGGCATTGACTTGAATGTTATATCAAATGTTTTTTTTTTATTGCTTCATTAAAGTATTATGTACGAGTATGTGCTGTTCTTTCTCTGTTGCTTTTTTTCTCATTTCGTGTCATATTATATATTTTTTTTCATTATGTATTTTTTTGTAATTGGATAATGGTTTGTTAATATAAAAATAAATAAATCACTATTCCTTACGAAAGAGGGAGAGACGTTTTTGTAAGGCCTACAAAATAAAAAAATTCGTTATCCCAACACCCAGACCTGGAAGCATCCATTAAAAATACTAATTATTAATTACCAGGTTAAGTCATCTTGCGATACGCTAGTATCGTACCCGGTACCTCCTGACTCGAGTCATATGCGAAATCTCTACGCTATGGAGACGGTCTACAGACTCGTATACTTTATGTAATTGAGGAAAAATACTCAACACCACACAAGCCACATTTTTACATATTTGTGTTTCAAATGCAGCTTACCTTTTATACATTTCTTTAATACATAGCACGACCAACTTAATTAAACACTTGAATCGGGTAATGTCCAGTGGCGGCTCGTCACTTTTTAGTGTTCTAGAGTGCTAAAGTTGGAAAAAAACGTTATTATCGATGTTGTTGTAGGTTGTGGCCGAAAACGGTTTTATTTTGTTTCAAAATTTCATTATTTGTACGAATATTTTTCAGCCAGTAAACCACTAAAACTTTAAAATTCTGAAAATATTAATACAATTTAAAAAAAAAAGAAAAAGTTTTCGGCCGCAACAACATCAATAACCTTGTTTTTTTCAATCTTAGAACTCTAGCACACTAAAAAGCCACAAGCCGCCACTGGTAATGTCAATAACAACAATAAAAGAGAAGGTATTTATGAAATGATTCACGATTGTGACTAAAGCAAGGAGCCCGTGCAACGAAAGAGTTGGGTCCATCCTCTCTGATTACCATTCCTGGGAAACGGCGTGATAGTTAGTTAGATTTAAAAAAATATACATTCATATCAACGCAAACGCAGATATATTATTATTATTTTGAACGTAGGCTCATACTATCAATAATTTTAGACAAACACATCATTATTAATAAACAAAGAAGCATATAACTATTAAATACTAAAAACTAAATAAAAAATAAAAAATAAATAAATAAAAGAAATTTGGTTTTATGTAAATGTTTTAAAACTTGTAAATAGATGATTTGAAGGTGGCTAATGATGACGTTGTTAAATTAATCGAATGGTTTTTATATGTAAGGTTAAAATTACGACACTTTCTCAGCAAAGCTACTAGCTTAGTTCGATATTATTTTGTTTCAGGGAATATAATTTGCAAGTCGTGAACCGATTCTAAGAACATTGAACCCGATTAGTTGAAGTAGAAAGTAGAAAAAGACAGCGTATTGAACCATTTTGAAAAGAAGAGTTAAGGGTCAGCACCCGAGAATGACGCTAAACGTCAATTTATAGCATTCTAATACATGCAATGCTACAAATGATTTATCTGCAAATTTTCTATGTGTAGTTAGAAAAATGTCTGAGGTTTCCAGTGAATACAAATTTAACTGTAATCCTTTAAATTCTATGAAACACATACTAAAATATCTGTAAAAGATGCAGTTTTTGAATCAGCAAAGGCATATTTGAACGTTTTAACTTAAATTACAGTAAGCATTTCATAAAGAATTCAAAAGGCACTGTTTAAAAATTGTATTCATTGGAAACCTTTGACATTTTTCTAAAGACCCATATATTATTGGCAGAATAATATTTTCTAGTTCTGCTTACACTAGAAAGCCAAAAAGTGTGTATTTTTGGGTAGTGACCCTTATTTTAGTCCATATGTTCAGCCTTTTGTGTTCAAAGGTGCGTAAATTGTAGAAATTTTAATAATCATTTTTCTTGATTTTCAAGGGCGCCCTCACTATCCACAGTTTATTTATACGAATTGCATTTTTATAACCGTTTGTCTTTAATTGCTTAGCACAAAAGCAGTGACGGCATCCCTACTGTTGAAGCATAAATTTGCCTAGTATGGTAAACGGCCGAGGTGGGTGCAGGTATCAGCGAACCCCGGCTCAGCAAGGAAGCTACTCGCTACTTTCCGGAATATGTTCATTACACCGTTATGGGCAATTTCCAAGTCGCACTAAGATGGAGCATTACCAGGATTGTTCATTAATGTAGGCTCGGGGCGTGATTAAACTTTTCACGACTTATTTGCATTGGATACAAATGATTGTAAGGGTGGAATAGTTAATTGTGTTACAATAATAGGTACCTACCTAATATTAAATTGCATAATAAATAGTCACTTATAAAATGTTATGAAAATAATTAAAAATGATTAAATATAACCTAACCTAACCTTTTCTGTACAAACGCGTACAATGTACAGGTTTTTTTTATATCTGGAAGTTCTAGTTTAATACAACAATTATTTTTAACTCTATGGAGCTTTGAAATATGTATTTAACAGTCACAAAATAAGGACGTGCGTAATACTGTTTCTTTACAGTTTTTAAAAAACAAATGTTTTCGATAAAATAGTTTTATAATTCGGTAGAATTCAAGAAGTAATGTTAGTAAAAATAACAAAAAGATTTCGTTGTTTATAACAAAGGTGCAGGTAATTAATTACATAAGATATGGAAAAAAATCTCCTAAAATATTCTCAGTGTGCATAATTATCTCTAGTTACACTTTTAAATATTCCTTTAGGTGGGTGAACATTTCAGTCAGTCGGAAAGCAATAAAAACGTAGTAAAGTAGTTTTCGTCATGGGAACTCTTCCTAGTGAGACAGGCAAAGCAAAAGCTTTTGTTTGAATGATACCTACCCAAAAAATAAATAAAAAATACAGAAAATGTAATGAAAGTAAAATTTATTTAATTCTTCATATATATTTAATATCCATAAGTTAGCGTCTGTTAGTTGAATATTTAACAAAAAAAACTGACCCAGTTTAGTCAGTGCCGTCAAGATAAAACAGTGTGTTATCATTTATTTATCTAATACGTGACCGCTTCAATACATGTGCGACCTTTTAACCAATAAGAGAAAATTATTAAACCGATTGAGCGGGATATAAACATTTTTGATTGCCTACATTTTTAGAGTAAAGATCATTGACGCATTAATTTTTTTAGTAAAAATAATAATAATGAAAAAGGCGTTACTTAATATTTTATATTAATGTTTACCAAACTGAACCGCTTGCTTCTAATGAAGATTTGATGAATTTTAAGTTTTTTAATTATTGTTATAACTGTACTCTTGGTATAAAGATAGCCTATTAATACTATCGGATTATGATATATATTATAAAAAGATTAAATTGAAGAAAGTGTATAGCACTGTTCAGACATGTGTATAACACTCTGTATTATTTATTTATTTACGCCCGTTTTAGGCTTTTACATACATTTTAATATTTTGTTTTTCAAAACAGTAAGCTCATTAGTGCAAGAATTGTGTAAAATAGAAAAAATAAAAAAATAATTGAATAGCAGATACAAAAATAACTAATAACATATTCAAAAATATTGTAAAAGAAAGGAAATAAACAATTTTAAGTAATAGGTTCAACTATTAGTTTGGCTCTACCAGATAACAACAACTGTACTAATTTAAACTTTTAATTTGATATTGACGTGTTAAATATATCAGCGACATCGGAGTATATGTTTCCCAGATGCAACATTCGTCGCATAGGCGTGTTAAATTGTGAGATTGAAGCAGAATTGCCACAATAATACGGAAGGTACTGCCTTGTAATCGTCTTGCTAGGAACATGAAACGAAATCAAGTTTAATAGTTCAGGGCTGTCAATCATTGAATTTATAATTTTGTACAAGCAAATCAAGTCGGTAATTATTCTCCGTTCAGACAATCTCAATAAATTAATATGACAAAGAAGATAATCGTAATTGACAGATTATATCAAAAGTGGGATACGCCAATAAAATGTCTCTAAAGTGATGAGAGTATGTTTTAAGCTTTGTAAAATCTGCTCTATGCCATGGGTACACTGTAAAAAGTAAATTTGCACTACCAGGTCTTAACCCCTCAGATTTTACGCGATAAAATATGTATAAGATTTCCTTGTAATAAAGTGAACTAAAACAAATTGAGCTAGCTAGCTTAAATAATCTTGGATACTCGTTAAAATATACTTCCTCGCCAAAATACCAATTAGAGAGAATGTGGTGGATGAATCGTCCGATAATTATAATCTTCTCTTTTGCATAATTGCCACAGTACCTACTGTGTGGGATCTGGTACCCGCACTTCGGCTACCAAACTAAGTGACTCGCATTAACTAAGGGATGGTAGGGAAGTTAAGCGTCTTTCCGCTAAATAATGAACACTTCACTGAAAGATTCACACTTATACTATTACTTCTGCAAATCAGGCGTAGCGCAGGGTTAGGCCGTTTGGGTATTCGGTTTTTTGCTATCGTGTTAGAACTGTAATTTTTTTGCAAGGGGTAAATCGTAAGGGTTGGTTGTGAGGTGGTACTCCAGACTCTGGCTAGACGCACAGAACCTGGGCCGTGGCCTTTTGTCTGCAGGTTCTGTTCTTTTTCTGTACTTTGGAGCTAGTGGTACATTCCATACGTGAATACGTGATATTACACTTTCATTAAGATAATGGAAAGACACAAAGCCTCTGGAAACATGAAAAGAAGCCTAACGAAGCATTCTTTAAAAAATCTGGATAAGAATGGTACACGTGCCTAGAGATAAGAGTTTTGTTTGATGGTATAAAATTAGATTTTTTAAAACTCTTTCAATGAACATTTAAGTAATATCGAAGTCAAAACATTGTAAACAATTTTCACGAAATAAATTTACTAATTTTTGCGATTTCTAAATACAACTTAGATAATTATGGATAATAACCCACTTAGTCAATACAATGATGTTTACCTATACATTATTTAAAAAAAAAAATTACTAACCAGAAAGCAAAGTTCGTTTGCTAAAAGAATATTCCGCATATAAGTAACTTCTATTACACAATGTTTTACTGCCTACAAAAATAAATATTTATCTAACTTCAATGAGAAATTATTGATTGGTATATATGTTGAAAAAAAAAATTCATTAACTTATACTTTTTTGTGTTTTTGACATTACTCTGTAATGGTCGCCAATTCAACCAACACAATGGTTCTGAAGTTGAGGGGCATTTTTATTTCGTGGATGATGAAATATAATTACCTTAATTCTGTGTGCGCAAGGAAAACGGAACGAGTCAATAAACGCCATGTTAAGGAGAGCCAAAACCAAAATTTAGAGATTTTGTTTTTTGTATGTAATCATGTCATATGTCACATGTCATTTTTGTTTTTTTTAATTATTTTTTTTATTTAGGAAACAAACAGTCATACACTAGAGTGTTAATATAATAACAATTAGCATATTCCAGACGAATTAAGTTCCATTACAAAATAATAATAAAATCCTAGTACGCTGCTCCAAAAACTTTGAATGAAATGAAAAGTAGACTTTTATAAAAACAAATTTTGGAATACATTAAAAATAAATTATTTTTATAACTCGATCTTTGCGGTTAGTGAATTATCTCTTATGAGATAATTCACTAACCGCAATTGGGTGTAAAATATCTTGGCATTGAAATGTAATTTTCCCTCAGAGTATTAGGATATTTAAAAAAACTAGGGTTTTGCTTAAGTAGTGTTTTCACATTGTAAATTAATTTTAATCTGTAAAATTAAATTAATGTAGTCCAGTGTGATTTGATTTGATATTTAGAGAGTAAATGTTAAAATTTCGTACCTAATAAATTTCTAGACTGAGTTTCTACTATGGCAAAAGTAAGTAATTTAGGTTCAATAGGTACCTACACGTAATATATCAGAAAAAGATAATTAGATGTCATCAGGATTTCAGATTAACATAACTTAATGTTTTGGTGGTTTTCTTAGAAATAAAGAAAGTCCATGTTGATCCGAGTAAATAGCGCTTAAGCCAAGTGGTTGCCACAACTGCACCGCAGAGTTATTGTAATGGAAATGTTCCTTAAACTGTATATCTTGGAGCAGTGCCCATCTAACAAACTACCAGCCACCCACCGCCCGCGCCAGTGGCGTAGCCAGGCTTTTTTCACAGGGAATGACGGCTTTTAGGGCGGATTAATGGGCGGATATGTACCTTATCCATCGTATTTATACTCCGGCCGCTAAGAAATTAAAATGAATTCAGAAACTGCAATAATTTATTTAGTTAAAAAAACATCTAAAATGTACAATGAAATCATTAGTTTCTGATTTCTTTTTGGACAATCTCTCGGTGTTGGCACGCTTACTATAATGTACTCTATATTCGTGCCTAATTTATGTGAGCATGCTCGAAATCTGTCAAAATTTGTGAAATGCGAAAATTTTATCTTGTTTATTGGTCTTAATAATAATACTGATTCTATTTAATAATCAAATTCAAAACACTACGAAAAAATAGTAACAATTTTCGTTATTTCCTGGGGGTAGATCTTGATACTTTCTCGATTATGAATGTATTGGTATGCATGGAAAAATGTGTAAAGTGCGTTTATTTTCAAAGTGGATCTTATGACGTTAGTTGAACTTGAAATTAAATTCGATCAAAATTGCTACATAAACTAACATCAGTATTTGACACATTGTATATGAATACCGTTCTAGAAACTTTTTCTTTCTTTACCATTCCTAGGCGACATCTGCTTCTCTTTCCCGACCAAAGCAGGCAACTGGTGGCTGCTTAAATTCAACCAATCGGTAGACGTGCAACATGGTCAGCATAGTCCCATTTTTGTCATAGGAACAGAATCTATTAATAAGGTTGCATACACTTTGGAATTTATAGAAGAGAGACGTAGGGCGAACCCATCCAGTCAACCCCAGTACGCCACTGGCCACTTCCACCCTGCACATTCTAGCCGGTAATGGTAACGGCGTAGCTTAACTTTTGCAATTCATGGCATTGCATTAATATTTGAGTTCCCGGAAACACCAATGTTCATTACAAGACGTTATTGACTTTGAAAATAATAAACAAGGAGTGAACTGTGAAGTGTAAGCGGAGCCACGTGTTAAACGTTTTAATGGAGTTGTTTAAGATTGGGCATGAGGAACAAAGCATAATTATTAACAAAATACTAATAATCAATTTTTAAAAATTGACAGGTCTTTGTCACATTTCTTCTTCTCCTCCTTTCGGCCATCAGATCATCGAGTAAAACTTTTTATTTTATGTGATTACCGCTCAACAATTCCAACTCCCCGGAGTTAATGGGGCTATGGCACTCCCGAGTTGGAGTAAGTTGTCTAATCACGAAGCAAAAAATCTGCCGTCTCGAAATTTTCTCAGCTTATTCTGACTGAAATTTGTAAGCTAACGCAATAATTTTCAGCTTGTAGCATCATGCGATATGTAGTGTTAAATATATGTTACACCGAAGTACAAAAATATATATTATTATCTTCCGAAAGACGAATAAATAATGGGCGAAGCCGGGTAGTAAACTATGAACAGTATTACTATGATGCACGGCGAAAGAGAAACTTGAGATTTACATAATGAAATAACTTTCGACCATAAACTATGAAGAGTGTCACTTGACGGGAGGAGGGAATTAATATTTATTTAATGAGGATTTTCTCCGGGATACTTCGAGGCCTGTAAGTTTAGGAAAGATTTGAATTTCTTGAAAGGTTTAAAATTTACTGGTGGCGGGATGTAATTTTAAAGTTAAGAAGAACTTGAATAATATTAAAATGTTGGTACAAATGCAGATTGACATACCTATCTCTGGAGGCGGCCAAAGATGTATAAACAAACGAACTACCGCAAGACACGCTAATTTTGACCGGTTTTGAACTTTAAAACTATTTATTATTAGCATTAGAATAGTTGTTTCCTATCTGTTATTGGTTTTTTAGTCGCTTCAGCGGTAGGTTTAAGGAATATAATAACAAAACTCCGAATTATATATAACTAAGCCTACATCGGGTACTTTTAAGACTGGTTAATGTTACCCCCTTCTTATTCTAACATGACCAGTGGTTAGAACTTTCCATGTTTTTGTGTAATACTTACTAGGAGTTGATATTTGATACAATTTGGAATTGATTTAATATTGTGCAGTTAAGTATTTTAACAAATAAATTTTAGGGTATCTAGCTTAATAAAAAAATGCAATAGGTACAATAGGATAAAATAAAAGTACAAATTACTTTAAAGGAAAAATACGATCATACTTGCAATGT